>VDFB02000015.1:250850773-250917984 GCA_007258455.2 Sequoia sempervirens
CCTTGCACTACAACATAACCTACATGGTAAACATGAACTTAAGGTAAGACATATGAATGTGTACAACATTTTCGTGCTCAAGGTTTGTACAATATATATTTAATGTTTATAATGTAATGTGCACATGTGAACACAATGTATATATAATTTTAAATTCAAACTCACATGTGGGAAATAACATTCCATCACTTGTTTTAGGTTGTGTTAGCTTATTCCTCTCTTACCTGGCATAGCATAATAATAATAGCTAACACAACCCGATGTTTCAGAGCTTTACTATGACTACAAAACATCTCTGTACACCAAATTTACACAAAAAAATTCTAAAAAAATTAGAAATGTCTCTAAAGATCATTAACTAGATATATATAATATTTAAATTATTGAAAAGTTACACATGTGTACCTTTTCTAACCAATCCTGAAATATGGTCATAATCAATTGAAATCAAAGGAATGTCTTCAAATCTTTCTTTCTCGTCTTCATCATATGTTTCTGAAACAAGTAGTGGCACTATATCCCATTTAGTAACATATCCAAGTTCTTGATTATTGCATGCATAATCAGAGTTTCCCTCAATACACTCAGTGCAAAAACAAGAGTAATCCCTTGTGTCTAATATCCATCCATGGCGACTATTTGAACTCCTAACACAATGCAAAGATCTTGTTTTTTCTACCCTCTTGCATCCATGCATCGATCTTCTATCCACACCTAGATACATATGTACAACAAAAAATTTATGTGAACAAATATGTATATATATATATTTTAAATTTAAATAAATTCAAATTTTTGATTTAATGTAATTTATACATACCCGATATCTCCCAAAACACTCTATGTGGAATGTGTCGGTTTTTTCTTGAAGATGTGCCAACCACATTTGATGCAAAGTGTTTCTTGCACCATTCAAAAACATCATGTGAATTGTCTAGACGATCTTCTTCTAGATAACTCATTTGATGCTTTCTTAAAGCTCGTTTGATGTAAGCTCCTGCTCCATCATGCTCACCCTTTCCATGCCCACTCTCAAAAAAACTCCAAACATGTGGTATTTTGTAGATTTTATGATATCTACAAAGTGCATAGAATGGCCGTGAAGATTTGAATTGTGTCACACATCCATCTAACCATACAAAATGATTTTCAAATTTTGCACCCCTGCTTCTCAAATTCTCAAAAAATATTGTAAAGCAATGTTGGAAAAAAAGTGTGTCATGCTCTTTATCATCACTAATATAAAAGTGATATTCTTTCTTAATGGCTCATTCTTCAGCTATACTCTCAACACCATCCAATTCTGATTGTACATGTTGATAACACACATGAACCATAATAGTGATCTGCTTTGAAAAGTAATACTCTGATTGAATCTCCTTTTGATGTACAAAGGAGTAATTTTCTACAAATTCAACTACTGATAGAACTATTCCAAGTGGGAAAGTATCTCTCAATGTTTGGAATTGTTGTGCTTGCCACTTAGAAAAAAAGGAATGATGTATGTATGGTCGTATCAATTTTTGAAAATCATCCATAAATTTTCCAATGGGAATCTCCTCTTCTACATAGTTCAACCTTGTGGATTTTTTCCCAAAATTTGTTTGCAACTTTACATACTTGTACCTGTGTCAGTAAAATATGTGAATAACTAATAAACCGCACTTGATCAATGAAACATTACATCAAAAAGAATCCAAATAACAATCTATGAGAAATTGAAACAAATAAACTCTCTAAAAATAACACTTACCTCTTGCAATTTATTGTCTTTGTTAGGTCATTATCCTCAATTCTTGAAGGAAATTTAGCCAAATTTCCACGTCTCACAAATTCCTTTTATGCAGTTTATTTGAGGTCCATTTTTCTGATCACATAATATAAACTTTATGAACAAACTTGCTTGTTTAGGAGGTTCATTTTGAAACCCACACCTTTCTTCTCTCATCTTTCGAAACACCTGATAGTAGAGATAAAATTCAATATGATAACGACAACAAGTTTCAAAAACTTGTTTATCTTCACATAATATGGCTTTAACCTTTGAAACATTGTTTTCCCAATCTTTAAATGAGGATATGCATTATAAAAGTTCATATACATCTCAAATTGTGTTATGTCTAGCCAATGTTTGATGTGATTTTCATAAATACTAGGTCCAATCCTATGTCTCATAACATCTCTAGTATTTGATGATGGATGAGTCTAATCATGCCAAAAACCTGAGACCAAGTTCCTAACAACATCTTCAATCTTGTCATAATGGGGAGCTTGACACATAATTGCCCAATTTCCTTCTAAACTCTCATCCAAAAACTTTCTCTTTTTCTCATATTTTATCAATGTGGTTCTACTATAACCAATTTCAGTTGAAAGTGCAAACATTTTTCTTTTTCTTGCTATATCTTGATGTATAATAGATGTCAACATCACCCTTCTTGTAGTGGCCTTATCCATTGATCGAGATCCTTTCCCAATGGAATCTAAACCCTTTTTAACATTTTGAACAATATCCTTTTGTAATCCCATGTGTTTCTTCTTATTTGATGCCGACTATACACCTAACAATTGTAATGACTCTTTGATCTCATCACGAAGAAGTAAATGTGATAACAATTGGGTTTTTTCAAGTGTATCAAGATGATTGAAATGATGATTGATCATTCCATTTATAGATTTAGTCATTGATCTCTTTCTCTTATTATAAGGCTGGTTAGCATGTAATATTTTAGTTTCTCCATATCCATTTCAAGTAAATGATGTAAATTTCTATGAGAAATTTGTTTCCTCACCTTCTCAGCTAGTTTTATATGCTCATCCATACTAGTAGGAGGAATTCATCCCGACCCCTCTCCAACATGCATTTTTTGAACTTGTACCTCCTCCCTATCTTCAAGGACCATTCATTCTTGAGCGGATTCATTTGATCCAATGTCTAGATTTGGCTCGACTTGAGCATGAAAACTTCCTGCTTGTTGAGCCCTTCCTACATGTCACAAAATATTTTTCAAACTAAAGAGAGAGATGATGTTATATAAGTGAATTTTATGTATGCAAGCAAACAAACTGATAAAACATGATGCTATAAGTGAGAGAAGTTTGTGCTAGTTTTATATGCTCATCCATACTAGTAGAAGGAAGTAATCTTAACCCCTCTCCAACAAGCATTGTTTGAACTTGGGTCTCCTCCCTAACTTCAAGGTCCATGTGTTCTTCAACGGATTCGTTTGATCCAATATCTAGATTTGGCTCGACTCCAGCTTGAGGAATCCCTAGAGCATAAAACATAAAAATAATTTGAGAACATTGAAGTGATGAAAATAAAAGACCAAAGACACAAAATGCAAATATTGAAACAAAAGAATTGGCTTAAGGAATTGGATTCAAGGATCATATAAACATTGCAACTTGCATGACCAAGATGACTTGAGGACATTTAAAAGTATTTATAGTCATTCAAGTGCAATGATGGTTAGAAACCTTCAAAACAAATGTGTGTTAAGACATAATTTAAAGAATAATCTATCATATATAACTATTATTCCTTGGCACCATATAGCTTGAGTTTTGATGTATACATGTGTTAGTCTCTAGAAAACATGACATTGCATTGGCTTTAAGTATAATTTGAGTTCTAATTTTCAAATAATTCTAGAGCTTAGAATTGGGCATTTATTAAAATATTTAAAAAATATTTTTAAGGAACTATTGATCATTAGATTAAATTCAATGGGATTTTAGAAAAATATTAAGCTAATTAGATGTTGCAATGTAGATTGGATAGGGGATATTGATCACCAAATATCAACATTAGAATGCTACTTCATTGTACATGAAGGTGTAGTTTCATGAATAATTAAGAAAAAATAATGGTTTCTTTCAAAGTGAAAAGTTAGAATATATAGGAATTTGCAAAGCCATAAAATAATTAATGTGGTTGAAAAAATTATGAAAATCAAAGTGGCATAGTGAGGGACACAAAATTTAAGGTTTCATTGGAGAACTAAGCATGTATTGAAGTACACTATCATTTTATTCATGAACAAAGTAAAGAGAAAATTGTGTAGATGCAATACTCAACAATGATAATGTGATGACAAAAACATTAAACGACTTAGGTATTGGTAAAAGATAAGTGTAAGGTTTGTAGGGAAGGATTTAATGTACACTATTTTAGTTTAAGAGTACATTTTAAGTTGGGGTATTGTAAGTTGAAAAATGGTCATACATTAAACATTTATAATTTTAATAAGAAAGCCAATGCAAAATGTATGCACATACAAATTTATGTTTAGGTGTACTAACCAAATTATTGGGCAGAGTAATGCACAAATTATGGATTCCATCCCATCAAATGAATACTCATGTTTTTTCAAAGTAAAAGTCCTAAACACACACTTGAGAGTGAGAGAGAAGAAACAAGCATGTACCTTTTTTCTTTCTATGATAATTTTCCAAGTTTTGTTCTCACCTCTTATGTTCTTCTTCTTTTGACAATTTTCGTTGAGATGCATTTTTTCTTTTTCTTTGTTGTCCCATTTTCTTCTTCAACTTAAAGATGACTCAAAACAATTCCTCTACCAACTTAGTTAAATTGTCCTCTAAATTTTTCCTTGATTGATAAAAATTAAAAGTTGTCGAGCTCCAATGTTTGCCTCCTTGATAAATGTACAAAAACTTCTCCAAAATCTGTGCTCCAAGTGATATAAATGAGAATTAATCTTGCAATTTGATATCCAGAATAATGAAAAATAAGCTTCTATTTATATGCATATGGGATGGGAAAAAAATTATTCTAGTGTACATGGAATAACTAGATCCTAGTTTAAATGAATCAAGTAGTAAACAAACAAGTTATTTCATTGTGGAGTTTATTGTTATTTAATTCATAGGTATGCACAACATATCTAGTAATTTTAGAATTTTGTTAAAGTGTCAAAAATGTATATTAGAGGTATAATTTGAATTGAATTTTCTTAATTATATTTGAATTGAATTTCAAGTTACTTGTCAAAAATGTATAATAGAGGTATAATTTGAATTAAATTTTCTTCATTATATTTGAATTGAATTTCAAGTTACTTGTCAAAAACATATAATAGAGGTATAATTTGAATTGAATTTTCTTAATTATATTTGAATTAAATTTCAAGTTACTTGTCAAAAAGATTACATCGTGTTCTCAACTCAATGGTTCATGTTGCTTTTAAGTCACTTTTTAAAAAATATTTATTGTGATCAACATGAATGAACTTAATTATAAAGTGGCATTGATTTCCCTAAAATCCTACTAGAGATCAAATGTATATTGAATATAAGGAAATGTAAGTTGTAAGAGATCATAAAATAAGAAAACATGTATGTATATTGAATATTTAAAGAAAATGCATACATATATTATGTGTAAACATGTTTAAACCATAAGCAAACACATGTACATACATGTAAAGGGATTCAATACATATAAACATAACACATATTATAAGCAAAGAAAAATGTATGTATATATCATATAAGAAAATATATGTACATATCATATAAGCAAAATGTAAATTAAAGATCATCAAATGTCGAATACTAAAGATCAACAAATAAGCAAATGTAAGTTAGAGATTGATCATCAAATCTCAAATACTAAAGATCATCATGTATAAGAAAATACATGTGGTAAAGATAATAAATCTAGTGTGCATGGCCATCTAATGAGAATGGTCCTGCCTGATGGATGTGCTGAGCCCTGCAAATAAAATTGTGTACAAGATGTGTTAAATACATATAATTTATATTAAATAAATTTTATGAAAGTTATTTTTAAATGAACTTGTATTTTTAAATATCAATCTAGATCTATGCATACATAAATATTGCATTTATATATACACATGTGATTATATTAAAATGTAAAACTCACATGTCCACTAGCAGTAGATTCATCCACAAAGTCACATCGATCATGCACATGATCTTGACCAAGGCTAGTGATATGAGGTATGTCCACCTGTAAAAATATATATAGATATATATATCAACTTACATGAATATCTAGTTAAAAAAATAAAAATAAAAATAATGAAAAAAGAATTGAAACATGCACATGCACACATACATGAATATCATCTAATATCGAATGACCTAAGTCCTCTAAAACGTTCGCCTCATCCATATCTACCAAACGGTCAAGTGACAAATTAACATTTGCATCCATCTGATCTATCCCATGTCGTGCCAAAAATGATGAATGTAGAGGACTATGAAGGTGACATGGCATCGAATATGATGAACCAGAACCAATCAACATATCAGTAAAACCCATAGTCTATGCAGCTGTCGAATGAACTATAGGTGGATCCTAATGGGCACTAGTGCTCAGCTTAGAGTGATGGGATCCTGGAACTAAACCACCTCTACATCTCAAATGATCTCTAACATGCTCTATATCGATCCCATTGTCTAATGCAATGTTGGCATATGCCTCCAACAGGTCCTCAGCCAAACAATGTAGAGTCATGCATGCCATATCTCTTGTAAGTGCATCAAGCTGTGTAGGAGTAGGGATGTCGACCACTGTAAAAGGATCCATGGTGGTCCATTGTGCTAAAAATGGCATGGATCAAGAATATCTGGACATCAAATATTGACCTACATGATCATCAGATATCCTAGTGGTGGCAGTCGCAATGTCACCTATGTAGTGTCAATTGCTTCCTTTTGGGAAGCAATGACAACCTCATCTGCTATGGGGGCTAGAGCTAGGGTGAGAGCAGGAGACCTCTCACCAACCAATACCCTAAACACTAGGGGTGGTCTATTTGCTCGATGATAGGTGGGCCTATCAGCAATCCTGCCACGCCCCTGACCAACATATGGTGGACTGTCCAGGTAGTTAATTTTGAGGCCCAAATGGACCTCAACATACAACTGCTAAACAAAATACAATGGAATCTGGTCATTGTTTGGGTATAGACCATGTGCTATGAGAAATCATGGGTAGATCAATGACGCCATAGCATGATCAACACATCTAGTGACTTGGTATCCCCTAACCTTACGCAAATTTTGATAAAATGGAAAACAAGTGGCTTTTATCATTTCTTTGGTGACACTATCCTGTATCTGTTTAAGGAGAACGTCACCATGTACTTCTTCCTGCATGCGGGAAAGAATAGCAGCAACTCTATCTAGGGAATATGCACTAGTCCTCTCAAGTTCATCTTTTAGTTTTTCTAGACTATGCAATATTAACATGCATGGTTCACTATATATCCCTGGGTTTGCAACCTGTGCTAATGAATCTCTCAATTTTTTAATCTCATTACTGGTATTTTCAAACAAAGAATCTGGTGCAGGTGGAACATGATCTGCATTTTCCATGTTATATATATATACAGTACACCTAAAAGAGCAATGAGACTTTGGTAAATAATATATCTAGATAAAGGGAATACAAATCTAAAATAGTTGTAATAATTCATCTACTCATCAATAATATTTTCGTACCATTAAAAATTTAAAAATAATCGGAAGACAACTATAATCTATAACATAGCATCCTTAAATGGTTCAAATTTTAAATGAAACGATGAAAGAAAGAATAAGAATACAAAGATTAGTATAAAATTATTTGAAAATAATTGAGGATAAAAATATTTTTAATCTAATAGTTGCTAACATAAATGAACTTCAAAATAGGATTATGTAAGTGAAAAAAAACTTCTATTTCCTTCATTGAACCTAAATTTATCTAGTTAAGATATGTCTAAAATTAAGAATTCACACTAGAATATCAATATTCCATAAGAATCTCATAAAGAGGATGAATTTAATGGAAGATAATATAAAATCCCATATGAGGATGAATTTTATCATTACAATATGAGTGAATCATCTCAATTATATAGCCAAGAACATCAAAAAATTATATATTGGAAAGCAAAATAATCAGACATTTATCATATTTTTATATGTATAAAGTTTAGATACCATCAAACTATTTAAACTTATAGATTGCATAAAGCTATAAATTGAACCGTTAAAACTAATTTATTAAGAATAAAATCTAATAAACTTTGACTTCATATTGCATACTTATTATAAATATCTCACTAATCCAACCATACATTTTATATATGTTAAAAAATATATAATTGTTCTGCCCATAATTTTTCACTATATCTTGACGTAGATCTCCTTCAACTAGATCAATTAAAAATTATTTGTAATGTTGGAGGAAAATGGATTTAATATCATGAGAGTTGTTATGGAACTACCTCTCTTGATCAACGATAGATATTATCCACTCTCGAGAATGTAAATATGTTTGAGAAAACTAAAAAATAATTTGTATCCCTTATATCCTTTCATCCAATGTAGTCTATCTCTTAATTGAGATCCTCTACCACAATTAAGTTCAAATCTTCTAAGTTTTATTTCAACGGAAGCAACCACTCATTGTAGAAAAGTTATTAGTAAGTGCTAAAGCCAAAACAAGTTTTTTTTTTTTCTATTTGGATCCATATTTTTTTTCCATTCTAGATCTCTTTCTAGCCATATTATTATTGTAAGATCATAGTAAGGTAGTGCAATAGATTTAATCGCATCATTCCACAATTGTATCCACTTACCATTTTGATGAGGTCTAGGAACATCAACCAAAGGGATATTAGGAAGCAAGGTGATCAATTTGATTGAGGTGGGAAGTGTTGAGCTTGAAGGATAGATTATTAGGTATGAGGAATAAGAAGTTTGAAAAGTTTAAAGAATTGGGAGGTGATATGTGAGATAGGTTTAATAGAATCTACTTAAATAAGGGTGTTTTGTGGAGAGGGGACAATGGAACGAGAAATAACTAAGTTTTAATCTATCAATACAACTAAGTTTCCCTTAGTTCACCATCTCTCTAGTTGGTCCAAGTGAACTAGTGATCAATATAAGAATATTTTTTGTCTAAAATGGGATCTAAACCCCTCATGGTATTTCTAGTTAGGATGTAGGAATTCAATTATTTTTTAGAGATTTTATGAGAACTAAACCAACTTGTATCTTGGTTTTTTCCACCATATCATATTCACCTCCTTGTAGCCATTTAGTCATAGGGAGGGCATAAAAATCCATTCCCACAATTTAACTTGAGATGAGGAGTCATAAGGCATACAATAAAGAAAAAATGAATAGGTATTCCTTGGATTAGTAGTAAGTACTAAGCACAATTGTTGTTGGGATCCACTCCTCAATGGATGATAAACTTAGCCAAGTATTGGGAAAGGTGAGTCAACCTTGCATCCTAATATTTTGATTTATTATTTTGTCCTCATATTAGGAAATGAGGCATCTCACTTTATGTTGGTAGTTATTTGTCATTTGTTGAATGCTTCAAGGAAGGTGTCTAAGATGTTATAAATGCATATAATATTATTATAGCTTTATAAGATGAAACCCTCTTATGACATATTCTTATGACATTTAAGAGCATGACTATAGAATATTTATAGTAAATTATTGACCAACATTATGAAAATCCATAAGAAATCTTTTAAGAAATAGCAACCGTGTCAAGGAAAAAGATGTGGAAATTTACGATAACTTTTTTTTTAAGCAAAAGTGGGAAACCACTTATAATTTTATTTATTTATAATATTTTACATATAGCTAGTTCAGGTGGACATACTAGTAGGAAAGAACCAGCAAGAAAACCCCCAGTTGTAGTCCAAGCAACAAATTTTACAAAATATCAAAAAGACCAGTGAGGTCCTAGTACAAATGACCAATTGTCTAATTACAATGTTACAAAAGCACATTGGTTGAATACATCAGTACATATGCACATTCTCTTATGCACCCAAAATACCCAAAAGAAGACATCATACTAGATATACCTGTGACCCGAATACATAACATAGTGGAGATTACAAAACCTTACTAAACATAAGACTAATAAGCTAGGAAGCCACTTTCAAAAAGATGTAGATTTTCCACCAACATGTTGAAAGCCATTAACCGAGCTTTCTTTTGTTTCCACTCATTTGCCTTTGTGTTGGCGATCATGCTCAAATGAAGGTTTTGATTTGTTAATATCAGGCACATAATGATAACAAAATTTTTTTTTGGATGAAGATGGAAGTTGCAAATCATGAATGCAAACATGACTTCTCAAGAAAGAAATGGCATGATATTTTATTTTTAAATCATCAATCTCCTCCATGGAAATGGCAAATTTGTATATGTTTAGAACTTGGTAGAGATGTGAAGAAGTGTCATTCATTGTGTATAATAACATGCCTTGTAATATGTGAACATAGGTCTCTTCTTATGAAAAAAAACCTTCTTTGAATAATTAACATTAGAAATTAATACAGTTTGGCGAGCATATTGTATAATCACACTAGAAAACAACAATGGAAGATTGAGAGTCTCAACTAAGAATTCCACCTTATAGATAACATTCATACTGGAAGCCAACAACTAAAGACCAAATTTCATAAATAAAGTTCATGTGTTATATATCATGCCTTTGAGGGGTCCACAAGTACCATGAGCCTTTTGAAATCCTTCTCCATCTAAATGCATCCATTCCAAGACCATTGGGAGGTGGGTATACAATATGAGCCAAGTATTAATTTATAATGTTAATTATTGAAAGAAGGTATATAAATTATTCAAGCATCTTAATTCTCATACAAAGTTACATCTTAGTCAATTTCTCAATGTATGAGTTCCATATATTTGTAAATTTTTCTTAATATAAAAACATATTTTATTTCATTAAAATTAACCTATCTATTCCATGTTACAAAGGATGCTCTTATTTTAAATTATAAGTATATAATTCAAAATTAATTAGTAATTTTCAAGCTAGAGTACATAATTTCTTTAGTTAAAATAAAATAATTGTTGCCTAAATTTTCACCCTCTGGCTCAATCAGGCAAAGCAAATCGAGTTAATAGGTTCGAGAAGGCCAAATGAAGTATTCGGCCTAGGGAAAAGGTCATGAATCTAATGCTAGGTCACAGGGAACTCAGTGAAGAAGCATGCCTTGTTCTGGTTTGGCATGAAAATATTCTAAAGGCAGAGTCGCCAAGACCCCAGGATTGTCACGGCGATCACAGGTCTTTTGCATTCTTCATTCAGCAGGACGGTTCTATTATTTTGGCGACTATAGAAGCTTCTATCGGCATATGTCATAGTTGTCGGGGTTGCGTCTTACCAATCTCAACATGTTCCCCCGACTATGTATATGGTGGTTCATTAGCAGAGCTGGGCGATGTCGGCATTATGTCTCAGCAAGGATTTCTTGTCTCGCCGACTGGAGAAACATGGTACATCATATTGGCATGAGCTGAATTTTGTCTCATCGATCGGTGGTAGAAGGATGTGCTCATCGGTATAGGTTGGGGCGATCACCGTAAGGTCTTGGTGAGTGACCTTTGGTCTCGCTGATGGGAAAATAATGAAGGATCCTTGTCGGCGTAACAATCGCCTTATCTCGGTGACTCAGATGCATTGAGACCTTTCGGTGTAGCAAATGCAACCTATGTGAGATCTCACCAATTGAAGATGTCTCACCAAAGTCAGGAGATATTAGCAAAGCAAGTGGGCTTCGCTAGGAGGTCTCGCCAAAGCCACAAGGTCTCCTTGATAATCAAAAGGAAGCATGTTTCGGGATAGGTCTGGCCAACAACAAAGTCTCCCTGGCACAAACAAAAGAGGGCCCTCGATATGACTAAGGGATCTCGCTGAGATGTCTCAGCGATTGCACAAGGTCCCCCCGAAATGAAATAGAGTATCGACAAATGGATACGGTCTTGCTGATCAAAAGGAGGCCCCACCAAAACATGAAAGGGGCTCACTAAGGGGTTGAAGGCATCACCGTAACGTCCTGCCAACCCGAAGGGGTCTTACTGATACAAAGTGAACTCAAGGTATTGCTATGAATCTTTCCAATGATAGTGAGTTACGCTGATGACTGCAAAGAAGCATAATCACGTCGGGGAGACATGATTAGGTGTCTCACCGACATGCGATTCTAGTGATGAGCTCGTGACTGCCCGAGATAGCTTGCGTGCCAACTTGACCAATAGAAAGAAAATCAATAGAATGTGAATCAACGTGTGTCTGTTCTAGACTCTGGAGCATTCAAGGTGCTCAATAGGGGATTTCAATAGGTAGACACAATGACCAAAAGTAAATGCACCTGATAGCTTCAAAAGATCTAAGGGGCTTCTCTAGACAGTAACTCTTCACCAACACACACCAAATGGACACACAGGCTTCAACATTAATTTCAATCAAAATATCTATGGGAGATCTTTTCTGGGACAGATATTTTTGTAAACCCTAAGGGGCCGAGGTCTTCTCTGTATATAAGGCATTTTTTGCCTTTTTTTAAATGGTGGGAATTATGCATTTTGGGAGCTAGTGATTTTTCATGAATCCTTTTTCTCAATTAATGCATGTTTTTGTAACTCAACTGGAATCCTGAATACAACACAGAGTTTACCTTGGAATTTTGTGTTCATGTTTGTATTGATTCTCATTTTTGTATCTTTCTTTCAAATATGCAAGTCTTTAACTATGTTTTTTTATAATTTTGCATTTATGTCTTAAGGCTGTGAAATTGATCTTTCTTTCCCAAGATGTGTATGTAGTCCAAACCTGATAGGACTAAAGTATTAAATCTCAAAGAAGTCATTCTGAGTGTGTGAAGCAATATAATTTAGACTTTCAAGTGTATGTTCTCCCTGTGTTCATTTCATGATTTTTCATTAATTCGGTGTATCACCAAAAGTTTAGTTCCATTTTTATGAACTTCCCTTCTCCCTTTTCCTTCAAAGAATTAGTAGTTTAGGTGGTACCCAAAGAAATCCGACCTTCTCTAGAGGTTCACTCCAATCTCAAGTGACCCACAACCTTGGAGTGATCCAATGTTTCACTAGAAAGCTTAGTTTTACAAATTTCCATCAGGGTGCATTTCTACTTGACAACAGTTTCTGGCACGCCCGATGGGATAGCGAACTAGATTGAATTGTTGGTTTAGTATTCAACCAGTGAATTTTAGGCTTTATAGAAGTCCTTTAGAATACTTGGCGACTCCATAAAGAGGAAAGAGCTCCAGAAATCAATGCCTTTTTCAGTTTATGAGAAAAGTTTAGACTAGAGGTAGCTCAGGTCCCTTTGAATATTTGTAGCTATCACCACCAAGAAGGAAAGGCAGAGCAACAAAAAAAGGAGGAACAACAGTTATCTATTCTAGAAGAACTTAGTCTACTCCTCCATTTGTGGGGTCACACATTGTTGTCCCATTCTTGGCTTCATCTAGAATACTAGTAAATCCGCCACAGCCACCTCCAATGGCTGCTCCAAGGAATCAGCCCTTTGTCACTTTCAACAGAAGGATTCCTTTGAACTTGGCTCAACACAATGATATCCCAATGGTAGCCTTGAAGAGTCTGCCAATTTTTACAGGGGAAGACCAAACTACCCCAATTGAACACATGAGAGTTGTGGCTTCGTTATGCGGAGTTCACCACATAACCCAAGAGGACGTTGCAGTGAGACTACTGGCTGATTCACTGAAAGGAAGAGCTATACAGTGGTATAGGAGCCTACCAGTCAGTTCAATTGCAACATGGGACAAATTTGGAGATAAGTTGCATAAGCAATTCTAAGACAGGTCTGACAACTTGTCTCTATTGGAGCAATTGACTACAATTAAGAGGGCTCCACAAGAGCAAATGAATGATTTCAACTTTAGATTTCAGAGAACTTGGGATAGAATCCCTGTAACGGTGAGGCCACCTCCAGAATACACATTTTTGTATTTTTTAAGGGCTCTGAACAGCGACATAGCTGTCATGATGTAGTCAATGGGAGGGGTCTCTCTACCAAACACCTTTGAAATAGCTATCAGAGCTAAAAACAACTTGATACAAGTAGGAAAACTTGCTCCTAGGCCACCAATGCCAATATTCCCAGAAATTCATGCAAACATTCCTTTGCAAATACCTCCCTTCACACCTCTACCAACTATACCAATGCTACCAGCTGATGTTCCAGCCATTGATAGACAAGAGAGTGCTACTTCAGGCTCATCACAGGAGCTACATGAGATCAAAAGTCTTTTACAAACATTTGGCAACAAGTTGGTAAACTTGGAAAAACAACAGACCTATTCTAGGCCTTATCAACAGCAGAATCAAGCCTCAAGCTAGCCTTTTCAAGGTCAACAACAACAATTCCAAGGTAATAGGCAAGCTTATTAGGGCAATTATCAAAGCATAAGACAGAATGTGAACACAAGACCTTTTCAGGCCTATGCTCTAGCACTTGTTAGTGTAGTCAAAGACCTGGTTCCTACTCAAAATAATTTAGCAGCAGATTATGAATGGTGCTACCCTTGCAATCAACCCCACAATCAGGCCACTTGCTCAAATGGACTCATCAATCAGGCACTTATGGTGCAGAATGCCTCAAGCTCACAACAACATGCACCTAATGAGTCATTTCCACAACACCAAGATCAGTTTGCAAATGATGCTACTCTCCTTAACTAGCAAGGTGAAGAGTTTTGTGGATTGAATGTGGACAATTCTCCTATTGGGGCTAATACGAGAGCAAAGAAGAGAGCATTTGAGCTCGATCTTGCAGCCTACAAAGGAAAGGCATCGGCTGTGGAACCATTTGCATCTCGAGTGACTAGTGTTTTGCAAGGAAATCAACAACTCCTAGTTAAAGAGCAGCCACGCTTACAAGCTGATCACACTGGCGTAAAGGTACCAAATAAAGTAAACCCAATTGTACCTTTTAACATTCTTGATAGTATGAAAAAGACAAATGTGATGATGTCTATGTGGGATTCATTGGTCATCCTTGGTCAAAAGGATATTCTGTGTTCAACCTTGTCAAATCTTAAGTTATCAGGTGAGTCTGAATCCCCATTAGGTCAAGATAGGGTTGTTTTGACAAATAATGCTCAGATAGATGATAAACAGTCCAGCAAAGAGGTAGGAAAAGAAGTCAAACCACCTCCTTTCTATGTGTCAGTGATTATTGGTGATAAATTACTCCATAACTGTATGGTAGATAGTGGAGCTAGCAACTCCGTCATGCCAAAACAAATTGTTGACAAAATTGGACTAAAATACCAACCTTTAGAGAAGGGAGTGATCCAATTGGATGGTACTTCGGTTAATACTTTGGGTATTATCAAGGATTTAAACATCGCCCTCCATGCTTGTCCAAATTTTTTAGTTCCTCAAGACATATGTGTCATAGATCTTCCACCCTTCTTTTCCTTGTGTTTATCTAGAGACTTTACAGCCAAGATAGGTGGTTATGTATCAGCTGATTGGTCACATATGTTATTTAGAACAAGATATGGAACCAAGGTTACCATTAAATCTGAGAGACTGGCTAAAGATCACATTGAGCCATTTAACCCAAGTCCCTTTAATGTTGTTCCTACTGTTGCAGAAACACAATGAACTAGCTGCTGCTCAAGAATTCCAATCAGAAGCTATTCATGACGTGTTGCTACATGAATGGGTAGTTGAGAATGTATTGGATAGTCCTGAGGACCTTATTCAAGATGCTGGTATGAGCAACTATGTCATTTTTGAGCCTGACAAAGAGATTCCAAACTTGGAGAAAGATGTGGATCAATTGTTGCAACCACTAAATGGACTTTGGGAGATGTTATTCAATGGTTCCAGAAGTAAGAATGGGGCAGGAGGAGGTGCAATGTTGATTTCTCCACAAGGTGATAGGTACTACTCTGCATTCTTTTTTGCTTTTCCATGCTCCAATAACACTGCTGAGTATGAAGGCCTTGTTCAAGGTCTAGAGTGGGCAAGGAAGAGAAGAATAACCAGCTTGAAAGCCTATGGGGACAGCGAATTAAATGTTAATCAAGTAAGGGGCCTGAATGTTTCTAAAAATGACACATTAAAGTCTTATAGAAACAGAGTGTGGAACATGCTTGAGGAATTTGATGCCTTTGATTTAGTGTCTATCCCAAGAAATCAAAACAAACATGTTGATAGGCTTGCATCCATTGGAGCACAATTTGATATTCCAGGAGATATTAGAAAAGAGAAGGTGCAGCAGTATGTGAAGGTTGTAGTTAGACCATCAATTCCTGACAACAACATTCACTGGAAAGTCTTTGACAGTGATGAACAGATCCTTTCTTTCCTGCTCGAAGAAGATCAGTTCTCCATGGTGAATCAAGCAAAACTCAAGCAGTAGTATGGTGATCAAGTCATACAGCTAAAGACAAATAAATTACCCAAAGGCCTTGTTACCTTAGAGTCAATTTTTAGTACTAATGATTAGCTTAAAAAGGGTAAAGCCAACTTGCAGATCAAACAAGAGCACTATGAAGAGCTAGATATTTCAAGGGTAACCTCCTTAAGATAGGAAAAATTTGTTCACCTGAAGATAAACAAGCTTTTGTTGCTTTATGTCAATAATTTTATGATGTCTTTGCTTGGGAATATTTAGATTTGAAAGGGTTTGATCCCCACATTGCTCAGCACACAATTGAGTTAGAGCCAGATGCTAAGCCAGTAAGGTAGAAACAAAGGTCCTTGAATCCTAAACTTGAGCCCCTAATGATTAAGGAGCTGACTAAACTAGTTGAGGGGGGTATTGTCTTCCCTATCAAGCACACTTCATGGGTTTCTAATCTTGTACCGGTTAGAAAGAAAAGTTGTGAGATAAGGCTCTATGTAGACTTTAGGGATCTTAATGAATCCTCTCTAAAAGACCACTACCCACTACCCTCCATAGAACAAATCTTACAAGAAGTTGTTGGATCTGAAAGATTTTCCTTATTGGATGGTTTTGCGGGCAATAATCAAGTACTATTTAAAGAGGAAGACCATTTTAAAACCGCTTTCACAACTAAGTGGGGCACCATGGCATACAAAAGGATGCCTTTTCTTTTGTCCAATGCTAGTGCCACATTTCAGAGGGCCATGGACATGGCATTTCAAAGTTTGATCAACAAGATTATACTGATTTACCTAGATGATATTACAGTATATTCCAAGAATGCTGATGAACATTTGTTACATATTAGGAAAGTTTTTGAAAAGTGCAGGGATTTTGGTATCTCCCTCAATCCAAAGAAGAGTATCTTTGTTTTCCACGAAGGGAAACTATTAGGACACATAGTGTCAAAGCAGGGAATCACTATTGACCCTGAAAGAGTCAGAGCCATACTTGAGTTGCCACTGCCTAATCACAAGAAAGGTCTACAGAGCTTTCTGGGATAGATCAACTTTCTGAGAAGGTTCATCCCAGATGTGGTGAACCTGCTACAACCTCTAACAACCATGTTAAAGAAGAATGCAGTCTTTAGTTGGACAAAGGAGGCAAAGCATAGTTTTGGAGAAATTAAGGAGGCATTAGCATTTGCTCCGACATTGGTAAACCCAGACTTCTCTAAAGACTTCTTTTTATATGCTTTTGGTAGTAGTGTTTCAATCTCTGCTATGCTGGTTGAGAAGAATAATGACAATTTGGAACAACCCATAGCCTTCTTTAGCCAAATACTTGTTGATTACGAAGAAAGGTATACACTTGTTGAAAATCACGTTCTCTCTGTGATTAGAAGTCTGAAGAAGTTTAAACCTTTGCTTTCAAACAATAAGGTTCATATTCTAGTTGCACACTCAAGTGTGAAGGAATTTCTGTTGAATAAGGATCTGAATGAAAAAAGAGCAAGGTGGATCACTAAGGCCATGGAGTACGATGTAGATATTAAGATCACCAAGCTAGTTAGAGGTAAAGGTCTTTGTGAACAACTTGCTACAGGGTCGAGCAGTAAAAGTGAACTAGAAAAGGATGTTGTGCTTGCCAATACAAATGAGCCTCAGAATTCCCAAGATGATGTGCCCACGAGGATAACTAATTGGGTTCAAGATATGACCCAATTTCTACAAACTGGTCAATGTCCATTAGGTCTGAATAGAGCCAAAAGAAGATACTTTAGACTACAGTCCATACCATATGTGTTGATGGGCAATGTTCTTTTTAAAAAAGATCTAAATGGTGTCCTGTTAAGATGCATTCATAGTGATCAAATTGAAAAAGTGCTTCATGAGTTTCATGATGGAGCTGCAGGAGGTCACTTTGCTCCTAGAACTATTGCCTGGAAGGTCATGAGAGCTGGTTACTACTGGCCCAGCTTGTTCAAGGATGCGTATGCCTGGTCAAGAAAGTGCATCAAATGTGCTCTATTTTTAGGAAAGGAAAAGTTGCCTGCTATGCCCCTGCATCCAATTCAAGTAGAGCAGCCCTTCATGAGATGGAGCATTGAGTTTATTGGACCAATAAATCCACCTTCTAGTGCTGGTCACAAATGGGTACTTACAACCACTGACTATTTTACAAGGTGGACAGAAGTGGTTGCATTGAAGGAAGAAAAAAAATCTTCAGTTTTGAACTTCTATGAAGATATAGTCACTAGGTTTGGAGTGCCTAACTCCATCATATCTGATAATCCCCTTGCATTCATGGGTCTAAGGGTAACCAACTGGGCTGTTAAGCATGGAATTCATTTGAGCACATCTTCAAATTATTACCCTCAAGGTAATGGCCTACTTGAGAGCATGAATAAGAACCTCATCAGAATTATTAAAAGAACCATAGAGGATAATCAAAGGACCTGGCACGTCAGTTTAAAGAATGAACTTTGGGCAGACAGAGTGACCCCTAAGAGGTTTGTTGGTAACTCGCCATATATGTTGGTCTATGGCAAAGAGGCAAGATTTCCTTTGTTTGTAGAGCTTCCAGCTCTTGATATTGTTCGCTAGTTGGAGATGTTTGAGGAGTAGGACCCCATGTCTATGAGGTATGCAAAGCTCATGGAACTCAAAGAATCAAGGGATAGAGCAATGAAAGCTTTGGAGTATCATCAGCTCCAAACAAAAAGAACTTTTGACAAGAAGGCTACAGAAAAGGTTTTCAAGATAGGAGACCTCATGCTCAAATGGGACATTCTGAAAAGCAGGCCAAGAAATCACACCAAGTTTGACAACATGTGGATAGGCCCATTCCTTGTCAGATATTGTAAGGAGCACAATGCTTATCAGCTGGCTACAACGGATGGGGAAGTGCTTCCTATCCTAGTCAATAGAATACACCTTAAGCCTTGCTTTCAAATCTGATGGGGTTCCCCTTTTGTACATATTTAGTTAGGTTTTATGTTTTCAATAAGTGCTTTACATTATGGTTTTTTTGTTTGTTGTTTTGCTCCTTTCCCTAAATGTTGTTTTAACGCAGTATTTCCTCTCTGTCGTTTTCCCTTGTTTCATTTTTTGGGCAACCTGTTATGACCCGTAGATCTCATGAGGTTGAAGCCATGTGCAAGACTAATATTTTGTTTGTTTTCTAAGCCTTCTAATGAATCCATTCCCAATGGACAAGACTAGTCACTGGTTCTCATGTTTAGCAGGAAAACATCCCACAGAGGTCGCCAGAAATGTTGCCTAAATTTTCACCCTCCGACTCAATCAGGCAAAGCAAATCATGTTAACAGGTTCGAGAAAGCCAAATGAAGTATTCAACCTAGGGAAAAGGTCATGAATCTGATGCTAGGTCACGGGGAACTCAGTGAAGAAGCCAGCCTTGTTCTGCTTTGACATGAAAATCTTCTAAAGATAGAGTCGCCAAGACCCCAGAAGTGTCACGGCGATCACAGGTCTTTTGCATTCTTCATTCAGCAGGACGGTTCTATTGTTTTGGTGACCGTAGAAGCTTCTATCGGCATATGTCTTAGCTATCGGGGTTGCGTCTTAGTGATCTCAACATGTTCCCCCAACTATGTATATGGTGGTTCATCAGCAGAGCTAGGCGATGTCGGCATTATGTCTTAGTGAGGATTTATTGTCTCACCGACTGGAGAAACAGGGTACATCATATCTGCATGAGTTCACTTTTGTCTCATCAATCGGTGGCGGAAGGATTTTCTCATTGGTATAGGTTGGAACAATCACCGTAAGGTCTCGGCGAGTGACCTTTGGTCTCGCCGATGGGAAAATAGTGAAGGATTCTTGTCGGCATAACAATCGCCTTTTCTTGGTGACTCAAATGCATTGAGACCTTTCGGTGTAGAAAATGGAGTCTATGTGAGATCTCACCAATCGAAGATGTCTCGCCGAAGTCAAGATATCTCGGCAAAGCAAGTAGGCTTCACTAGGAGGTCTTGCCGAAGCCACAGCGTCTCCCCGATAATAAAAAGGAAGCATGTTTCAGGACAGGTCTGGCCAACAACAAAGTCTCCCTAGCACAAAGAAAAGAGGGCCCTCGATATGACTAAGGGATCTTACTGAGATGTCTTAGTGATTGCACAAGGTCCCCCAGAAACAAAATAGAGTATCAACAAACGGAGACGGTCTTTTCGATCGAAAGGAGGCCCCACCAAAACATGAAAGGGGCTCACTAAGGGGTTGAAGGCATCGCCGTAACATCTTGCTGACCCAAAGGGGTCTTACTGATACAAAGTGAACTCAGGGCATCACTATGACTCTTGCCAATGATAGTGAGTTACGCCGATGACTACAAAGAAGCATAATCGCATCGGGGAGACACGATTAGGTGTCTCACCGACATGTGATTCTGGTGATGAGCTCGTGACTGCCCGAGACAGCTTGCTTGCCAACTTGACCAACAAAAAGAAAATCAACAGAATGTGAATCAACGTGTGTCTATTCTAGACTTTGGAGCATTCAAGGTGCTCAACAGGGGATTTCAGTAGGTAGACACAATGACCAGAAGTAAATGCACCCAGTAGCTTCAAAAGATCTAAGGGGCTTCTCTAGACAGTAACTCTTCACCGACACACACCAGATGGACATGCAGGCTTCAACATCAATTTCAATCAAAAGATCTATGGGAGATCTTTTCTGGGATAGATATTTTTGTAAGCCCTAAGGGGCCGGGGTCTTGTCTGTATATAAGACATTTTTTTCCTTTTTGTAAATGGTGGGAATTATACATTCAGGGGAGCTAGTGATTTTTCATGAATCCTTTTTCTCAATTAATGCATGTTTCTGTAACTCAACTGGAATCCTGAATACAACACAGAGTTTACCTTGGAAGCTTTTGTTCATTTTTGTATTCATTCTCATTTTTGTATCTTTCTTTCAAATATGCAAGTCTTTAACTATGTCTTTTTATAATTTTGCATTTATGTCTTAAGGCTGTGAAATTGATCTTTCCTTCCCAAGATGTGTATGTAGTCCAAACTTGTTAGGACTAAAGTATTAAATCTCAAAGAAGTCATTCTGAGTGTGTGAAGCAATATAATTTAGACTTTCAAGTGTATGTTCTCCCTATGTTCATTTCATGATTTTTCATTAATACGGTGTATCACCAAAAGTTTAGTTCCATTTTTATGAACTTCCCTTCTCCCTTTTCCTTCAAAGAATCAGTAGTTTAGGTGGTACCCGAAGGAATCCGGCCTTCTCTGGAGGTTCACTCCAATCTTAGTCAACCCACAGCCTTGGAGTGATCCAATGTTTCACTAGAAAGCTTAGTTTTACAACTTTGCATCAGGGTGCATTTCTACGTGACAACAATAATATTCTTATTTCCATGTGAGAGTTATGTAGAATGGTAGTTTGATGTCTCAAAAATATTTATTACATATATACTAAATTTTTATCATTACATTATGAGTGAATCATCTCAATTATATATCCAAGCACATCAAAAATTTATAGAGTGGAAAGAAAAATAATGACACATTTATCATATTTTTGTAAGGTGTTTGAAAAGACTAAAAGTTTCCCTAGAAAGACCTAATTAAGGAATTAAAAAAATGGAAAGTGTCTACCTCATTGTATGTTGACCTTTCCCATTTAAAAAGGTCATGGAAATGCTAAATGAGTTGATATAAGAATTTTTAAGAATGAAGGCACAAAATTCATAACACTAATCCTAAAAGCAACAAGAAAGGCAATGAATAAAATCTTCCTAGTTATTTTGAAAGAAACTTTAAAAGGTTCTAAATCCCTTTCACACCCCTTTCTAAATGAAGATAAAATAAATAAGTTACCAAATATTTCTTAGAGTTTAAGGTGGTGATTTTAATATGATTTGAGAATAAATAAGATAAATTAGATGAAATCAACTTTTGTTCTAAAGGTGATGAATTTTGGGGGAATAAGATGAAAATAATTTTGAACCTAATTGACTCATTAAATGGCAATAAGATAGATTTTAAATGGGATTTATATAAAATATGTAATAGTTAGATATGTACTAATACATTATATTCTCTATTAGATAGTTATTTCTTCCATAAACATTTCTTACAATCTTATAATTTATTAATAATAGTGATGTGTGCATCCCTAGACACTCTTTGATAACCACACTATTAATGTTTATATTTTTACTAGAGGATACTCTAATTGAAAAGCATGTAAAGAGGAAGGGTTAGTTAACCTTGATATTAATGCAATGAAAGGTGGGATTATCTTGATGGTATCAAAGTTATCTTAAAGATATATTGAAGGTTTTTCTTCTATGCCTGAACACATTTAGTGAAATATAATGAATATGTGTTATCCTAGAAAAATATGTATAGCATTAAGGATAAAATTTAGACTTTAAGTTGAAAGAAAATGTCAAATATTTAGAATAAAAATGGTGGGGATGGAATACAAGCTTCAAGAATCTCCTTGTAATAATTAATTGCAATAATAAATGATTAAAACTAAACATGAATGGATATGTCACCAATAATTTTTAGATAAAAGGACTAAAATTAGAGCCAAGATATCTTAGTTCAAGTATCAGGATAAAGGTATCAAATTCTTATTCAATGTAAGCATAGCCGAGTTTGATAGATAAAAAGTTGGCCCCATTAATACTAGGAGAGCATTGTCTAATGAGATTAAGTTGGCACTATTCAATTTTTAGAAGTTAGAACCCTAACATTTATATGAGGCTTGTAAAATAGAACCTTATTAGGAAGAGTAGGAGAGGAGAAATGAACCCATAATAATTATACTTATACAAATAATAATAATAATAATGTTGTTCCATTTCAAAATGTTAAATTTGTTTCACTATGGTGATCAATAGGTAATTTGTACAAGGAGGCCACAATTTATAGGGAAATGAAGACTACATAAGAGGAGAATTTATTAACATAGTATCTTGGTTGTAGTTGTTTCTTTAGCATTAACTATTTTCTCTTTTTTCTTTTGTTGTTGAATATTTTATTTGATCTCTTAAAACTTATCAATGGTACTTGATCTTCATAATGATTATTTTCTTCTTTTTCAATTATTATCATCTTAGAAGGAATGCCATTTGAATTTAGAGCAAGGAGAAATGTATTTTTCTTTTAAAGTATTTAAAATATTATATTTATTTGATGGTTCCTTCTTAACCTCTTCCACTCCTTGGAAAAAATTATCCAACCACTTGAATCTCCTTATATTAATCAATTTACTTCTATGATTTATGTATGTTTTTTAGTGATTTACTCTTTATCCTTTCAATTTATTCATGATATACTTTAACATAGTTATAAAAAGTATATAATAGTTTTTCATAATTGGATATGCCTTAAGAAATTCTTTAAATGTGAAATTATTTGATGAGGGAAGATATAAATTAAGGTTATTCTTTCTTACTTACCTCATGCTCATCCATATTTTTTGTCCATAAATATCTCAAATCAAATTGGATTTTGCAAAGAGGATAGCTATATTTTAAATATTCACTCTTAGTCAAAGTCATTTATTTCTTTGTACAAATTTAAAATTGATTTATGTAATTTAATTTTTAATAGTTTTAACATGGATATATGAGGAATAGTTTTATATATATATATATATATATAGTAAAGTGGACATATTTTTATATTTTCCTAATACTAGAAAATTTAATAATACCTTCATTCCTTCTAATCCTAATAGAACTATTTTATTATACATTTCATTCAAACAATCTAGTTTCTTTCCTCTAAATTTATTCTTCGATTCATACATTTGGTTCACCAACCATTTTTGGAGTAATGTTATAAGACTCAAAGGAAAAACATGAAGAATTTTATCCAAATTTCCATTGTATGCACCCTAAAATTTATATCATGAACTGTTTGATATAATTTCTCAAATAAATTTGTTAATGAACTCTTTGATATAATGCCTCAAATAAATTTCCAATAGTTTTTTTGATGGAGAATGATAGAAATAGTTTTTTTGATATAATGCCTCAAATAAATTTCCAATAGTGTTTTTGATATAATGCCTCAAATAAATTTGTTAATAAACTATTTGATATAGGGCGCATACAATGGAAACACTATTTCTATCATACTCCATCAAAAATTACCATGAACTGTTTGATATAATGCCTCAAATAAATTTGTTAATGAATTGTTTGATATAGGGTGCATACAATGGAAACACTATTTCTATCATACTCCATCAAAAATTACCATGAACTATTTGATATAATGCCTCAAATAAATTTGTTAATGAACTGTTTGATATAATGCCTCAAATAAATTGGAGTTGCCCTGGTAGAAATGTATGCAAAATGTGGAAGCATAGATAGGGCATGTTAATTTTTTGACAGAGTAGAAATGTATCATTAGAATATGTGTATGTTGAAAAGGCTTTAGAAACTTTCAAACAAATGCAGTTTCAATTCAAAAAATTTGAAAAAATTTGCATTTAGGGTTTAGAAATTTAACAAACAAATGCATTTTGAAGTCTATGAAATTTGAATTTGACAAACCTGGAAGTTGGGTTGATGAACTGTGGAGAGATGAAGTCGAGTTTGTCATTCGCCGAAGAGATGAAGTCGAGTTTGTTCGCCATTTTTTGTTCACGTTTTCCGTTTGTCATTTGCCGCACGCACAGAGCATAGGGAAAGTAGAAAAAAGAAAAAAATGACAGTGACAAGTTCTTTTTTTTTTGTCTTATTTGAGGGGGTTCGGTCAAACCCATGTTCAAATGAACCCCTTAAAATATATATATATTTTTTAATGTTTTGGGGGTTTGGTTGAACATAAAAGGTTGTTCAACCGAACCATTGAGTTCGACCAAACCCATTGAGTTTGGGGAAAGTAAGAAAAATGAAATTTCCTTCCTCATAAAATTTGTAAACCACTATTGTGGTTTGACCCATCAGGCTACCTTTGTACAAGTAGAAACTTACTCCTTGTTCAACTTTGTTATCACATGGTAGCCAAATTACATAGGCCACATCACTTCCATCCATCTAATTAAACATGTTGGCATCTCCCAACAATCCATCATTAACAACATTATCAACATATTCATAATCACTATGCATTTGAAAGTAAGGCATACTCTCAAAATGTTGATTATCATGTGGAAACAACTTATCATATTCATTATATAAATAATTATCAAGTTGAAAACAAAATTCTTCAATTTTTTGCATGATGCCACACTTTATGAAACCCTCTTCTAGCTGACAAAAATAACACTTACATTCTGCCACATGGCTAGTACTATTAAGCTCAATTTGATCACTAATTTGTATGTCAAAGGTGAGACTATCACAAGAACTTATCAAAATATCTTGCACATCATGTAAACTATCTCCAAGTGTATGTAAAGAGATACACTCATAAATTGGCACACTCTATAGCTATCCTCCATCATACAATTATTGAGAATCATAAAGGATTTCTATCTTTTCCTCATCCTTAATCACTTTGTTATCCTCTGAACATAACATATCAACATCTTCAACATCCCAAGCTTACTCAGGAATGAACAATTCTACTTCAAAAAGATAATCTAATTTCTCTTTGAAATCAGCATCTGCATTGACATGAAAAGGCTCATGACTAAGCTCATCTAAATCAAAAAATGGGAACTTGTCCAAATCTGCATTAAAATATTCAAGACTTGGCTCATTGGTTAAGCATACCTCATGGTCATCTATTATTTCTAATTCATCAAAACAAATTTTTGAATTTGCATCAACATGCACACTTTCATATTCATCATACAATGCATCATTACAATCAAATGGCTACTTTTCTTTATCCACATCATCATCATGTTGAGCAACCGGTTCATAACTGGAAGGAAGATCAAAAACACATGCATCATACCTTGCATACTAAAGATTATCATCACTATTAAAATTAGTATGGGCAACACACAACAACTAAGGGTTATTCACATGTGTACATTTCTGATATTAAGTGGTCAATAGATTTGAAATTTGTTCACTGCTTAATGGACACAAATATTTACACTATCAAACTAAAAACCATTAGTGGTTTCTTCATTGCAGTTGCTTGTGGTTGATCTTGCTAACTGAAATTCATTGCATACTTTATCACTTGCAGCTAATATACTGGCATTCTCAACAACATTTCTTAAATCAACAGGGTCCTTTGTCTCATCATCATGAAAATTTTCATCTATACTACACACACTTATAAGATTGGTATGACAAAGTGTATCATGATACTGCTAATTGCACATATCATCTTCAAAAATTAAATCCAATTCATATCCCTCATCATGTTCTTGGCTCAGGAAACTTGGAATCCCATTGTTCTTTGCAACATCACACTCATTGCTTGAAGGGAAAGTATCATCAACACATTTTGAACTAAGATGATCATTTAGGAAATTATCTACATCATTGCAGCCTTCAATTGCTATTAAAAATTCTCTTTGTTTTTGCATTTTCAAAGGGGATAGAAAAAACTTCAAATGTTTCATTTATCTCATCATGTCTTTCATCATTATGGCTACAATTTTCATCTAGGTATATTTCTTATGTAGGTTGTTCAAATACAACTTCCTCATCACCCAATGTTGCATCATTCTTTTCTTCTACCTTCTCAAGTATGCATTTTTCTTTATTTAAAACTGAAGACATTTGATCATTTGTATTCACACAATTGCTAGTTCCATCGGTATGTTTACCTAGAATTGAAGACAACATACTTTGCACATATTCATTCCTCCTTTTATCCAAATCATCTAAAAATGTGTAAGCCATCTGCATACTCAACATTTTATAATCTTTTAATGTTCAGTGCACTAGATCCCTCCTCAAAGGCTTCAAAATACATATGAATGCAATCTAGAATACTAGGTTTGAAATTTTTAGGGACTAATGAAAGAGCAACAACAAATATATGATTGAAAGAAATGCTTGACACTTCATCTTGATTTTAATCTATTTTAATCTTGTGATGAGGTTAGAAGGCTATTTTGCAAATTCTTCTTTATAAGCATCCACTAGTTTATCCTAGTAGGGAAAGGACTTCTCAGGAAAACTTAGGTACCAATCCCTAGCTCTAGCTTCAAGAGATCTGACAAAAAATCTCATCCACATATCTTGATATCCAAATGAGTGTTTCTTCATGAAGCTAGAAATCTTTTGGACATGTGCATATCCTTTACACACATTGTATCCATTAAATCTAGGCATCTTCTTATAGACTTGAGTTGGCATAATTTCAACCTTGTAATCAACCCATCACAAGTCTAATTGGTTATACAGTGGATCAAAGGAATTGACAAAAGGTGCATTAACTTGGAAAGTAGATATACTATGGTTATCTTTTAACTGGGGGGTAAGTGCACCAATCTGTGACACAATTTTGGTGCCAAATTAGAGAAATTTGCAAAAAAAGGTCAAAATTGGCCATTTTGTGCATGCCAAATGACTTGAATTCATTTGGCATGTGCCAAATATAAAAATTAAAATAAAACCAAAAAATGTGTTTCAAACCCTCATTTCACTTCAACATGTGGCTTGGCTTGGAGGATTTGAGGTCTGCAACTCACGCTTGCCAAATATCATCAATTCTTTGCATCCTTAGCTTGTGATGTTCCATGAGGATGCCGCCAACATGTCAGAGAGGTTGAAGATTGTGAAGAGGTATGTATTTTTATTCTATTTATTTTGAATTTGATTTAGAATGCAGAATGAAATAGGTTTCTATAATAAAACTTTGTTATAATTCTCAGGGAATCAATCTCCACCTCGAAACATTGAGAATTCATAATCACCCCCTCACAAAGAGCCTCCTATACAAGAACAACCTGAAACCCCTCCATCAATTCATAGGCATCCTCAAGGAACACAAGAAAATATTTTAAATCAAATTGAAAACAATAAAAGAGACATTGAACAATTAATTGGAAGATTAACCGAGTATGTCGAAACCCACCTTATAGGAGAGGGATTGTTGAATCATTGAAGTCAATTGTAACTCATGTAGGAGAAGTGAGCCAGAAAATAAATTTTTGGTCAAATAAGAGGAATGCGATGAGACAATTTTATGCTAGTGGTTTATCATATGCAAATGTCAAAAAACAAAAAATTAGCAAAGCCGACTTGTGTGCCCCATTTATAGACCCGAGAACCAATGCACCTTTGTCTCATGCATGCAGGAGGTTCCCCATCCATTGGTACTACCATGATTTAATTAAAAATAAATTTTGGGAGTGGTGGTGGATGGTATTTGACCAACCTCCATGCAATAACCATGAGGGTACCGCAATACTTTTTGAGGAAACTCTATTGTGAGTTTGTCCTCAATAAAATGCCAAACTATTTTGACATCTTAGACTTT
Organism: Sequoia sempervirens; assembly: GCA_007258455.2. Lineage (NCBI taxonomy): Eukaryota > Viridiplantae > Streptophyta > Pinopsida > Cupressales > Cupressaceae > Sequoia > Sequoia sempervirens. The sequence continues at coordinate 250,879,378 of VDFB02000015.1, forward strand.
TAGGGTAGAGGTGGGGGCTCCACACATGATAGACATGCTGCACGATGTAATCCACAGTTGGCACCGAGACCGTTGGCCAAACCCATGGTGGAGCATGTCATTGTTCCTTCCATTGTTAAGGATAGTGTAGAGGTGGACATGCTGGAGTCGATTGACTCACTCACCCATACCAGTTTATAGTGTGTGAGGACTCTATTAGAGCCTGATGTGGAGGAGATGTGTAGGCCCCGAGCCCCACCCCACCATTATGGCACTTATGGTGTTGTTTACTGGTACAATTATCAGAGTGCTTATGATGCAGCTACATAGCCTACATCAGCTGCAGAGGTGATGACTTTCACAAATGATTTGTTGAATGATGCATCGACATTGACACTCCTGGGTAAAATTCAACAAGTTCATTTAATGTTGTTTATTAAATTATATTTTGAAATTTAAGAATAACTAAATTAATAGAATTTTGATATGATGAAATTTTAGGGTCAGACTGTTCATGAGACATTCTCTAGTCCTACAGACCTTTATTCATTCTTGACGATTAGTCCATATGTATGCAACTAGTATTAAAGATATTATTATTGCATTTGAATAGTTGAATGTTATATTTGAATGTTTGTCTCATAACATGCTTTCGATTTCAAATAGTTTCCCAGTGGACCTTCAACCTCCACACATCGTGATTCATTTCCTCAAACAAATTTCACTCAGGTAGCCTTTATTCATTAATGGTGTTGTAAAACAATGTTAGCTATTTTTCGTAATTTTGCATATACAAATGTAAAAAATTGATGAGAAACAAAAATATTTCTTTTGTATTCCTTGATCGTGTCACATTATCTTCTCCTAATTCACTTTTTATTCCTTTATTCGTTCATAATCCCATCCCATTAACATTTAATAGTTCACCATATTTTCCATGATCCCCTCCTAGCCCATCCCACTAATATATTATAGTCCATGTTATGTGTCATTATTCCCTTCTACTCCCATCTTATTGTACCCATTATTATTTCACCCTAGATATTCCATGATCCCCTTTGTTCCACGCTATGTTCCTTTATCCATTCTATGTTATACCATCTTTATCCATGTTTCATCCTAGATAACTCTTCTCTATTATTGTTACACACATGTCAAGTTCACACTTCCTGTACTATAGTGAAACCCTAGACACCTAATTCACCCTATGTTACATTATTCCCTACTAATCACATCCCATTAACCTCTAATTATCCACCCTATATTTTGTTATCCCATCCTAGCCCATCCCATCAATCTATACTAGTCCATCCTATGTTCCATTAATCCCTTCTATTCCCATCCCATTACCCTCTCTTATTTCACCTTATGTTCCATTATCCACTCTTGGTCTCGTCCCATTATCTTTCCCTAATTCACACTATGTTCCTTTATTCCCTCCTAATCCCATCCCATTAACCTCTAATAGTTCACGCTATATTTTGTTATCCATCCTAGCCCATCCCATTAATCTATTCAATCTATCCCATATTCCATTATTGCATTCAACTCCCATCCCATTATACCCTCTATTATTTCAGCATATGTTCCATTATCCCTTATTGGTCTTGTCTCTTTTTCCTATCTATGCTATAGCACCTCCATCCAAATTTTATCCTATACACCATTAGAAGAAATAAATTTTCTTCCACACAGTATTTACCAAAGTTGTCTTCCCCATTACTGTTGCACACCTCAACAACCAACTTCATGTGCTATAGTAAAACCCTAGACACGTCGTAATTCATTGTATGTTCCATTATCCCTTTGAAAGTTGCTAGTAATATAGTAATCCTCACTTCATTCATGTGAACTTCATTGTGGCATTATCACTATGTTGAAAAAATTCCCTCATTAACATTAGTTTATCAACATATGCAATACGAATCTCAATGAGCACTAAACTTTGGCATTTGCCAGATTCGGTCTATCCCAGTGGACTTAGTACTTTCACCATTATGTGATCTATAAGCACTATATTATAGTCTCAACTGAGGCCAACCATTTACTCTTTCATTTATGACAGTTATAAAGGGACTACCTCAAATTATTTATATGGATGTTAGATATGTTGTTTCATTTGTAGTTGATGACATTAGACAACCCTGGTGATGTTGGTGGCACGATGGACCATGGAGTTGTTGCAGAAATAGCCAGTTCTAATCCATTGAGAGAGGTATGCAACAGATTAGTCAATTTGACATTATATTTACTCTTTTATGGTCTATTATAGAAAATTTTCATGATACTTTTATGTAGTTTAATTTCTATCTTAACGATTGCTATAGGTAGTTGTCACTCCATATTGTGGACGTGGTAATGCTATAAATGTGCATGATGACTATATGTATGCGGGAAGTGATTATATTTTGTTATATGCCATTCCACAATTTAATTTTTGTGTATTAACATCTTTACTTTTTATTGTATTAGTTAAATGTCTAGAGTGAAGAGAGGAGGACTAGCGAACGTGTTTGAAAAATAAGAGAACCAACAATCACTCCATCCAACCAAATTTTGAAGGCAGCATGGGATCTATTTCCTTCCCCTAGAGGGAAATGACTATGTATTAGGGTCATTTGATGTATGCCTATGTGGCATTTTGGAACATATGTTTTCTACTATCGATATATACATGACATTTTATGTCCATATGGCTCCTTTGTACTAAACCTGTATGGCTTTTTTGGATATATTGTATATACTTTTATCAATATATAGCATTGTATAGCCTTACGGCTTTTTGATTAAAGAAAATCTTATTTTGCTACTGCCATTCTTGAATTATGTTATCATGTGTATCGTGTAAATTGTGTGCTTGAATTTTGTACGCATGGATTTTATTTACATCCAATGCTTAATTAATTACTATTGATTGCTCAATCAGCCCCATCTAAAACATATTGTGTAAAGCTCCATTCCTGGTGGTTTGTATCCTTTGGAATGCTTCAATTACTTGTGCCTCACTTATTCACATGTATGCTTCACTTATTCACATGTATACTTCATGTATATTGTGTGTATTCACGTGTATGCTTCATGCTTCCAATGCATAGTAGCAAAAATCTTTTGGGGAAAAAATCGACAAACCAAAAGTATAAGAGTTTTTGAAAAAATCGGGAAAAAATCATATTTAAGAAAATGTAAAAAATTGTAGAACAAGAGATTAAAAAAAAAAAAATTGAAATTGAAAGGTATTTCCATAGCATATATAGATATAGAGAGCAAATAAAATAAATATTTTAACTAATGAATAGTAAAAATATATTTTTGTAGTTTATATTCAAATCGTTGATTACATTGTATGTTGCACATCTTTCAAAGTCAAAGCATTAGTTCACATTGCATATCTAATAACTAGATGCTGATAGATGACAAAATTTCAATTATAATATAGTTTCTACAAAGTCAACCTAAGCAGTTATGCAATTACTTCACATTGCATAACTAATAACTAGGAGCAGCTGCCAATTGCATTTTCTTATCATGTCATTCTATGAGACCATATTTCTTTGAGGTATTTTTTCAAGTAGTTCACTACCTTGTCTATGTTACCACATTTTTCATACATGTCTACCAAAGCATCTTGTCAAACAATTCATTTCCTTGTTGCTATGGCTAAAATCCTAAAACAAGTGCTTTCGAACAAGCTATGGATGGTTGAAAAAAATATATCAAAATCATAATAGTAAGCAATAGCATAGACAAGGCAGTGAACTATTCAAAAAAATGCATCAAATAAATGTGGTGATTGAATGCCATGACAATCCATAGACAAGGCAGTGAATTATTTGAAAAGATGCCTCAAAGAAAAGTGGTCTCAAGGTGATGGAATGCCATGAAAATCAAATTGCTTTTGATTTTCATGGAATTCCATCACCATGAGACCTCATTTTTTTGAGGCATTTTTTCAAAGAGTTCACTACCTTTTCTATGCTACCACATTTTTTGGCGCAGTAGCATCATTGAATAGAAGTTGTCAATTCAAGGTTTTGAGGAGTAGGCTTTAGGTTTTGCAGTATTTTGTCTAAAATAAGGTCAATGAGACCATTTTCTATTGTAATGTGTCATTTTAGTTGATAGCTAGATGTTTAGAAGGTCAAGTTTGCAAAAAGTGCAAAATATTGAAAAAATATGTAAAGTTGCTAAAAATTTGCAAAATTGCATTTTTAGGGAAGGCAGACAGTCATAGCATTTCAAAAGGTAGTTGTAGGAATTAGGACAGCTAGTTTAGAGGGAAAAATCATAAATAAGGTGGAAACCATCGATGTAAGTTGGATTTTTGAAGATTTGGAAGATTGGAACATTAATAATACTTTATTTTTCTCCACTTTTTCTATGTTTTCTAAGTTTGTAGTGACTGTACAGCCCGTACAACTGCATAATGTTCTAAATCTGTTTTAAATTCATTTTAAGGTGTGAGTTGGCCACTTATTGAATTTTATTTGAGCATCCAACAATGGATTCGGTGTAAGTTTGAGCAAATTCTTTGTGACTAGTTTTATACCCTATTTTAAGGGTTTGTAGCCTTTAAAATGTAAAATTGATCCATTACACTTTTTGTGGCTCTTGTAACTTTTGGAATGGGACTAAAAAATCAATAAACAAGTGAGGGAATGTTGAGAGAGTGCAGGGGAGGCCTAAAAATGTGTTGGGCATGAAGCCCTAGAGTGGAAAATTGTGTCTTCCAACTAGAAAAGAGAGCTTTTGATATGGTAATGAGTGAAATAGGTTGGGGCAGCATTGTTTCTTGTTTAATTGAGTATGTGTAGAGGTTTTTAGACTAGTTTCAGGTGGTGGTAAGTTTGGTTGAGGTCTGAAAATATGATTTCCATTAAAACCCTTGATTTTTGGCTATAAAAGAGGGTTTTGAGTTTAGGTATATTGGAGGGTGGATGTCTAAGAAAAAATTGTGGAATCTTTGGTTTGGTAACCTATAGAGAGCTTCCCAATTGAATTTTGAGTGAAAGGGAAAGTTTAAGGTAGATTCCCTTTGTAAAAGTGGCCTGATTTGAGGCCTAGTTGGTGTGAAAAGCCTAATTTGAGAGAGTTGTATCAAAATAACCTATTGAGTGGTTGTGGTATGTTGTTGAGTACCTTGATGGGTGTTTGAAACCCTAATGGTCCTGATTTGAAAGGACAACACTAAGGAGATATACCCGATTGGCCAATTATGCTAGATTTTCAAAGCAACTGTACTCCAAACTATCTTCCCATCCCAAATAACTATAGAAAGTGATTAACCATACCACAAAACCTCCAAATCCACAATATTTAACCTAAGAACCACTCCTTTAAGCCCATTTTTACAAAACCCTCATTTTTAGCAAGTTTAGGGTGGGTTTCTTGAAAATATTATTCCCACAACTCATAACACCTTTCCAAAGCATAAAACATGCTTAAAAGTCCCTCACAAACTGCTGCCCCAAAGGATTTCAACCATTTCCACTCTTAAACCACTCAATTTCACCAAAACTCATCAAATTGCCAACTAGGGCATCACACCAAACCACTCAACTCGCCTCCCCTAGTCCAAAAACCATGCACATATGTTCCTTACCCCTAATTATGCCATTCTACCAATTTTCAATAGGATACAATGGGTGGAATGGCTAAAAAGTCATTTTTACACACTCAACTACTTGCATTTGACCACTTTTTCCCCAAGCAAGAATTTGCCACCACAGGAAAAGGCCTCCGAAATAGAAAAAACTGAGAGAGGTTATTGTAGAGGGACCCAACGCAATCCCATAGGCTCAAATGAAAAGTTTCTAAGCATCACGGTCTCCGAATACGAGCATGTTGAAGTTTGTAGCCATTTTGCACTTTGAACTCTTAAGGGATTATGTCGGTTGAATGTAGCTTGGAGCGATTCCATGTGTTTTAGTGTGAAAGAGGACCATGCCTACTATAAACGTACCCACTTGGATGAATTAGAACAGTTTGTTTGGTCACACAAGTTGTAGAACGAAAGTTGCACCACTTTTCAACTTTGCACTGCTTGCATTTGACACTTTTTCCATCAAGTGAAAATCCCCCACCATGAGAAAAACACTCCAAGATAGTGAAAATTGAGAGAGATTATTTTTTAGAGGGGCCCAATGTGATCCCATAGGATTAGATGAGAATTTTCTAAGCATCATGGTATTCGAGTAACAACATGTTGAAGTTTGCAACCATTTTGCACTTTGGACTCTTAAGGGATTGATCTGGTTAAACATAGCTCGGAGATATTTCGCGTGTTTGGGTGCAAAAGAGGACCATGCCTAGCATAACCATACCTATTCAGAGGTGTTGGAATAGTCTGTTTGGTCATATGAGTTGCAGAACAAAAGTTGCACCACTTTGCAACTTTGCACTGCTTGCATTTGACACTTTTTCTATCAAGTGAAAATCTGCTACCACGGAAAAACCACTCTGAGATAGCGAAAACCGAGAGAGGTTTTTGTAGAGGGGCCCAACATGATCTTGTAGGATTAGATGATGATTTTCTAAGAATCATGGCATCCGAGTAACATCATGCTGAAGTTTGCAGCCATTTTGCACTTTGGACTCTTAAGGGATCGATCTGGTTGAACGTAGCTCAAAGTGATTCTGTGTGCTTGTGTGTGAAAGAGGACCATCCCTAGCATAAATATACCTATTCAGATGTGTTGAAATGGTCTATTTGGTCACACGAGTTGCAGAGAAAAAGTTGCACCACTTTGCAGCTTTCAACTACTTGCATTTGACAACTTTTTCCCCAAGTGAAAATTTGCCACCATGGGAAAACCACTTTGAGATAGCAAAAACTGAGAGAGGTTTTTGTAGAGGGACCCAACATGATCCTGTAGGATCAGACGAGAATTTTCTATGTGTCACGTTATCCGAGTAACAACGTGTTGAATTTTGCAGCCATTTTGCACTTTGGACTCTTAAGGAGTCGATTCGGTTGAAAGTAGCTTAGAGGGATTCTGCGTGTTTGGGTGTGAAAGAGGACCATGCCTAGGATAAACATACCTATTCAGACGTGTTGGAATAGTCTATTTTGTCACAGAAGTTGTAGAACGAAAGTTGCAACACTTTGCAACTTTCAACTACTTGCATTTGATAACTTTATCCCCAAGTGAAAATCTGCCACCATGGGAAAACCACTCTGAGATAGTGAAAACTAAGGGAGGTTTTCCTAGAGCAGCAAAATGAAATTTGTACCACTTTGCAACTTTTCAACTAATTGCCTAGAATGAAGGTTTCTTGTTTAGATGTCTTGGAAAGTGTGTCACTACAAATAAATGGTGAAATTGGAGGTTTTGTTGACTGGTTGTTGCTGCCCCATTGAGTTTTGGGCTTGAGGAGGAATTTCCAATAGGGATTCTTTGTAAAAGTGGCCTAATTTGTGGTCAAGGACAATGTAGGTGCTTTGTTTTGTCAAAGTTGTTCCAAATAAACCTAATGGTGTTTTGAGGTCAAGAAACCTCTATTGAAAAACTACAAGGAAGAATAGTTGAGTTTGTGGAAGATAGGAAAGGAAATGTTGTAAAATCTGAAATAGGGTTTGAATTGGTTTAATTTGAGGTTGGAGATAAGTTACTTCCTTGTTTGACATCAAATTAGTACGAAATTGCTTCATGTAAGTGTTGATCAATGTTAACAAGGATTTGAGGGGAGTATTTGGTGTGTGGACAAGTTCTTAGGAGCAAAGACTTGTGTCAAACCCAAGATATAAGTTGTTGCCACCTTTGGAAACTAGAGAATCTTGTGCTTATTTTCCCTTTTTTTTCTTATAACGGTAAATGATATGAATGAATGGAAACTTGCATTAAACCAACTATTTCTTGAGTCACATGAAATTATCTAAGGACATGATGAAGGTGATTTTTTTATGGCACAAAAAAATTAATGGAAACTAGCACATTAACATTGATGAAAGCTCTTAGGTTTTCCAAATTAGATGAAAATAAAAGTTTTCCCACAACCATTAGTAATAATGAATTTAATGTTTAATTCTATGTGTAACAATGAAGATTAATAAAATCATCAAATGAATGGTATAAAAATTGTGAAAAAAAAACAAAAAAGTCAATATAAACATCTACCTAAAATGAACTAGAGTGAATTCCACTAGCCATGCTAGAAGTGGACTACTATAAGCAATGAAAATAGAATTCATAAGTAATTTTTTGTTAAGTAAATTTTTCTTAAGTAAATTTGTGTTAATTAAATTTCATGTTTTTCATTTTTTTGTTCTTCAAACTCATAAAAATTAAACCTTTTTATGCAACTCCCATCTAATTCAATGTTGAATTCTATGTGCAATTGTTATGATTAATAAAATCATTAAAGGAATTTAGTTTATATTGTCAAAAACAAAAAAATATACTAAATATAAACATTTCAATATTACCAAAATGAATATATTTCGTGAGATAATGTAAAATGATGTAGAAACTTCAAAATGTCTTCTTCTACGTTGTCTAGCATGTAGATTGGTGGTAAAAAGGTGATGGATAGAGCATAGATTGGTACAACATGAAGTCAACTGCATAAAAAAAGGTGTTTCTGAATTGGATAAAGCGTTGAACCAGACAAATATAGAAGCATGTGGGCCTGAATCATAGGGTCAGCCCTTATTTTATCGTTTCAAGGTAAAATACATTTGGCACTTGCCAAATTTGGTGAGTTCCAATTGTGTTGTTTTGAAATCTTCACCTTCCATAGAGACAAAGGGATTGAGACTTGAGATAGAGAGAGGTGATAGGAGTGGGAGAGATTAGTTTAGGTAGTGTGGTAGCGACTGAGACCTGAGAGCGATAGAGCTTGAGAGGGATAGAGAGTTATCCAATTACAGTGGGGGGAAATACCTAACAACGGGAGAGGGGTAAGGAGGGATGAGACCTAAGAGATACAAAATACCAAAGGGGGAGAGAGAGAGAGAGACAGAGGGAGTGTTGGAGATGGGGTTGGAGTGAAATATATTTGTCTAGGTAGGGTGGGATGCAAGTGAGACTTGACAGAGAGGGAGTGTGAGAGAGGGCATTGGAGTGACACATATTAGTCTAGGTATCATGGGAGGGACTGAGACTTGATAGAGAGAGACTTGAGAGGGAGAGATTTATTCAATTATGGTGGGGGGGAAACCTGACAGAGGGAGTGGGAGATAGAGGGATGGGAGACCTAAACCATCAACTCTAAATGCTTAAAACCAAACCCTTAAATCCTCTCCCTCTACCCTCAACACAATACCATCTACCTTTAAACCCTATACCCTCTACCATCAACCCTTAAACCCTTTTAAACCCAACTAAACTCTCTACCCTACTCCCTCAACCCTCTACCCTCAACCCTTAAACCCTTTTAAACCCAACTAAACTCTCTACCCTAATCCCTGAACCTTTAACCCTAAACCCTTACCCTCTACTCTCAACCCTCTACCCTCAACCCTTAACCCTCAACCCTCAACCCTCAACCCTCAACCCTCAACCCTCAACCCTTAAACTACAAACCCTAAACCCTAAACCTTGTACCCTATACCCTTAACCCTTAAACCCTCTACCATCTACCCTAAACCCTTAAACCCTCTACCCTTAAACTTTAAGCCCTATACCCTTAACCCTTAAACCTTAAACCCTAAACCCTTAAACCCTAAGAGAGAGGAAGAGGGAGAGAGGGTAGGAGGGAGAAACCTAAGAGAGAGGGGGTGAGAGGGAGAAACCTAAGAGAGAGGGGGAGGGAGAGAGGGTGGGATGGAGACACCTGAGAGAGGAGAGGGAGACAAAGTGGGATAGAGTGTTCGCTTTCAATTTTTTATGTGTTAGTTTGTCCTTGATGCCAAAATTGTTTTATGGGGTTCATGACTTCACTAGTTCTATTCTTTGGATTGATGACATGCTTGATGGATGTTGACATGATGCAGATTGATATTGGTTCACTAATATACGATTTTTAGTTACATGTTACATTTGGTTCACAAGGTTCAAGGCATGAATTTTCTTCAAATATATATGTCATTATTATCTTGACAGGTCCCAGGATCTTTATGCTTTAGGTTGTTCATGTTCTTGGCAATTCAAGTTCAGATATATTCAACAAGTATATTATTTTAGTTGATCTTTTTCAGTTTGATCTTGGCTTCATTGATATTTATCAGGTTGATGGTTGGCTAAGAGAAAAGAGGTCACTTTGATACTAGGTATCTTTGCATTTGTATTGACAATGGATGGTGTCTTTGTAAATTATCATGAAATCTATTTCATAGTGTATAATTGCTCTATTAGCAATCACCTTGGCTGAAGCAATCGAATTCAGGCAGCCAGTATGTCATTATATTACTTTGGTATATGTTTTCTTTTGAAGGACTTCAAGGTTGATATGTCCTATGGTGAGGATATTAAATTATTTATATTTTACACAATACATGGTGTCGGGCACTAAAGTGATATGATGTATTTTCCTAAACAAAGAAATCAAGCTCTAAAGGTTAAAAGGTTTTGTGAAAAAGCTAAGGTAAAGGTATCTTTTCTTTATTATTGATTTGAGCCCTTCACATTGTGCATATGATATTAAATTATCATCGAGCTGATTGTTTATTTGGAAACATTGTCTAAAGTGATTTTGTATTTGGTCTTTTATGTTTAACATGGCATTGACATCTCACAAAGAATGATTTTGGGCTTCTTTTGTTTCACATCAATTCATTATGTGGCATTTTAATTTGACAATATGTTAGTCAAAGAGAATTATGGAAACAAGTCACGTGGATAGTGACTCATGTGTCGAAAGTTTGTATGCAATATTTAGAGGTGATCATGTGATCAACACCCTTGCCAAATAATTAGACAAGCAGAATCATAAGCATTTTTAATAAGTTGATAATAATTGTGTCTTTGTGTCTTTGGACTTCAAAATTTTATCAACTCTAGAAAAGTCGTCAATTGACATGAAAGAAGAATTGTTTAGGGAAATAAGAATAAGATGGTTCATTATGTAATGAATAGGATTTGAAACCCTAGAGTGGCCTGGAGCTGACATGGAAGAAATTTTGCTAGGTAGAATGACAGTCTAGAAGAGCTCGATGTTGGGTATTTTATTCGTGGTTCTTTGCATTCATTAATAGATATTATTGAAATGCATTCGTTAACAGGTACTATTAACTACTCATATTTGAAATGCATTGTTTCCTTTTTTGTAAGTTGTTTTGAAATCCTAATGGCATTTGATGTATGGCTTTTGGGGTTGTTTAGAAACCCTAACTGCATTCATTGATGTGAGGATCAGTTTTGAGAAAGTTGGTTGATTAACAAACAGAGTTTCATTGTTCATAAATGAATAATCGAAGACTCTTCAGTTATTCCTTTTGGAATCCATTTTAACTATTTTTTTATTGCATAAATATATGGTTGCAAGCAATTTCTCAGTGGAGAGAATTTGTATGGCTAAGGACGAGATTTGAAGTAACAACAGGGCTTGCAAAATTGTAAGGGTATTTTATTGAAACATCTTTATAGTGCAAGAACAGGGGTTTTGAGAGAACATTATTATCTCTAGTTCTATACAGAGATTATTTTTTATTGCAGAATATTTTTGTAATCAAGTACTAGAATTCATAGTACATATTCTATAATGGGTTATAATGTAGATTATCCTATTGTATACTATTAAGATGTTGTGATTGTAGAAGATAATTGCAATTACAGGATATTGATAGCTTACATTGTTTATTGAGAAACATTGAAAGAGGGGTTGATGCTCCTTGAGTGGGTGCTCAGAGATCAGCCTGTAAGGCATTGTAAGCAGTGGTTTTTGAAGTTAAGCCAGTAAGGTAGTTTTGGAGTGGTTTTTCTTCCCTGAAAGGGTTTTCCACTTGGCAAAATTTTGTGTTCTCTTCTTGTGTGGTTTTCTCTTATCTTGTTTAAGTTCTTGTTCTGTCATTTGTCAAATTTAGTTTTTCAATGCTCTGATTCTTAAAATGTTCAAGTTGGTCATTTAAATCAAGTTGTGAAAAGATAATGCAATAGACATATGCATTTTATGTTCAATTCTTAAATGGTTCAAAGTTTGTTAATTGAAATTTTCAAATTGTGAATGTTCATAAATTGTCAAAACAAAGTTGCATATAGTTCATTCAAATCTGCCATTGTATTAAAAGTCTAAAGTTAAAATTTGTGCATTCAAGTTTTAAAATTACTTCACTCTAATTCACCCCCCCTCTTAGAGTGAATCCACTTCCAACAAGTGGTATCAGAGTGTAGGGTCTTGCATTAGGTTTCATGCCTAGGACTGATTTTGGTCTTGGAAGTCAATATGTCACAAGTTTTAGAAGGTATTTTTGTTTGTACAGTCTGTATGTTTTGTGAAAACATATTTGAGTTTGATTGATGTTGGTGTATTGAACTAGACTTTTAAATAAGCCTAACCAGATTAAGTTCAACCAAGTTCTTGATAAGAGGACTACTATGGGTAAGTGCAAAAGAAACAGATGTCAAAATAAAACCACTAGTGTCAAGTCTAGTGAAGTATTGTCTCAAGCAAAGTCTTTTCCAGTCGACTCTATAAGTGTTAATAAGGAAAATCTTGTAGAAAAAAATATATCTAATATATAACTTGATGAATTTATGGTGGAAATGAATGATTCAGATATTGAAGGAGAAATTGATCTTGAGGAAAAACTTATTTCTGCACTTGATGGGATTAAGAGGCTTAGAAAAATAAATCAGAAATTAGAGAAACAACTCCAAGAAGAAAGGGAGGTTAAGGATAAAATTCTTACAGATCTTAAAAATGCAAAAAAACTGGTTATAGATTGTAAGCATGAACTTGAAGATGGAAACAAGATGAAGGAGGAAAATAACTTTCTAATAAAAAGAAAAGAAGAATTAGATAAATTAATCAATAGTTTGAAGTTAGAAGTCCAAGAGTATAAAAGGATAGCAAAGGTAGCAAATTCAGATTTGGAAGTTAAAAAGATTGTGTGTCAAAAACTAGAAGGAGAGTTAATTTCTCTAAATAAAGACATTGAAAGTGTAAAGACACAGTTATAGAAAAATTAGAATTTTGATCAAAGTACCAACGAGCTAAATGAGATGTTGGATAAGCAAAAACATCACAAAGACATTCATGGTTTAGGGTATGAAATAGGACAAAATTCTAGAGTTCAAGATGAGTTAAAACATGAATTAGTGTTTGTAACAAAAGATGGAAAGAGTTTCAAAGTAGGGAAAACTCCAAGAAAGAAGATAGACTTGAACTATCATACTACTGCTTCTGAAACAAAAACCAATAAAAGACAACACAAAGGTACCAACAAAGTTGGAAGAAGAAACAACTGGTGCACATGAATTTTATCTACCAGACAATATTATAACTATTCTAACTTTCAAGGTTATTTCTATGTTTGCCACAAATATGGTCATAGAGCTAATGAATGTTGTTATAGATTGCCAAATAAGAACTACAAAGTTGTTTGTTTTAACTGCAATAAGCTTGGACACTTGAAAAGATATTGTTGGTTGCTAAAAAGACATCAAGGCTTGGATTTTTGTGGTTTTTCAAGAAGTAATCATGGTTACCCTGCTGCTCATCATATAATCTGTTTCAGTTGTAACAAAATTGGGCATAAAGCACAACAGTGTAGGAGTAAGTTGAAGGCATCATTTAAAAATAATGATATAGATGCATTGATCAAGAAAAAGAAAGGGCCCATACAGGTTTGGAGGAGAAAACAAGACCAAGGAAATGAATCTCAAAGAATCTAGAGTAGAAAGCAAGAAAATGAGAAGGAAGGACTAAGTTTTGTACATGATGCATAAGGATCTTCTCTTAGCATTTAATGGTTGTTTGGTTTAGGGGGATCTTTCCATGAATATTCTATTTCAATTTGGCATTTTTGGAATTACTTTTGTGATACATGATTGTATATTCACATGTATTCTTGACTCTCTAACAGCATTTCAGTTGATATTACAATAACGTCCCATTCAGATGTTATGCATTATATTCTTTAGTGATTTGCAATGTTCAAGATTATGTCGGTGTTACAGTGGCTTATTGAAGCTAGTAACTATCTGGATAGCAATTGCTCTTATTTTTCAACATGACAGTGACTATGTTGGTGATATATCAATCTAGTGTGCCTTTGAAAGTGTGGCACTTAAGTGTTGCTGCCAATAGTCATTGGCAGTTCTTACTGTTTGACAAGCATATTTTGCTTCTTTGCAAATGTTTTTCATAGTGATGAGATGTCTATTCCTCTTAGATTGAGAATAACTATGCTTTGTGTACTTTGATTGCTCATATTTGATTGCTTGTGGTTACTAAGTTGTCATTGGAATAGTGGTTATTAGATGCTATTGTTTACTTGGAAAGAGGTACATGACCTTGTTACAATCGTATAATGACAATGATATCATACAGAGTCATTGTTTTCATGCTTTAGATTTGTTTCCAGCAATTGACTTGATATCTTGTTGAAAAATCTTGATGTGACAGTACTCTTGTGATAGTGTACAATGTTTCTTTGGTATACTTCAAGGAGTAAGTGTGTGGTGATATCTTACTTATGCCAATTGATTAGTGTATTGCAGTACGGTCTTCTCTGTCAAAACTGTAAATGTGATTTTTTGATGATTAGGGCATTGCATTGCTTTGAAGTGTCCATAGTAAAGGATACTTGTGATACAATTATACTTCCCACCATTTGTGGATTGTTATTAGCTATGCTTTGCTACAACATATTGATTGTGCCAGTAGAAACAATACTTTTTGTCTGTGTTTGAAAAAATAAGTGATGGTATGTGTTTCTCGAGAAATACATGAGATAAAGATATTTGAACAGTGAAGCAGTACTCATTTTCTTTTCCATCAATTCTTGTTATCTTGTTTGATTAGTCTCACCATTGTTTAACACATTGAAATCATGTTTAGCAGCTACGTTTAATCTGTATGAATGAAGTTTCAACAACAAAGCATGATAAGACAATAAGCTATTGAAATAATGATAGAGGCAGTGACATTAACAGTAAATGCTAAGTTATGTAGTGTTGTGCTTGGAAAACATGAACAATATACTAAGCAGTTGCTATATTCATTCAAAAGTTAGTTTTTATGAAGTTGTGGTTGTTGGTGTAGTAGTTTTGACATTGATTATATTGGTATAGAGTATGTAAACTCTTGAGGAAAGTCAAACAAAATTGATAGAAGTTTGTGCATTCTTGGATGATGAAGTTTTTCAATAAAATTTTTCTAGTTGATTATTATGGGACACTGGTTGTTTGGAGTTATATGTTGACTTGAGACTTGTGTGGATTGTATGACATAGATTTGGTTGCTTTGTGTCATTTTGTAGTGCTCAGGATGAAAGGAGCTTTAGTGATTGTCTAAAGAGAAAGGTTTGCTGCATTGAAAATTTGGATCAGTTGGGGGAGAAAAGTGCAGTATGTGCTAGAAAATAGTTGTAGAATGAAAGTGAAGATCAGAGTTACAAAGGTACAAGGTCACTGATTAGAGATTACTACTCTATTTGTGTTTGTAATAGGATTTATTGGTTATTTGGATTTCAGATGTTTATCATGATTGTTTTTCTTTGTTGACAACACTAGCTATGATGACACATTTTTATGATCTAGGTGGCACATTATGTTTATAGTTGTTTCAAATGATTCATGTCAAGTACTTGCTTTCAGATTGTGGTACATTTCACTTGATCTTGTGCAAGTTATTTTCACTTTGTAAAAAGCTCTAGTTTTGAGCAAAACTTGTTATTGAATCACATTGCATTGATATTGTTTCCTTTGTCCTTGTGACAAAAAGGGGGAGAATACGATGGTTTACAGTGGTTAAGATGGCTAAGTCTTTGCCATCAAGGACAAAGGGGGAGTTTTTTGGCTTTCAGTTGTTTATGTGTTAGTTTTTCCTTGATGCCAAAACTATTTTATAGGGTTCATGACTTCACTAGTTCTATTCTTTGGATTGATGGCATGCCTTATGGATGTTGACAAGATGCAAATTGATATCGATTCGCTGATATATGATTTGCAGTTACATGCTACAGTTGGTTCACATGGTTCAAGGCATGCATTTACTTCAAATATATATGTCATTATTATCTTGACAGGTCCTAAGATATTTATGCTTCAAGTTGTTCATGTTCTTGGTGATTCAAGTTCAGGTATATTCAGCAAGTCTATTAATCTAGTTGATCTTTTTCAGTTTGATCTTGGCTTCATTGATATTTATTAGGTTGATGATTGGCTAAGAGGAAAGAGGTCAATTTGATACTGAGTCTCTTTGCATTTGTATTGAAAATGGATGGTGTCTTTGTAAATTATCATGAAATCTAGTTCATGGTGTATATATTGTTCTATTAGCAATCACCTTGGCTGAAGCACTCAAATTCAGGTAGCTAGTATGTCATTATATTACTTTGGTATATTTTTTCTTTTGAAGGACTTCAAGGTTGATATGTCCTATGGCAAGGATATTAAATTATTTATATTTTACACCATACATGGTTTCAGGCACTAAAGTGATATGAGGTCTTTTCCTAAACAAAGAAATAGGGCTCTAAAGGTTAAAAGCTCTTGTGAAAAAGCTAAGGTAAAGGTATCTTGTCTTTATTATTGATTTGAGCCCTTCACATTGTGCATATGGTATTAAATTATCATTGAGCTAATTATTTAGTTGGAAGCAACATGTAAAGTGATTTTGTATCAGGTCTTTTATGTTTAACATGGCATTGACATCTCACAAAGAATGATTTTGGGCTTCTTATGTTTCACGTCAATTCATTATGTGGCATTTGCATTTGATAATCTGTTAGTCAAAGAGCATTATGGAGATAGGTCACGTGGACAGTGACTCATGTGTCGATAGTTTGTATGCAATATTTAGAGTTGATCATGTGATCAGAATCCTTGGTAAATGATTAGACAAGCGGACTCATAAGAATTTTTAATAAGTTGATAATAATTGTGTCTTTGTATCTTCGGACTTCAAAATTTTATCAACTTTGGCAAAGTCTTCGATTGACATGAAAGAAGAATTGTTTAGGGAAAGAAGAATAAGATGGTTCATTATGCAATGAATAGGGTTTGAAACCCTAGCCGCCTAGAGCCGACATAGAAGAAAGTTTGCTAGGTAGAACGACAGTCTAGAAGAGCTCGAAGTTGGGTATTTTATTCCTGGTTCTTTGCATTCATTAACACGTACTATTAACTGCTCATATTTGAAATGCATTGTTTCCTTTTTTGCAAGTTGTTTTGAAATCCTAATGGAATTTGATGTATGGCTTCTGGGGTTATTTAGAAACCCTAACTGCATTTTTTGTTGTGAGGATCAGTTTTGAGAAAGTTGGTTGATTAACAAACAGAGTTTCATTATTCATAAATGATTAATCGAAGACTCTTCAGTTATTCCTTTTGGAATCCATTTTAACTATTTTTTTAATTGTATAAATAAATGGTTGCAAGCCATTTCTCAATGGAGAGAATTTGTATGGTTGAGGATGAGAGTTGAAGTAGAAACAAGGCTTGTAGACCTGTAAGGGTATTTTATTGAAACATCTTTATAGTGCAAGAACAGGGGTTTTGAGAGAACATTATTCTCTCTAGTTCTATACAAAGATTATTTTTTATTGTAGAATATTTTTGCAATCAAGTACTGGAATTCACAATACATATTTTGTAATGGGCTATAATAAAAATTATCCTATTGTATACTATTAAGATGTGATTGCAGAAGATAATTGCAATTGCAGGATCTTGATAGTTTACATTGTTTATTGAGAAACATTGAAAGAGGGGTTGGTGCTCCTTGAGTGGGTGCTCAGAGATCAGCCTGTAAGGCATTGTAAGCAGTGGTTTTTGAAGTTAAGCCAGTAAGATAGTTTTGGAGTGGTTTTTCTTCCCTGAAAGGGTTTTCCACTCAACAAAATTTTATGTTCTCTTCTTGTGTGGTTTGTGCTTATCTTGTTTAAGTTCTCATTCTGTCATTTGTCAAATTTAGTTTTTCAATGCTCTGATTCTTAAAATTTTCAAGTTGGTCATTTAAACCAAGTTGTGAAAAGTTGATGCAATAGACATATGCATTTTATGTTCAATTCTTAAATGGTTCAAATTTTGTTAATTAAAATCTACAAATTGTGAATGTTCATAAATTGTCAAAACAAAGTTGCATATAGTTCTATAGACATGTAAAATGTACTAATTGACATTGGACATTTGATCCTGACCACTAACATCGCTTCATCCTGAATCATCCTTCGGTCTAACCATTTAATCAAATTCCTTTATTTGATTAAATTCATCAATATTCCTCTCTTAATTAAATAATTCAGTTATCTAATTAAGTCATCCTTTCTCGATAATTAAATTAACCAGTCTGATCTAATTATCCCTATTTAATTAAATAATTAATTTTATTTGATTAAATCTCTAAAATCTATCTATTAAATTAAATAAATTAAAACATTATTTAATTTAATCTAACATCATCTCTTTTAATTAAATAAATCAAAAGTCCTTATTTAATTAATCCCTTATCATGGGCAGGGGCCCTAGCTCGGTTGGCTAAGTAATTCTGTTGCGGCTCTGCTGGTCATGAGTTCTAGTCTCCCCCGTCCCGTGGTACCGGAGGGCGTGTCGCGCCAGCACCGCCGGTCACGTTAAAAAGTTTACCAGGCGCACTGCAGTTTATAGGGGGTCGTGCTACCCGATTCCTGCAGTCTAAAAAAAAAAAAATCCCTTATCATATTCTTCTCATATTTGATTTAAATCAATTCATAAATTTAAGTCAAATAGGTCACATCATTTAATCCTTCATTAAATTAATTAACCTTGATTAATTTAATCTCTTCTCATGTCCCATCCTCCATCTTTTGCCACTTGCACATGAAAATAGAGTTATTTGATTTATTAAATCTCTATTTTCTTCAACAAGGCATATTTTAAGGAATATTCCTCAAATTTGAATTCAAAATCCAAGTGGACTTTGTCCTTCCAACAAGGCATTTACTCCACCTACAAAGTCCTTTTTCCTTGAGCCAAGTGGGTTTCAATGTACCTTATTTTCCTCTTACATGTCATTTCAACAATTTCAAAATTCAAATATATGCATTTATTGACACATTCTTCAAAACTTGCACATCCTCCATCCATTCACATTTGGACAAGTGGCACCTTGCCATTGAATGAAAGATAGTCCCACATTGCTCTATTTTTGGCATTCTTTCGACTTGACACTCTATAAATAAGAGGTTAATCTCCTCATTTTAGCATCCACAATTTGAGTAAACTTACTATGCTTAAATCTTTAGCAAATTTCATCCATGCCATTGAGTTTATAGCTAGGTTGTGCAAATTTTCATCTTGGAGCACTCATCACTCTTCATCAAATTGGATCAACTTTCATCACCAAATCACCATTGCATCATTGGATTTGGGAAAGGGCCAATTTTCACATCAAATTGGCACCAATTCCCTCAAGAGATTAAGAGTTCACCTTGCATTAGAATAGGACTTGATATGTTTTGAGTTTCTTGTGTTCTTCATTTCATTTCCTTTCCCTTTTGCAATCTAAATGAATTTCTTGAGGAAACTATATTCTAGCTTGCATTTGATCTAATTTGTTGTTTGTTTATTGTGCTATTGCAAGTTTGGGATCTAGGTTCACATTTTGGCACTAGAAGGAGGGCTCAATCTTGTTTTCTAATCACGTTTTTGTCAAAAATTTCATGTTTTTCTTTGTCTACAAGAAAACTTTTCTGCTGGAAGCTCAGCGTCGCTATTCAGCACCGATGGTTCTCCAGCATTGCTATACTGAACCACTAAAACTTCAAACTGCGACGCCTCTGTCTTCCCGCCCAAAATTTTGAATTCTAAACTGCATCGTTGAACTTGTTTGACCTGTGAGAATCTTTCAAAAACCCATGAAACTGCACCATTGACCAAAAGGGTGACGCATTCATGCTCACTGGTATGGTTGCAGAGTGACACTGACTAGCAAGCAGTGCTATACTGCACCGCTGGTGAAATCAAACTACGACACCTTCATGGATTGCACTGCTAGAGGGGAGTATGAAGTGAAATTTTATTTATAGCACGTGCTTTTTTTTAAATTATGGTTCTTGTGTCTGTTTTCTGCCTTTTTGACCTCTATTTTTGTAGAATCTAAATGATTTTCTTGTAGGTTGGATTGATCAAAGACGAAAAGGAAAGGAAGCATGATGGTGTCATTTCACAAAAACAAGTTTTTTTAAACACTCTAGTGTTTGTTTAACACTCTTAGAGGAGTCACTATTCCTCTTCAGGAAAAATTTATTGTCTCTTATGCTTGGGACTTATTAATTTCACTTTGGACTTTAAAAAGAACCTTACAAATTCTTGTTACAAAAAGGCTTAAAAAGAACATTAGGACTCAAATTTACTAGAGTTTGTTTTCGGATTAAAAATTGAACAAGGAAAATCGTCACACTTACTTTGGTGCTTTAAAACGAATTCTTTTTTTCTTTGTGGATTTAAAATAAACAAGTGTTTGCATTGTTTTGTAATTACGTATACAAAGTAATATCATCAAAAGACATATGTGCTTCTCTCATGCCTCACGGAGATCTTGAGAATCAAAAGGATTTTGGTGACATTTAGTTGCATAAGTAATTGCACATACACACTTCAATTTGGGTTTAAAATTGAAAAAATTGTGCGAGTGTGAGTAAATCTATTGCATGTGTTCTCCCTTTGTTTCTAAACGAAGGTTGATTGAACTATGAATACATTTACTCACTATTGTTTATCTTAGAGGGCCTTCCTTGGAGAAAAAGTACTCACCCAAGGGAACGACTCAACTGGTAACACTCTGAACCCAAGAGTATTTCTAGCCAGGATATAAATGTGGGTATTGGAATAAATGCCAGTATCACGCAGTTGGCTTTGATGAGAAGGGCAACAATGGTCTCTGGCCATGTTGGGTCAACTCCTACGAACGAAAAGTCCAAATTAAAACCCTTGTTGTAGAAAGGCCAAAATCCCTATCTATTTGTTGGTGCAAGAACGATCGTTCTGAAGCCGCCCCACACTTTTACAGTCTTTAGTAGAAATGGAAAGCATGCCATGGTATTTTCATGGGTGTTGATGTTTGGCTACCCCGTATACTTGAGTGTCACGGAGGGATGCCAGTGGGGTCAAGCATCTAACCATTCGCTAAAGATAAGCATAGTTGGACTTGTCCAAGTGGGGACTCAACAAATATTTTCTTTCATAGCCATAAGGTTGTACTTGCTCTTGGTTACAAAACACTTTGCTTGTTCAAAAACATTTTGGAAACAAACACTTAATATCATCATCAAAATTTCAAACCCTTTAGGAGGAAAATACAAATTGACCAAATTCGTGTGTTATTGCTTGCCCTTGGGATTTTATCCTTAGAGGTTTCTAAACACTTGAACTTACATCTCAATTTTCCTACTAAAGATAAACAATAGGTAACCCTTGCCTTGAACTCATCAAAATTCCACATAACCTACTTTGTGGGATTTAAATAAATTAAGACATTGGACATCTAGTTTGAAAACCTAATCAAAAGAAGTGTTTGTGGTTAAAAAAAGTCACTAAGAAAAGATAACAAAATTGGCTCTCACATGTGTTAAAACCTCATGATTTCCAAGAAATTCAAAATCCTGAAACAAAAGTCCTTGAGCCAAAGTTCAAAATTTAGGAGTCACACTCGAAATGTCATCAAAAAATACAATAGGAAGTGCAATCAAAAGCAACATATCAAAATAAGAAAAAAATTCACAAGGTTCTATAGACTCATTCCTTCGAACAATCCAGAAATGTATGCTTAGTTTGAACCACTCCTTAGTTATAGAGGTCCGTAGAAGTATTGTATGTTCTTCAATACCGAGGTCTAGTAAACAAGTGTCTTTTTTAGATACATCCTAGGATCAAAATCAAACCCTCATCCATCTTTGAACATCAAAACCAAAATCATCTCATCATCAACTCTTCAAAAATATTGAAAAAATCATTCATGTTAAACTTTGGACAAATCATTTGAAGCCAATCCAAAATCACCTTGTTTCATTGAATGTGTGTAGATGCATCCTTCTCCACATATTTGATAAAATTGTTGAAACTTGTGAACAAATTCATCCCTTGATAACATCCAACATCTTGGGATGTAGGAGTTCATTATCAAAATCATCTTGTTTGGATAGGAGTGTTTAGATGAATCCTTCTTCTCACACCTAGAAAAATTAACATCTTGTGAATGATTTAACTCTAGGATGAGATCCAACCTCTTATAGTTCATGAGTTCACCAAAATCTGAATCCAAAACAAATCAATCCCAAATCAAGTCCTAGAGTTTAACATACCCTTCAAGATTTTCTCAAAAAGTTCCAATCATCCATTAAACATCCATCTAACATCCATATCATTATCACCCTTTGATCCTTAAAATCATCCTAAAAATTTCCCCTTTTGTACCTAAAGATATATCAATCCAAAGAATTGGAGATTCATCTCCCATATTCTTGAAAAATTGATCCCTCTTTTATGGTGTAGACTAGATCTCAAGACAAGAAGAACATGGAAGCCAACAAAGAAACACCTGCTTCAAGTGACCTAAGCCAAACAAACTCTGAAATGAATCCTGTTGAATCAAGCAATCCTTTGACTAACTTTCTCTCACCATCACAAAATCCACAAAAGGAAAGCCAAGAAGAGGATCTTACCTTTGGGATGTCACACGAGGAAATCACCGAAATGATCCAAAATCTAGAGAACCATAAGATTATCAATATCATGATGAGGCTCAACCCTTCACTATATATGCTCAAACTAGCAAAACAAGGGGCTAAACTACCTTCTGATTTCGACATGAGCACTATAGTGGAACCATATTTAGAGTTCATGCCTCCAATTTCATCCACGCTCCCCATCTCATAAACACCCCCATCCCAAAGCATCACTCAAAACATCCCGTAAATCACAACATCTATTGCTCCAACTCAACCTAATGTTATTAAGGGAAGTGCATTTCTTAATGACATTCAAACACACCCCCTTGTCAATACTCAAGACTTGGATGCAAACACCATTTTGGAACAAAACATACCCCAAAATCTATTACATAAGTATGCCCCTCTCACTTTCCATGATCCTAATTATCCATCGTCATCATCCTTTCGCACAACACCCCAAGCCTCTCTCCCCATAACTTCACAAGGAGAGGGTGACATATTCGGACCAAGGGGCATTTTCGACACTATGCCATTTCCTCAAGAGATCACATCTCTTACATTTTCCCCACTTCCACCATTACCACCATCATCCACACCACTACTTGGCTTAGGGATTTCACCTTTACCAAATATCAATCAAAATCAAACCAACATCCTGAACACCAATCAAAATATCATGCTAAACTCTCAAAACTTGTTATCGACATTGCAACAGTAGATGACAACTACACAAGCAATCACAACATCATCAACCACCCCCTAACATCTCAAAGCATGGTCTCTCAAGGACCAACCACATCGATCACACCATCCACTAACCAAACCCTAAACACCAACACGATAGTGCCTCTCACCTCCACAAACACCATTCCGAATCCACCACCACCAAGTTCCAACATATTAAGCCAATACAACATGGCATTACAAGCAGCTCAACAATCTTCTTATCAAAATGCATTCCTACAAGTACAAAAACAAAAAGTTGTGCAACTAGCTGCTCAACAAGCCGCTCAAGCAACACAAGCTGCTCAAGCAGCCCAAGCTGCATTACAAGAACAACAGGCTGCTCAAGCCCAAATTTTATTACAACAACAACAACAAGCTCAAGCACAAGCTCAAGCCCAAGCACAAGCTCAAGCTCAATCACAAGCTTAGGCACACACCCAATATCAAGCACAACAAGCACAAGCACAAGCACAGTATCTTACACAAAAACAAGCAGCACAACAACAAGCATATTAGCAAGCGGTAAAACAATACCAAGAGCAACAAGAAGCATCCCAATTAGTAGCCCAACAACAAGTGTTGTTGGTACAACAAAAAGCACAACAACAGGCTCAGCAATAGGAAATCTTAGCACAACAACAACAAGACCAACAACAAGTGTTGTTCATACAGCAGCAAGTGCAAGCATACATGGCTCAACAGAATGTTCAGATACCATCAAAAAACACACCAAACAAACCACCCATCCAACCAAAAATTGAACTACCTCAGAACACTTTCACCCCACCCCCTGATCTGCAAAATAATGTAACAACACAAATCAGGTTGCTATCACAAGTGCTTAACCTTCAATCAGGGTGAACCACAAAAACATCTAGCAACTTGTGTCCTTATCCATTCAACAGGAGCCTTGTGATGAAATCATTCCCCAAGGGATTTGAGATCCCAAAGTTTGACAAGTACCGTGAGATGGGAAACCTTGAAGATCACATTAGGGAATTCTAGGTTCATTGCATGGAAGTTGTGTATGATGATACTTATTTGATGTGGCTATTCCCTAGGAGTTTGGCTGGCCACAACATGGAATGGTTTTCTCGCCTACCTACTGGCATCAAGACATTTCAATTAATCATAGACGCATTCATCAAAAACTACGCATGCAATATCACCATGGATGTCGGTCTTGAAGAACTATCAGCTCTGAAACAAGGTAAGAACGAATCATTTGCTTCATTCCTACAACGATGGATATCCAAGGCCAATTAGAGAAAATGGGTCATGCCCGAGGAACAACAAGTGTGCACCATCATATCCAACCTTGAAGGACTCTTGGCATTTCATCTCAAGGTCCAAGGGATCACCACATATGACCAGTTGATTTCCAAAGCACTTAGCATCGAACAAGCTCTTATGACACAACTTGGAGGATCAACTGCACATCCTGAATAGCAAAACAATTGTGCATCCACAAGTTACAATGACAAACCTCGCACATGGGCAAGGAAAAAAAATATCACAAATGATGGTGTGGTTGATGCCAAGGTCATAATAAATTCTCCAAGAAAAAACACCCAAAACTACCAACAACCGCAAAAAAATGATTGTAACAAAACTCAAACCAATGCGGTATCGCAACACCAACCAACCAACAATAGAGCAATCAATAACATCAATAATCAAAGAGGACTGCCTCAGTGAAACAAGAATTTTACCAAGTGAAAGTACATCGCTCTTGGGGAACCACTTGAAGTCATCATGAAGAAACTAATAAATGAAAACCTCATCAAGATTCCCACCTATGAAAACTACCAAGAACTAGATGTTAAACCTCCTTGGTACAATGAATATCAACTCTACGACTTCCACAAAATCAAAGGGCACACCACGAACAGTTGCATGAGGTTAAAGAACCTAGTCCAAGACCTCATTGATCAAAGAATCATAAATGTGGAACAACCAACAGGGAATCAAAATCTCATAATATACACAAATCTAATGCCTAACCATAACAATAAAGGGAACAATAACATTGATAAGGGGAAAGGCACCTTCAAAAACATAAATCATGTGTATGAAATTGTCGTTGCTTCCCTAGATGAATACTGTGCAGTAATCACTATCAAAGGAACCTATATTGATTGTGGAGTCACCACAAGAGGCAGCAACGTTACTATCATAGGGTCATCTCAGCCAAATAGAACACCCATGCCTAACCCCAGATCTGTTCCCAATGGGTACAATGTCCTTGATCAACTAAAAAGAACCCCAACACAAATCTCCATCATGGAGTTACTAAAAATCTCATCCACCCACAAGAAAGTCCTTGAGGAAGCATTGGCTTCATCCACCATCCCTGCAAATCTTGATGCAGAACAATTCCAAGCTATGGTTGGAAATATCATTACGCCAAACCTCCTTACATTCTCCAATCAGGATTTTCCCGCTCAACCATCTCATAACCGTGCACTCCACTTAGAGGTCCTAGTGCAGAAAAGTAAAGTCGAGTGAGTCTTGGTGGATGGAGGTGCAGGCTTGAATATTTGTTCCCTCAAGTTCATTAAACAGTTAAAAATCTTAGAGGATTCCATCAACAAAGGAAAAGGTATTACAATCAGGGCATATGATGACCAGGAAAGATTTTCCCAAGGCACAATCAGAATCCCTATTCAAGTAGGGCTAGCTATCATGGAAACTACCTATCAGGTCTTGGACCTCGACTTACCTTATAACATTCTCCTAGGACATCCATGGATTCGTGCAATGCAGGCGGTAGCATCAACTTTCCATCAATGTGTCAAATTCACATATGAAGGACAATAGGTCACCATCCATGGAGATCCTGAACCATTATCCTACTGCAAGAACATTGAGGCAAAATACTACAAAATCCCTCAAGTACCAAAAAATGATGAAGGCCCATCAACACCGTACATTGATCCATCCACTCTCACTTCCACTTTTGTGACAGAGACACCCACCACTCCCACCATTCCCACCATCTTTGATATCAAACTCATCATCTAGGATAATGGTTGCCAAAACTACACGATTCCCAAAAATGCTTTTGTGGTAGGAGATTTACCGCAATCTCCTAGATCACGGGGACATCCTTAATCAAATGAAGCCTTCACATCTCAAACATCTCTTGAAGACTATCCCAAATTTAGAAGTTGGGGAGATCTCAGCCAAGAAGTCATAGAGGACCCATCTCATCTCCTATACCAAGATAAAAGACCACCAGTTGATCTACCAATGGATGAAAAAAGAAAAGGTTTGCAAATGATACTCGCAATGGGCTATGACAGAAACCAGAGACTTGGGAAAAATGAAAATGGGCTTATAATACCTATCATTCCACAAACACGAATGAGAAATCTTTTCCTTGGATGTACCCCTCCAAGTATAACCATATGTGGCCAAAGTCCTCCAATTAGAAAGGTCAATAATCCTCCTCAGCTATCTGCGGCTGAACTTTGCTTACCCGTATCTACAGGTCGAGTCATAGACAACTTCACATTTGACATAACTGATGTATGTAGTAGTAGTGATGATGAGGATTCCATAACCAACATACCTAGGGTCTTTGAGGATACCACCCTTCTCATGATTAGTACCCTATACTTTGAGTCAAACCATCAAAATCATGAAATCTGCCTAGTTTACCCCCAACTCATCGATTATGACCAACGAGGACCACCAATTCTTGACACATTCAAAAATGATGAGGTGCTCTCAGAATTCATGGGACTACGGGATAACATTCCATGTGGCGATCACAAAGAAGGATTCATCATTGAGCTAGATACAAATGCATACTATGGGGAAACGATTGAATCCCTTAGTTGCAAAAGTGAGAAATTAAGAATAATATCTAAGTCCTTGAGTGAAAACCACACTATGGCAATCTTCGACATGAAGAAAGTAAAAATAAAGGACACATTCAATGGTGAAAACCTCTTTGAGGCACCTGAGGATGGGGGATTCAATCTTCCTTTTAGAGCTCTTCATCAGGAAAAATTAGCAGTCCTAGCAGAAAAGTGCAATCCAATTAATCTAGGAACAGAGGAGACCCCACACATCACATTCTATGTAGAGTCATTACTGTTAGAAGAACAAGAACTCCTAGCAGCCCTCTTGAGAGAGAGACAGGTAAAATTTGCATGGAGCTATGCAGACATGCCAAGGCTCGATCCAAAAATTGTAGTTCATCACCTAGCAGTATATCCTGAAGCAAAACTTGTTAGACAAAAGCTCAGGAAAATGCACCCTCAGATTTCCTTGCTAGTCAAAATGGAACTAAAGAAGCTATTGGATGTAGGATTCATTCAACCAATAGACTATCCAGAATGGGTGTCAAACCTATTTCCTATCTCAAAACCCAATGGGGGCATTAGAATCTGCATAGATTTTAGGGACTTGAACAAGACATGTCCAAAAGATGATTTCCGATTGCCCAACATTGACATGATTTTAGACATGATGGTGGGACACAAAATGCTTTCCTTGATGGACGGTTTCTCGAGATACAACCAGATAATGATTTCTAAAGAATACCAACACAAAATGACCTTCACTTGTCCATGTGGGACTTACTACTAGAATATGATGCCATTGGCTTGAATAATGTAGGAGCAATATACCAAAGGGCTATGACATTAATCTTCCATGACATGATCCATAAAACTGTCGAAGATTATGTTGATGGCATACTAGCCAAATCCAGAAAGAGGAAGGATCACATAGCAACCTTAAGTGCCATTTTTCACAAGCTGGAGGAATACAAGGTCTGATTAAATCCAAAGAAGTGTGTCTTCGGCGTACAATCAGGAAAGTTGCTAGGATACATAGTGTCAATGAGAGGTATTGAGGTAGACCCTGCTAAGGTAAAAGCAATCCTTGAGATGGAGGCACCCAAAACATTGAAACAATTGAGAGGTCTCGAAGGTAGGCTTCAGTCCATCTAAAGGTTCATAGCACAACTGGTAGATAAACAGAATCCATACTCTCACCTACTTCACAAGGGAGTAGCATACAAGTGGGATAACAAGTGAAGAATACTTCAATAAAATCAAAGAATATATGCTTACACCACTAGTCCTCATGCCACCAGTCCCAAGAAAGCCATTAATTCTTTATGTATCAGCAACAACAATAGCCCTTGGAGCTCTCCTAGCTCAACATGATGAAAATGGGACATAAAGGGCCATCTATTATATCAGCAAGACAATGGTCAATCATGAGTTAAACTAATCATTCATTGAAAAAGCATGTTTAGCAGTAGTGTTTTCTTCACAAAAATTTAGACATTACATGCTAGCACACAAAATAAAACTCATCGCCAAGATTGACCCCCTCAAATACTTACTATCAAAAGAAATGCTCACTGGAAGAATGGCTAAATGGGTCATGATATTATCAAAGTATGACATTGAATATGTGGAACGAAAAGTAATTAAAGGCCAATTCATCGCAGATCAACTTGCAGAAGCACCAATCTATTCAGAGAATCCTCTCATCTTAGATTTTCCAAACGAATACATCTTCAATCTCAACATAGCTGACCACTGGAAACTTTACTTTGATGGCTCATACACGTAGCATGGATTAGGAGTCAGTGTCTTCTTTATCACCCAACAAGGAGGCTGCATACCTAGATCATATAAATTGGAATTCTCCTGCACCAACAATATTGTAGAATATGAGGCTTTAACCATAGGTCTCAGAATAGCAGTGCAGTGGCACATCATGGCCCTCAAAGTATATGGAGACTCTTAGCTAATAATAAATCAAGCGAATGGTGAATACCAAACTAAGGATGATAAGCTCACTCCATACAAGAAATTGGTGGAGAATCTCAAGGAATCCTTCATCAATATCACATTTGAGCAAATTCCTAGAGAAAACAACAGAGTTGTAGACACCATGGCAACAATCAGATCCTTACTGGAAATCCCTAGCAACATTCTAAAACATAAATTTTTGGTAGAGCAACTTCTTGTACCCGCATTCAAGGTACCAGAATCAGAATTTATGTGCAAAATTGTTCGTCCCAGTGATCCCTAGTACCATGACATTTATACTTACCTACGAATAGGTGTCTTACCTACTGACTTACCCTCAAGCTTGAAAAGAACTTTTATTAAAAGGTCCTCTCGGTTTGTCATACTAGGAAATACCTTATACCAAAGAAGCATAGAAGGAACCTTATTATGATGCCTTAATATTGAGGAAGCCTTGACTACTTTAACTGAGGTGCACAATGACATATGTGTTTCACACTCAAGTGGAATGACCCTAGCCAAGAAATTACTGAGGATGGGGTATTATTGGCATACAATGGAAAGAGAAGCACATGACTACGCCAGAAGGTGTCTACAATGTTAGCAACATGGGGACCTCATTCATGCTCCAGCCCAAGAACTTCATCCCATTATCACACCATGGCCCTTTTCACAGTGGGGACTCGATCTCATTGGAAAAATCACTCCCACTTCATCTAATGGCCACATGTTACCAAGTGGGTGGAAGCCATACCCATGACATATATAACCAAGAAGCAGATATCAAAGTTTATCCTAAACTATCTCATTTGTCGCTATGGTGTCCCACAAGACATTATCTCAGATAATGGGACACCATTTAAGAATCAGGATGTTTGTGACTTGTGTGAAAAATTCAAAATCCAACATCACTTTTGCACCCATACTATCCCCAAGGCAATGGCCAAGTAGAAGCCACAAATAAAACCATTTTAAAGATCCTCAAGAAAACAGTCAATGACACAAGTCGTGACTAGCATCTACAGCTCAATCTCTCCCTCTGGGCCTACCGAACTAGCATTCGTACACCCACCAGTGCCACCCCCTTCTCCCTATTCTACGGATCAGAAGCAGTACTCCCCATTAAGATCGAGCTCCTGTCACTAAGAATATCATTGCAAAACCTCATCATAGATGAAGAGTACTAAGTATCAAGATTGAATGATCTGGAGCTACTGGATGAGTGGCGTATAGATGCTTTAAATCATTTGCAAGTCTATTGGAATAGACTCAAGAGGAGCTATAACAAGAAAATCAGAAGCAAGACTTTCCAAGTCAGAGAACTGGTACTAAAGGAGAATTAGAAGAATGTCCCAATTCCAAATAGTAAAGGAAAATTTGAACCCAACTGGTTGGGACCATTTGTTATCATAGCAAGCTATAAGTTAGGGGCATATCAGTTATCAACACCTGAAGGCGAACCTCTATAAGAGCCCATGAATAGCTCTCATCTCAAAAAGTTTTATGCCTAATCTTTCAAGGTATAGAACCAGAAAATCCAAAAAAAATAGAAAATTTCCTAAAGAAATGGTTACCTTGGTGAAAACCTAGCAAACAGGCATCTTGGTGACAAAAAAAAGTCAAAAAGCAAAAATTAAAAAAAATCAGAAAAAAGATTAAAAACAGTAAAGAGAAAATCGTCCTCTGGTGAAAACCACTTCGGTGGCACTTTGGGAAAGTACCTTGGTGAAAACCTGGAAAATAGGTGCCTTGTGTAAATGAGCATGTTCCATCCCCCAGGATCTTCACGGCTTGTTCTGCATCATCCATCATCCATCACATTCATATCTCCATCCATCACCCATTCATTTGACATCTGCATCATAGCTTGGTCATGTGTTCGTATCATGATCCCTCCTAGTACTACTCAGCCCATTCCTAAGGTCAGTTTGTCTTGCCTTTATCAGAGTAGTCTATTACATCATGTTGGGGGCATGTTCCAATTGGATCGGATTCGTGTATATTCTTGAAGTCCTAAAATCTTAGAAATCTAAGAACATCAGAAAAAACCAAAAAATTCAAAAACATCAAAAAATCACAAAATTCAAAAACATTCAAAACATATCAAAATACCAAAAATAGGTCAAAATTAGTCAAAAAGTCAAAAAGAGAGTCGTCTTGTTGAACTACGGGTCTCTGAGCCTTGAACGTAGGCAAGGTTGATCTTTGATCATCCCCCGAGACACTTAGGTCAGTCCTTTAGGAGTCCATCATAATAAACTGACATTTCATCATGTATATCTTCATTCAAGTAAATCGGTCAAGTCATCAGTCGAACTACCTGGTCTCTACATGTATAATGTAGGCCAGGATAATTTGTTGATAAGCCCCCAAGGCCCCTAGGATAGGTCTTTAGGATAGTCTCTTGGTCAAAATCTCAAAAAATCCCAAAACATTGGAAAATCAAAAATCGAAACATTTGAAAATCTCAAAAAAATACCAAAAACAACCTCAAAACATTTCAAAACTCCAAAAACATCCAAATATTTGAAAAAAATCCATCCATCTCATCTCGCTTTCACCCACAATAAACATCACTCACAATAAATGATCGTCATCCTCAAATCTTTGGTGAAAAAATTAGAAACAAGTCTAGCAGGAAAAAAGTGAAAACTCAAAACGTCAAGTCTTAGGTCCAAGTTAGTATGTAAACAAGTTAGTCAACTCTTTGCATCAATAGCCTATCATCCAATCAGTCCCATATCAATCATCTAATAACATCATGTCCTAGGATGTATCCTTCCTACAATGGGCATTATTTATTAGAAAGAACACTTTGGATAAACGAAATGACATGTCACCATCCACTAACATGTCCTAGGATGTGTCCTTCCTATAATGGGCATCATCTGTTGGCAATAAGTTTTGGTTCTTATCCTTTAAAACATAGTTTCCTTTGGCTAGAGGTATGAAGAACATTAGCTTGTTTTTTTACATGATTTTATCTTATTTATCTTATTGTGCTCATTCCAAGGACCCCTCGATGATGTCCAAACAAATGGATTTAGAGAGATAGGAATGGGGAAATGATCATTATCTTTCGTATGTTGTGCTTTTTGGATGTTCTTGTAAAATAACCTTGGTGAATACTTGCTTTTTTAGGTATGTATGGAGGGTGTTTTGGACAACTTGTTGACTATTGCATTGATAGGTTAGACCTTTCTGTGTTTTGGTCTGAGATGTTTGAAACTTCTAAAGTGCATCGTAGCAAGGTTTCTGTACATGTCAGGTGTGAACATGAATACTCCTATCTGTTTGTCAAGTCAAAGTCCATCACACTAAATACAACATCATACTAGTTCTTAATACTTTGATGCATTGTATTTATGTGTGTTATCAAACATAAGGAAATTGGCCCTTTGAAAATCCTAACTCCTCGGCAAGTAGTCATCATCATTTGCATATTCATCATCTTATGTCTTGTTGAAATATCTTCTCTTCTTTCATCCCTTCTTTCTCTTCATGCTAATAGGGTACTATGACAGTAATCATCATCATCATCATCACCATCAATGATCCTACATCAACAAATCATTAGCATATTTCATAATATATCATATAGGAAACATATGCATTGCATAAACCATCACATAACATTCATTTGCATGAAATGTTTCATAAATATTACCATCTACTGCATAATAAAACATAATAGGTACATGATAATTATAGATAATCCATTGCATTATAAGCATACATATTCACATCACATAAACATCATAAAGTCATCTCTCACATTACATTCATTTTGCATAACATAAAGCATCATCATACCACTTTGCATTAACATACCATTTCATATAATACATCATATCACATCACAATAAATGCATCACATACATCTCACAATCATCTAACATACTTAGGATAATATATTTGTTATTCTTAGCATCTTAAAACCATCTCATTTACATCATCAAGGTATATCATATAGAGCATGACCATTGCATTCACATTGCATCATACATAATCATAAAAACATACATATCATCCATCATTCATCCATATCATATAAAATATCTCATAAATAACCACATCACAATCATTTTTTAAATTTCATTGTACAAATCATTCCATACCATTTTTCATATCACATCATCCATCTCACATGCATTGCATTATCATTTAAGTTGTTTAGGATAATACAGATTGGTTATTCTAAGCATCTTAAAAAATCATCACATTTGCATCAACATACATAAATCATCATATAGATTACATCATCATCAAAACATACATACCATCCATCCATATCACATATCATATAAATCCATTTGCATATCATATATTAACAAGCATAATATAGATCTATTATTAATAATGCATACATCATCAGAAAGAAATGCATCCATACATACATCACATAACACCATAACATTATTGCATAGCATATAGAAATAGAACCATCCATAAATGCATAAATAAATGATACACATCACATCATATCAACATCATCATCTCATATATATATCATCAGGTAATTGTCATAGTACAAAATAATCGGATCACTGTACATGTGTGTCAATAAGTGCAAAAAGGCCCAATGGGCTATCAAAAATGAGCCCATATGGCATGAAAAAATATATCTCAATCAAAATGAGGCCTAACCCTCCTATCTATTACCCTCGTCTCTGTCACCATGGCCCTCTACCGATATGTGGCTAGTCTATTGCAAGTAATTTGGGGCCCACTCTACTCTAGGTATGGCCTGATGATAATGCAAGCGATAATAGTTTGCCTCCCGGATGGCCTCCCTATAAGAACGAAGAGGCACTATGCTTTGAGAGGAGGAGGCCGCCATGCTCTCCAACTGTTGTCTTTGGCCCATCTTTGCGGCTGCCTATAGCTCTGCATCCTACCTTTGCAAAATGGCCTGGTCTCTCTTGACCCTAGCCTGATCCCTCTCTATCGTCAAGGTCTGAACCTGAACTTGTAGTTGTGCAATCAGTGTGTCTCGGGGATTTGGCTGTCTTGTTGGCTGTGCTTGTGTGGGCTGCATGTGAAGCTGATCCTCACCCTCAACTTGTGGTGGTGCATCTACTTGATCCTATTGCCTGGCTGGCCCCTAGTCCTAATCCTGCATATGAACATCTACCTAGATCGACTGAAATGCAGCCCTGACCGGCTGATCCTACCGTTCACCCTCTCTTCATCCTTGTCCTCCCCCTCTTCCCCTTGATCTCCACTAAGTGGAGGGTGCTCCTGGAACTTTCAATCGTAGGGGTAGCCGAAACCTATCTTTGTAGGCGTGTGCCATGCCTAGATTTGCAAGTCCCTAATCATATACCTACGATCGGCCCACCAATTATCTGAAGCTATCCACTGCCTCAAAGGCAGGAATGTATAACCCCCACAAACCCTGTGATATAGTGCAAGCAAATATGGCCACATAGTCATCATCTGGCTAGTCTTGTGGCTCATCAAAATGACATTGAACTTGCCCTGGCAGGTATCTCTCCACCATCGTATGCTCCTGTTCCTACATAAAGTGGTCCTGGCAAGTAAAGAATATCTGATGTGTATCATCAGCCCATCTGAGGCAACCAAGGTACGAGCACCATGTAAAAACCTACATATCATCTAGGACCCTCCTCCAGTGAGGAATCTCATGCTCGCACTGTGTGTAAAGGACACACCACCCCTGTAACACCACACTAGGGAATCATCAGGCCCCATTGGCACTAGAACGACTCATGGCTGAAGAACATCAATGTGCTCCCACACCCACACGTGAAGAAGTGTGCACCTGCTCCAAGTGCTTTGTCGTCGAGGTAGACGTACTCGTGTAAGTCCCTATAAAGGGAGGCTAGAAGAACAGGCCCCCATGCAAAATAGACTGGCCTGTCATGAACCATCCACTCCCAGCAAAGCCCCCAGCCAGGATTGAAATATTGGCCTCATCGATTTAGGGCAACGAGAGCAGAGATGATCACTGCAACCACTAGACGAAATGGTGATGTGAGTGTCCTATGGCGGTCTAACTCTATCTGGCCCTCGCAAAACATAACCTCATCTGTGGTGAGGACTGCATGGCAGGTGTCTCATCTAGCATCCATATCAAAAATAACTCACCAACCATGAATCGGCAATCTAAGGATGCGCCACATGTCCTCTAAGGTGATGGTGGCCTCTCCAATAGGAAGGTGGAAGGATAAGGTCTCACTGTGCCATCTCTTAGCAAGCGCTAACATCATCCCAAGGTGGGTCCACACAGGTGCTACATAAGCAATGTACCATAGTCCCATGTCCTGCAACTGATCCTACTCCCTGTAGCTCAGGTCTCATAGGTAACCGAAAATATCCCACGATTTGTGCTCCTGAGAATAGAGCTCCCTCGCTGTGTCCTGCATTAGTGAAGGTTTCCATGTTAAAAATTTTAAGAAATTTGATTCCGAGCGTCCAAAAAACCATCCTAGCGTCACTATTTGTGAAGGCGTCGCAATTTGAAAGTTGCAAACTGTGACGCTGGGACTGCCAAAGTCTTAAAGAGCACCACCATGATGCACTTTTCTAAAAAGTGATGCAGTCTAGCAAATATTTAGTGTAAAATTTTGTCATCGCGTCACACTTTTAAATGCCCCTGCTGGAGATAGCATGAGCGTCGAAGTTTGAAGTTTGTTTCCAAACTCCAAACTCCACCGTCACGGTGCGTTCTATGGTGGCGAGTCAGTTTGGACCACTGAGCGGTGTAGTTTGAAATTTGAGGGGTGCTATATAGCACTGCTGCAAAGAAGCTAAATTTAAAAGCATTAAATAAGCACGAAAAATGAAAAAACGAAGCTCAAGTAAGGATCACTTACTGGTGCCCCAATGCCGGGAGGTCGCTGGTATGTCTGAACTCGATCAGAAATATGCATCGGGAGCTATCATTGTGCCATCTTGTTAGATTATCAGAGCTCAAATCACAAAATTGCTAGAACGCTATGTGTGAAAATGAATCTAAAGTGACTCCTCAGAGCCTTTTTAAGCCCAAAAATTAGGGTTTTTTTACCCTGTTTGGCTATCCTACTAAGGTGTTGAGCTCTTAAACTTGTGTTTGTCTACTTGAGGCCCATTTTATAGTGTTTTATTGTGTTTAGACACGTTTTTGGCCTCCTGGAGCCTTTCTAGACATGTCAGGCGCCTTGTCCTCTTTTTTCGCGAGATCACCCAAAAATTAAAAAAAATTGTCCAATCTCTCAAGGGGGCAGTATATTACCATAATTTCCTTCGTCGGGGCAGCAAGAAAGCAAGTTTTTTAAATTATAATTTTTTTTGCTTTGATCAAGACTGTTTATTCTTTGAACCAATACAAGAAGTGCATTGCTTCAAAGAGGGGCAAAATGTAGACACGTAAAATGTACTGATTGACATTGGACATCTAATCCTGACCACTAACATCGCTTCATCCTGAATCATCCTTCAGTTTAACCATTTAATAAAATGCCTTTATTTGATTAAATTCAACAATATTCCTCTCTTAATTAAATAAATCAGTTATCTAATTAAGTCATCCTTTCTCGATAATTAAATTAACCAGTATGATCTAATTATCCCTATTTAATTAAATAATTAATTTTATTTGATTAAATCTCTAAAGTCTATCTATTAAATTAAATAAATTTAAACCTTATTTAATTTAATTTAACATCATCTCTTTTAATTAAATAAATCAAAAGTCCTTATTTAATTAATCCTTTATCATATTCTTCTCATATTTGATTTAAATCAATCCATAAATTTAAGTCAAATAGGTCACATCATTTAATCCTTCATTAAATTAATTAACCTTGATTAATTGAATCTCTTCTCATGTCCCATCCTCCATTTTTTGCCACTTGCACATGAAAATGGAGTTATTTGATTTATTAAATCTCTATTTTCTTCAACAAGGCATATTTTAAGGAATATTCCTCAAATTTGAATTCAAAATCCAAATGGACTTTGTCCTTCCAACAAGGCATTTACTCCACCTATAAAGTCATTTATCCTTGAGCCAAGTGGCATGCAATGCACCTTCTTTCCCTCTTACACACCATTTCAACAATTTCAAAATTCAAATATATGCATTTATTGACACATTCTTCAAAACGTGCACATCCTCCATCCATTCACATTTGGACAAGTGGCACCTTGCCATTGAATGAAAGATAGTCTCACATTGCTCTATTTTTGGCATCTTTCAGCTTGACATTCCATAAATAAGAGGCTAATCTCCTCATTTTAGCATCCACAATTTGAGTAAACTTACTATGCTCAAATCTTTAGCAAATTTCATCCATGCCATTGAGTTTATAGCTAGGTTATGCAAATTTTCATCTTGGAGCACTCATCACTCTTCATCAAAGTGGATCAACTTTCATCACCAAATCACCATTGCATCATTGGAGTTGGGAAAGGGCCAATTTTCGCATCAAATTGGCACCAATTCCCTCAAGAGATTAAGATTTCACCTTGCATTAGAATAGGACTTGATATGTTTTGAGTTTCTTGTGTTCTTCATTTCATTTCCTTTTCCCTTTTGCAATCTAAATGAATTTCTTGAGGAATCTATATTCTAACTTTCATTTGATCTAATTTGTTGTTCGTTTCTTGTGCTATTGCAGGTTTGGAATCTAGGTTCACAAGTTCATTCAAATCTACCATTGTATTAAAATTCTAAAGTTAAAATTTGTGCATTCAAGTTTTAAAATTACTTCACTTTGATTCACCCCCCCTCTCAGAGTGAATCCACTTCCAACAAAGAGGGGGTAAAAGGGAGATACCTAAGAGAGTAGGAGAGAGAGGGAGTGGGACATATAGGGATGAGAGAGATACAAGGAGTGAGAGAGAGAGAGATTTGAGAGAGGGAGAAGGGGTGGGAGTACTCGGGGGAGAGGGAGTACTTGGGATAGAGGGATGGGAGAGAGATGAAGGGAGTGGGAGAGAGATAGAGAGGGAGGGGGTGGTGGAGATACCTAAGAGAGAGAGGGAGAGAGAGAGTGGGAGGGGTGGGAGGGTGGAGATACAGAGAGAGGGAGAGAGAGAGAGAGAGAGAGGGGTGTGGGAGAGAGATAGAGGGAGTAGGTAGAGAGAGACAAAGAGATACAGGAGGGAGAGGGGGTAGGAGGGAGAGACTTGAGAGAGAGAGGGAGGGAGAGGGGGTGGGAGTGAAAGACTTGAGAGATAGTGGGAGAGAGATGGGTATGTGCAGGATCATCATAGAAAAAATAGGCCCTTAAGTGGCAAAAAAATCAGAAAAATCAGAGTTAGGAAACTTGACGTAAAAATTTGAAGAAATTATCTATATTATATCAAAAGAATTTCAAAATAGAATTTTTAGCAAATTGAATATAGTTTCTAAACTACTAGGTT
>VDFB02000015.1:250918084-250938977 GCA_007258455.2 Sequoia sempervirens
TTCTACTTGGCCATTGCCTTGGGGATAGTATGGGTGCAAAAGTGATGTTGGATTTTGAATTTTTCACACAAGTCACAAACATCCTGATTCTTAAATGGTGTCCCATTATCTGAGATAATGTCTTGTGGGACACCATAGCGACAAATGAGATAGTTTAGGATAAACTTTGATATCTGCTTCTTGGTTATATATGTCATGGGTATGGCTTCCACCCACTTGGTAACATGTGGCCATTAGATGAAGTGGGAGTGATTTTTCCAATGAGATCGAGTCCCCACTGTGAAAAGGGCCATGGTGTGATAATGGGATGAAGTTCTTGGGCTGGAGCATGAATGAGGTCCCCATGTTGCTAACATTGTAGACACCTTCTGGCGTAGTCATGTGCTTCTCTTTCCATTGTATGCCAATAATACCCCATCCTCAGTAATTTCTTGGCTAGGGTCATTCCACTTGAGTGTGAAACACATATGTCATTGTGCACCTCAGTTAAAGTAGTCAAGGCTTCCTCAATATTAAGGCATCATAATAAGGTTCCTTCTATGCTTCTTTGGTATAAGGTATTTCCTAGTATGACAAACCGAGAGGACCTTTTAATAAAAGTTCTTTTCAAGCTTGAGGGTAAGTCAGTAGGTAAGACACCTATTCGTAGGTAAGTATAAATGTCATGGTACTAGGGATCACTGGGACGAACAATTTTGCACATAAATTCTGATTCTGGTACCTTGAATGCGGGTACAAGAAGTTGCTCTACCAAAAATTTATGTTTTAGAATGTTGCTAGGGATTTCCAGTAAGGATCTGATTGTTGCCATGGTGTCTACAACTCTGTTGTTTTCTCTAGGAATTTGCTCAAATGTGATATTGATGAAGGATTCCTTGAGATTCTCCACCAATTTCTTGTATGGAGTGAGCTTATCATCCTTAGTTTGGTATTCACCATTCGCTTGATTTATTATTAGCTAAGAGTCTCCATATACTTTGAGGGCCATGATGTGCCACTGCACTGCTATTCTGAGACCTATGGTTAAAGCCTCATATTCTACAATATTGTTGGTGCAGGAGAATTCCAATTTATATGATCTAGGTATGCAGCCTCCTTGTTGGGTGATAAAGAAGACACTGACTCCTAATCCATGCTACGTGTATGAGCCATCAAAGTAAAGTTTCCAGTGGTCAGCTATGTTGAGATTGAAGATGTATTCGTTTGGAAAATCTAAGATGAGAGGATTCTCTGAATAGATTGGTGCTTCTGCAAGTTGATCTGCGATGAATTGGCCTTTAATTACTTTTCGTTCCACATATTCAATGTCATACTTTGATAATATCATGACCCATTTAGCCATTCTTCCAGTGAGCATTTCTTTTGATAGTAAGTATTTGAGGGGGTCAATCTTGGCGATGAGTTTTATTTTGTGTGCTAGCATGTAATGTCTAAATTTTTGTGAAGAAAACACTACTGCTAAACATGCTTTTTCAATGAATGATTAGTTTAACTCATGATTGACCATTGTCTTGCTGATATAATAGATGGCCCTTTATGTCCCATTTTCATCATGTTGAGCTAGGAGAGCTCCAAGGGCTATTGTTGTTGCTGATACATAAAGAATTAATGGCTTTCTTGGGACTGGTGGCATGAGGACTAGTGGTGTAAGCATATATTCTTTGATTTTATTGAAGTATTCTTCACTTGTTATCCCACTTGTATGCTACTCCCTTGTGAAGTAGGTGAGAGTATGGATTCTGTTTATCTACCAGTTGTGCTATGAACCTTTAGATGGACTGAAGCCTACCTTCGAGACCTCTCAATTGTTTCAATGTTTTGGGTGCCTCCATCTCAAGGATTGCTTTTACCTTAGCAGGGTCTACCTCAATACCTCTCATTGACACTATGTATCCTAGCAACTTTCCTGATTGTACGCCGAAGACACACTTCTTTGGATTTAATCAGACCTTGTATTCCTCCAGCTTGTGAAAAATGGCACTTAAGGTTGCTATGTGATCCTTCCTCTTTCTGGATTTGGCTAGTATGCCATCAACATAATCTTCGACAGTTTTATGGATCATGTCATGGAAGATTAATGTCATAGCCCTTTGGTATATTGCTCCTACATTATTCAAGCCAATGGCATCATATTCTAGTAGTAAGTCCCACATGGACAAGTGAAGGTCATTTTGTGTTGGTATTCTTTAGAAATCATTATCTGGTTGTATCTCGAGAAACCGTCCATCAAGGAAAGCATTTTGTGTCCCACCATCATGTCTAAAATCATGTCAATGTTGGGCAATCGGAAATCATCTTTTGGACATGTCTTGTTCAAGTCCCTAAAATCTATGCAGATTCTAATGCCCCCATTGGGTTTTGAGATAGGAAATAGGTTTGACACCCATTCTGGATAGTCTATTGGTTGAATGAATCCTACATCCAATAGCTTCTTTAGTTCCATTTTGACTAGCAAGGAAATCTGAGGGTGCATTTTCCTGAGCTTTTGTCTAACAAGTTTTGCTTCAGGATATACTGCTAGGTGATGAACTACAATTTTTGGATCGAGCCTTGGCATGTCTGCATAGCTCCATGCAAATTTTACCTGTCTCTCTCTCAAGAGGGCTGCTAGGAGTTCTTGTTCTTCTAACAGTAATGACTCTACATAGAATGTGATGTGTGGGGTCTCCTCTGTTCCTAGATTAATTGGATTGCACTTTTCTGCTAGGACTGCTAATTTTTCCTGATGAAGAGCTCTAAAAGGAAGATTGAATCCCCCATCCTCAGGTGCCTCAAAGAGGTTTTCACCATTGAATGTGTCCTTTATTTTTACTTTCTTCATGTCGAAGATTGCCATAGTGTGGTTTTCACTCAAGGACTTAGATATTATTCTTAATTTCTCACTTTTGCAACTAAGGGATTCAATCGTTTCCCCATAGTATGCATTTGTATCTAGCTCAATGATGAATCCTTCTTTGTGATCGCCACATGGAATGTTATCCCGTAGTCCCATGAATTCTGAGAGCACCTCATCATTTTTGAATGTGTCAAGAATTGGTGGTCCTCGTTGGTCATAATCGATGAGTTGGGGGTAAACTAGGCAGATTTCATGATTTTGATGGTTTGACTCAAAGTATAGGGTACTAATCATGAGAAGGGTGGTATCCTCAAAGACCCTAGGTATGTTGGTTATGGAATCCTCATCATCACTACTACTACATACATCAGTTATGTCAAATGTGAAGTTGTCTATGACTCGACCTGTAGATACGGGTAAGCAAAGTTCAGCCGCAGATAGCTGAGGAGGATTATTGACCTTTCTAATTGGAGGACTTTGGCCACATATGGTTATACTTGGAGGGGTACATCCAAGGAAAAGATTTCTCATTCGTGTTTGTGGAATGATAGGTATTATAAGCCCATTTTCATTTTTCCCAAGTCTCTGGTTTCTGTCATAGCCCATTGCGAGTATCATTTGCAAACCTTTTCTTTTTTCATCCATTGGTAGATCAACTGGTGGTCTTTTATCTTGGTATAGGAGATGAGATGGGTCCTCTATGACTTCTTGGCTGAGATCTCCCCAACTTCTAAATTTGGGATAGTCTTCAAGAGATGTTTGAGATGTGAAGGCTTCATTTGATTAAGGATGTCCCCGTGATCTAGGAGATTGCGGTAAATCTCCTACCACAAAAGCATTTTTGGGAATCGTGTAGTTTTGGCAACCATTATCCTAGATGATGAGTTTGATATCAAAGATGGTGGGAATGGTGGGAGTGGTGGGTGTCTCTGTCACAAAAGTGGAAGTGAGAGTGGATGGATCAATGTACGGTGTTGATGGGCCTTCATCATTTTTTGGTACTTGAGGGATTTTGTAGTATTTTGCCTCAATGTTCTTGCAGTAGGATAATGGTTCAGGATCTCCATGGATGGTGACCTATTGTCCTTCATATGTGAATTTGACACATTGATGGAAAGTTGATGCTACCGCCTGCATTGCACGAATCCATGGATGTCCTAGGAGAATGTTATAAGGTAAGTCGAGGTCCAAGACCTGATAGGTAGTTTCCATGATAGCTAGCCCTACTTGAATAGGGATTCTGATTGTGCCTTGGGAAAATCTTTCCTGGTCATCATATGCCCTGATTGTAATACCTTTTCCTTTGTTGATGGAATCCTCTAAGATTTTTAACTGTTTAATGAACTTGAGGGAACAAATATTCAAGCCTGCACCTCCATCCACCAAGACTCACTCGACTTTACTTTTCTGCACTAGGACCTCTAAGTGGAGTGCAC
The DNA here is from genome assembly GCA_007258455.2 of Sequoia sempervirens. Lineage (NCBI taxonomy): Eukaryota > Viridiplantae > Streptophyta > Pinopsida > Cupressales > Cupressaceae > Sequoia > Sequoia sempervirens. The sequence continues at coordinate 250,922,357 of VDFB02000015.1, forward strand.
GGTTATGAGATGGTTGAGCGGGAAAATCCTGATTGGAGAATGTAAGGAGGTTTGGCGTAATGATATTTCCAACCATAGCTTGGAATTGTTCTGCATCAAGATTTGCAGGGATGGTGGATGAAGCCAATGCTTCCTCAAGGACTTTCTTGTGGGTGGATGAGATTTTTAGTAACTCCATGATGGAGATTTGTGTTGGGGTTCTTTTTAGTTGATCAAGGACATTGTACCCATTGGGAACAGATCTGGGGTTAGGCATGGGTGTTCTATTTGGCTGAGATGACCCTATGATAGTAACGTTGCTGCCTCTTGTGGTGACTCCACAATCAATATAGGTTCCTTTGATAGTGATTACTGCACAGTATTCATCTAGGGAAGCAACGACAATTTCATACACATGATTTATGTTTTTGAAGGTGCCTTTCCCCTTATCAATGTTATTGTTCCCTTTATTGTTATGGTTAGGCATTAGATTTGTGTATATTATGAGATTTTGATTCCCTGTTGGTTGTTCCACATTTATGATTCTTTGATCAATGAGGTCTTGGACTAGGTTCTTTAACCTCATGCAACTGTTCGTGGTGTGCCCTTTGATTTTGTGGAAGTCGTAGAGTTGATATTCATTGTACCAAGGAGGTTTAACATCTAGTTCTTGGTAGTTTTCATAGGTGGGAATCTTGATGAGGTTTTCATTTATTAGTTTCTTCATGATGACTTCAAGTGGTTCCCCAAGAGCGATGTACTTTCACTTGGTAAAATTCTTGTTTCACTGAGGCAGTCCTCTTTGATTATTGATGTTATTGATTGCTCTATTGTTGGTTGGTTGGTGTTGCGATACCGCATTGGTTTGAGTTTTGTTACAATCATTTTTTTGCGGTTGTTGGTAGTTTTGGGTGTTTTTTCTTGGAGAATTTATTATGACCTTGGCATCAACCACACCATCATTTGTGATATTTTTTTTCCTTGCCCATGTGCGAGGTTTGTCATTGTAACTTGTGGATGCACAATTGTTTTGCTATTCAGGATGTGCAGTTGATCCTCCAAGTTGTGTCATAAGAGCTTGTTCGATGCTAAGTGCTTTGGAAATCAACTGGTCATATGTGGTGATCCCTTGGACCTTGAGATGAAATGCCAAGAGTCCTTCAAGGTTGGATATGATGGTGCACACTTGTTGTTCCTCGGGCATGACCCATTTTCTCTAATTGGCCTTGGATATCCATCGTTGTAGGAATGAAGCAAATGATTCGTTCTTACCTTGTTTCAGAGCTGATAGTTCTTCAAGACCGACATCCATGGTGATATTGCATGCGTAGTTTTTGATGAATGCGTCTATGATTAATTGAAATGTCTTGATGCCAGTAGGTAGGCGAGAAAACCATTCCATGTTGTGGCCAGCCAAACTCCTAGGGAATAGCCACATCAAATAAGTATCATCATACACAACTTCCATGCAATGAACCTAGAATTCCCTAATGTGATCTTCAAGGTTTCCCATCTCACGGTACTTGTCAAACTTTGGGATCTCAAATCCCTTGGGGAATGATTTCATCACAAGGCTCCTGTTGAATGGATAAGGACACAAGTTGCTAGATGTTTTTGTGGTTCACCCTGATTGAAGGTTAAGCACTTGTGATAGCAACCTGATTTGTGTTGTTACATTATTTTGCAGATCAGGGGGTGGGGTGAAAGTGTTCTGAGGTAGTTCAATTTTTGGTTGGATGGGTGGTTTGTTTGGTGTGTTTTTTGATGGTATCTGAACATTCTGTTGAGCCATGTATGCTTGCACTTGCTGCTGTATGAACAACACTTGTTGTTGGTCTTGTTGTTGTTGTGCTAAGATTTCCTATTGCTGAGCCTGTTGTTGTGCTTTTTGTTGTACCAACAACACTTGTTGTTGGGCTACTAATTGGGATGCTTCTTGTTGCTCTTGGTATTGTTTTACCGCTTGCTAATATGCTTGTTGTTGTGCTGCTTGTTTTTGTGTAAGATACTGTGCTTGTGCTTGTGCTTGTTGTGCTTGATATTGGGTGTGTGCCTAAGCTTGTGATTGAGCTTGAGCTTGTGCTTGGGCTTGAGCTTGTGCTTGAGCTTGTTGTTGTTGTTGTAATAAAATTTGGGCTTGAGCAGCCTGTTGTTCTTGTAATGCAGCTTGGGCTGCTTGAGCAGCTTGTGTTGCTTGAGCGGCTTGTTGAGCAGCTAGTTGCACAACTTTTTGTTTTTGTACTTGTAGGAATGCATTTTGATAAGAAGATTGTTGAGCTGCTTGTAATGCCATGTTGTATTGGCTTAATATGTTGGAACTTGGTGGTGGTGGATTCGGAATGGTGTTTGTGGAGGTGAGAGGCACTATCGTGTTGGTGTTTAGGGTTTGGTTAGTGGATGGTGTGATCGATGTGGTTGGTCCTTGAGAGACCATGCTTTGAGATGTTAGGGGGTGGTTGATGATGTTGTGATTGCTTGTGTAGTTGTCATCTACTGTTGCAATGTCGATAACAAGTTTTGAGAGTTTAGCATGATATTTTGATTGGTGTTCAGGATGTTGGTTTGATTTTGATTGATATTTGGTAAAGGTGAAATCCCTAAGCCAAGTAGTGGTGTGGATGATGGTGGTAATGGTGGAAGTGGGGAAAATGTAAGAGATGTGATCTCTTGAGGAAATGGCATAGTGTCGAAAATGCCCCTTGGTCCGAATATGTCACCCTCTCCTTGTGAAGTTATGGGGAGAGAGGCTTGGGGTGTTGTGCGAAAGGATGATGACGATGGATAATTAGGATCATGGAAAGTGAGAGGGGCATACTTATGTAATAGATTTTGGGGTATGTTTTGTTCCAAAATGGTGTTTGCATCCAAGTCTTGAGTATTGACAAGGGGGTGTGTTTGAATGTCATTAAGAAATGCACTTCCCTTAATAACATTAGGTTGAGTTGGAGCAATAGATGTTGTGATTTACGGGATGTTTTGAGTGATGCTTTGGGATGGGGGTGTTTATGAGATGGGGAGCGTGGATGAAATTGGAGGCATGAACTCTAAATATGGTTCCACTATAGTGCTCATGTCGAAATCAGAAGGTAGTTTAGCCCCTTGTTTTGCTAGTTTGAGCATATATAGTGAAGGGTTGAGCCTCATCATGATATTGATAATCTTATGGTTCTCTAGATTTTGGATCATTTCGGTGATTTCCTCGTGTGACATCCCAAAGGTAAGATCCTCTTCTTGGCTTTCCTTTTGTGGATTTTGTGATGGTGAGAGAAAGTTAGTCAAAGGATTGCTTGATTCAACAGGATTCATTTCAGAGTTTGTTTGGCTTAGGTCACTTGAAGCAGGTGTTTCTTTGTTGGCTTCCATGTTCTTCTTGTCTTGAGATCTAGTCTACACCATAAAAGAGGGATCAATTTTTCAAGAATATGGGAGATGAATCTCCAATTCTTTGGATTGATATATCTTTAGGTACAAAAGGGGAAATTTTTAGGATGATTTTAAGGATCAAAGGGTGATAATGATATGGATGTTAGATGGATGTTTAATGGATGATTGGAACTTTTTGAGAAAATCTTGAAGGGTATGTTAAACTCTAGGACTTGATTTGGGATTGATTTGTTTTGGATTCAGATTTTGGTGAACTCATGAACTATAAGAGGTTGGATCTCATCCTAGAGTTAAATCATTCACAAGATGTTAATTTTTCTAGGTGTGAGAAGAAGGATTCATCTAAACACTCCTATCCAAACAAGATGATTTTGATAATGAACTCCTACATCCCAAGATGTTGGATGTTATCAAGGGATGAATTTGTTCACAAGTTTCAACAATTTTATCAAATATGTGGAGAAGGATGCATCTACACACATTCAATGAAACAAGGTGATTTTGGATTGACTTCAAATGATTTGTCTAAAGTTTAACATGAAGGATTTTTTCAAGATTTTTGAAGAGTTGATGATGAGATGATTTTGGTTTTGATGTTCAAAGATGAATGAGGGTTTGATTTTGATCCTAGGATGTACCTAAAAAAGACACTTGTTTACTAGACCTCGGTATTGAAGAACATACAATACTTCTACGAACCTCTATAACTAAGGAGTGGTTCAAACTAAGCATACATTTTTGGATTGTTCGAAGGAATGAGTCTATAGAACCTTGTGAATTTTTTTCTTATTTTGATATGTTGCTTTTGATTGCACTTCCTATTGTATTTCTTGATGATATTTCGAGTGTGACTCCTAAATTTTGAACTTTGGCTCAAGGACTTTTGTTTCAGGATTTTGAATTTCTTGGAAATCATGAGGTTTTAACACATGTGAGAGCCAATTTTGTTATCTTTGCTTAGTGACTTTTTTTTACCACAAACACTTCTTTTGATTAGGTTTTCAAACTAGATGTCCAATGTCTTAATTTATTCGAATCCCACAAAGTAGGTTATGTGGAAATTTGATGAGTTCAAGGCAAGGGTTACCTATTGTTTATCTTTAGTAGGAAAATTGAGATGTAAGTTCAAGTGTTTAGAAACCTCTAAGGATAAAATCCCAAGGGCAAGCAATAACACACGAATTTTGTCAATTTGTATTTTCCTCCTAAAGGGTTTGAAATTTTGATGATGATATTAAGTGTTTATTTCCAAAATGTTTTTGAACAAGCAAAGTGTTTTGTAACCAAGAGCAAGTACAAACTTATGGCTATGAAAGAAAATATTTGTTGAGTCCCCACTTGGACAAGTCCAACTACGCTTATCTTTAGCGAATGGTTAGATGCTTGACCCCACTGGCTTCCCTCCATGACACTCACGTATAAGGGTAGCCAAGCATCAACACCCATGAAAATCCCATGGCATGCTTTCCATTTCTACTAAAGACTGTAAAAGTGTGGGGCGGCTTCAGAACGATCGTTCTTGCACCAACAAATAGATAGGGATTTTGGACTTTCTACAACAAGGGTTTTAATTTGGACTTTTCATTTGTAGGAGTTGACCCAACGTGGCCAGAGACCATTGCTTCCCTTCTCGTCAGAGCCAACCGCGTGATACTGGCATTTATTCCAATACCCACATTTATATCCTGGTTGGAAATACTCTTGGGTTCAGAGTGTTACCAATTGAGTCGTTCCCTTGGGTGAGTACTTTTTCTCTAAGGAAGGCCCTCTAAGATAAACAATAGTGAGTAAATGTATTCATAGTTCGATCAACCTTCATTTAGAAACAAAGGGAGAACACATGCAATAGATTTACTCACACTCGCACAATTTTTTCAATTTTAAACCCGAATTGAAGTGTGTATGGGCAATTACTTACGCAAATGAATGTCACCAAAAGCCTTTTGATTCTCAAGATCTCCATGAGGCATGAGAGAAGCACATATGTCTTTTGATGATATTAATTTGTATACGTAATTACAAAACAATGCAAACACTTGTTTATTTTAAATCCAAAAAGAAAAAGTGAATTCGTTTTAAAGCACCAAAGTAAGTGTGACGATTTTCCTCGTTCAATTTTTAATCCGAAAACAAACTCTAGTAAATTTGAGTCCTAATGTTCTTTTTAAGCCTTTTTGTAACAAGAATTTGAAACGTTCTTTTTAAAGCCCAAAGTGAAATTAATAAGTCCCAAGCATAAGAGACAATAAATTTTTCCTAAAGAGGAATAGCGACTCCTCTAAGAGTGTTAAACAAACACTAGAGTGTTTAAAAAAACTTGTTTTTGTGAAATGACACCATCATGCTTCCTTTCCTTTTCGTCTTTGATCAATCCAACCTACAAGAAAATTAGTTAAAGTCTACAAAAATAGAGGTCAAAAAGGCAGAAAGCAGACACAAGAACCATAATTTAAAAAAAAGCACGTGCTATAAATAAAATTTCACTTCATACTCCCCTCCAATGGTGCAATCCATGAAGGTGTCATAGTTTGATTTCACCAGCAGTGTAGTATAGCGCCGCTTGCTAGTCAGTGTCACTCTGCAACCATACCAGTGAGCATGAATGTGTTACCCTTTTGGTCAACGGTGCAGTTTCATGGGTTTTTGAAAGATTCTCACGGGTCAAACAAGTTCAATGATGCAGTTTAGAATTCAAAATTTTGGGTGGGAAGATAGAGGCGTCGCAGTTTGAAGTTTTAGTGGTTCCATATAGCGATGCTGGAGAACCATCAATGCTGAACAACGACGCTGAGCTTCCAGCAGCAGAGTTTTCTTGTAGATAAAGAAAAAAATGAATTTTTTGACAAAAACGTGATTAGAAAACAAGATTGAGCCCTCCTTCTAGCGCCAAAATGTGAACCAAGATCCCAAACTTGCAATAGCACAATAAACAAACAACAAACTAGATCAAATGCAAGCTAGAATATAGATTCCTCAAGAAATTCATTTAGATTGCAAAAGGGAAAGAAAATGAAATGAAGAACACAAGAAACTCAAAACATATCAAGTCCTATTCTAATGCAAGGTGAACTCTTAATCTCTTGAGGGAATTGGTGCCAATTTGATGTGAAAATTGGTCCTTTCCCAACTCCAATGATGCAATGGTGATTTGGTGATGAAAGTTGATCCAATTTGATGAAGAGTGATGAGTGCTCCATGATGAAAATTTGCATAACCTTTCTATAAAATCAATGGCATGGATGAAATTTGCTAAAGATTTGAGCATAGTAAGTTTACTCAAATTGTGGATGCTAAAATGAGGAGATTAACCTCTTATTTATAGAATGTCAAGTTGAAAGAATGCCAAAAATAGAGCAATGTGGGACTATCTTTCATTCAATGGCAAGGTGCCACTTGTCCAAATGTGAATGGATGGAGGATGTGCAAGTTTTGAAGAATGTGTCAATAAATGCATATATTTGAATTTTGAAATTGTTGAAATGACATGTAAGAGGAAAAGAAGGTACATTGAAACCCACTTGGCTCAAGGAAAAAGGACTTTGTAGGTGAAGTAAATGCCTTGTTGGAAGGACAAAGTCCACTTAGATTTTGAATTCAAATTTGAGGAATATTCCTTAAAATATGCCTTGTTGAAGAAAATAGAGATTTAATAAATCAAATAACTCTATTTTCATGTGCAAGTGGCAAAAGATGGAGGATGGGACATGAGAAGAGATTAAATTAATCAAGGTTAATTAATTTAATGAAGGACTAAATGATGTAACCTATTTGACTTAAATTTATGAATTGATTTAAATCAAATATGAGAAGAATATGATAAAGGATTAATTAAATAAGGACTTTTGATTTATTTAATTAAAAGAGATGATGTTAGATTAAATTAAATAAGGTTTTAATTTATTTAATTTAATAGATAGACTTTAGAGATTTAATCAAATAAAATTAATTATTTAATGAAATAGGGATAATTAGATCAGACTGGTTAATTTAATTATCGAGAAAGGATGACTTAATTATATAACTGATTTATTTAATTAAGAGAGGAATATTGATGAATGTAATCAAATAAAGGAATTTGATTAAATGGTTAGACCGAAGGACGATTCAGGATGAAGCAATGTTAGTGGTCAGGATCAAATGTCCAATGTCAATTAGTACATTTTATGTGTCTATAGAACTATATGCAACTTTGTTTTGACAATTTATGAACATTCACAATTTGTAGATTTTAATTAACAAAATTTGAACCATTTAAGAATTGAACATAAAGTGCATATGTCTATTGCATCAACTTTTCACAACTTGGTTTAAATGACCAACTTGAAAATTTTAAGAATCAGAGCATTGAAAAACTAAATTTGACAAATGACAGAACAAGAACTTAAACAAGATAAGCACAAACCACACAAGAAGAGAACATAAAAATTTGTTGAGTGGAAAACCCTTTCAGGGAAGAAAAACCACTCCAAAACTGTCTTACTGGCTTAACTTCAAAAACCACTGCTTACAATGCCTTACAGGCTGATCTCTGAGCACCCACTCAAGGAGCACCAACCCCTCATTTAGAGACACCAATCTCAATGAGCACCAACCCCTCTTTCAATGTTTCTCAATAAACAATGTAAACTATCAAGATCCTGCAATTGATAAATCTTCTGCAATCACATCTTAATAGTATACAATATGATAATTTTTATTATAGCCCATTACAAAATATGTACTGTGAATTCCAGTACTTGATTACAAAAATATTCTACAATAAAAAATAATCTTTGTATAGAACCAGAGAGAATAATGTTCTCTCAAAACCCTTGTTCTTGCACTATAAAGATGTTTCAATAAAATACCCTTACGGGTCTACAAGCCTTGTTGCTACTTCAACTCTCATCCTCAGCCATAAAAATTCTCTCCATTGAGAAATTGCTTGCAACAATTTATTTATACAATTAAAAAAATAGTTAAAATGGATTCCAAAAGGAATAACTGAAGAGTCTTCGATTAATCATTTATGAACAATGAAACTCTGTTTGTTAATCAACCAACTTTCTCAAAACTGATCCTCACAACAAAAAATGCAGTTAGGGTTTCTAAATAACCCCAGAAGCCATACATCAAATTCCATTAGGATTTCAAAACAACTTGCAAAAAAGGAAACAATGCATTTCAAATATGAGCAGTTAATAGTACGTGTTAACGAATGCAAAGAACCAGGAATAAAATACCCAACTTCGAGCTCTTCTAGACTGTTGTTCTACCTAGCAAACTTTCTTCTATGTCGGCTCCAGGCGGCTAGGGTTTCAAATCCTATTCATTGCATAATGAACCATCTTATTCTTCTTTCCCTAAACAATTCTTCTTTCATGTGAATCGACGACTTTGCCAAAGTTGATAAAATTTTGAAGTCTGAAGATATAAAGACACAATTATTATCAACTTATTAAAAATTCTTATGAGTCCGCTTGTCTAATCATTTACCAAGGATTCTAATCACATGATCACCTCTAAATATTGCATACAAACTATCGACACATGAGTCACTGTCCACATGACCTATCTCCATAATGTTCTTTGACTAACAGATTATCAAATGCAAATGCCACATAATGAATCGACGTGAAACATAAGAAGCCTAAAATCATTCTTTGTGAGATGTCAATGCCATGTTAAACATAAAAGACCTGATACAAAATCACTTTAGATGTTGCTTCCAACTAAACAATTAGCTTGATGATAATTTAATACCATATGCACAATGTGAAGGGCTCAAATCAATAATAAAGACAAGATACCTTTACCTTAGCTTTTTCACAAGAGCTTTTAACCTTTAGAGCCCTATTTCTTTGTTTAGGAAAAGACCTCATATCACTTTAGTGCCCGAAACCATGTATGGTGTAAAATATAAATAATTTAATATCCTTACCATAGGACATATCAACCTTGAAGTCCTTCAAAAGAAAAAATATACCAAAGTAATATAATGACATACTAGCTACCTGAATTTGAGTGCTTCAGCCAAGGTGATTGCTAGTAGAACAATGTATACACCATGAACTAGATTTCATGATAATTTACAAAGACACCATCCATTGTCAATACAAATGCAAAGAGACCTAGTATCAAATTTACCTCTTTCCTCTTAGCCAATCATCAACCTAATAAATATCAATGAAGCCAAGATCAAACTGAAAAAGATGAACTGAATTAATAGACTTGTTGAATATACCTGAACTTGAACAACCTGAAGCATAAATATCCTAGGACCTATCAAGATAATAATGACATATATATCTGAAGTAAATGCATGCCTTGAACCATGTGAACCAATTGTAGCATGTAACTGCAAATCATATATCAGCGAATTGATATCAATCTGCATCTTGTCAACATCCATAAGGCATGTCATCAATCCAAAGAATAGAACTAGTGAAGTCATGAACCCTATATAGTTTTGGCATCGAGGAAAAACTAACACATAAACAACTGAAAGCCAAAAAACTCCCCCTTTGTCCTTGATGGCAAAGACTTAGCCATCTTAACCACTGTAAACCATCGTATTCTCCCCCTTTTTGTCACAAGGACAAAGGAAACAATATCAATGCAATGTGATTCAATAACAAGTTTTGCTCAAAACTAGAGCTTTTTACAAAGTGAAAATAACTTGCACAAGATCAAGTGAAATGTACCACAATCTGAAAGCAAGTACTTGACATGAATCATTTGAAACAACTATAAATATAATGTGCCACCTAGATCATAAAAATGTGTCATCATAGCCAGTGTTGTCAACAAAGACAAACAATCATGATAAACATTTGAAAGCCAAATAACCAATAAATCCTGTTACAAACACAAATAGAGCAGTAGTCTCTAATCAGTGACCCTGTACCTTTGTAACTCTGATCTTCACTTTCATTCTACCACTATTTTCTAGCACATACTGCACTTTTCTCCCCCAACTGATCCAAATTTTCAATGCATCAAACCTTTCTCTTTAGACAATCACTAAAGCTCCTTTCATCCTGAGCACTACAAAATGACATAAAGCAACCAGATATGTGTCATACAATCCACACAAGTCTCAAGTTAGCATATAACTCCAAACAACCAGTGTCCCATAATAATCAACTAGCAAAATTTTATTGAAAAACTTCATCATCCAAGAATGCACAAACTTCTATCAATGTTGTTTGACTGTCCTCAAGAGTTTACATACTCTATACCAATATAATCAATGTCAAAACTACTACACCCACAACCACAACTCCATAAAAACTAACTTTTGAATGAATATAGCAACTGCTTAGTATATTGTTCATGTTTTCCAAGCACAACACTACATAACTTAGCATTTACTGTTAATGTCACTGCCTCTATCATTATTTCAACAACTTATTGTCTTATCATGCTTTGTTGTTGAAACTTCATTCATACAGATTAAACGTAGCTACTAAACATGATTTCAATGTGTTAAACAATGGTGAGACTAATCAAACAAGATAACAAGAATTGATGGAAAAGAAAATGAGTATTGCTTCACTATTCAAGTATCTTTATCTCATGTATCTCTCGAGAAACACATACCATCACTTATTTTGTCAAACACAGAAAAAAAGTATTGTTTCTACTGGCACAATCAATATGTTGCAGCAAAGCATAGCTAATAACAATCCACAAATGGTGGGAAGTATAATTGTATCACAAGTATTCTTTACTATGGACACTTCCTTCAAAGCAATGCAATGCCCTAATCATCAAAAAATCACATTTACAGTTTTGACAGAGAAGACCGTACTGCAATACACTACTCAATTGGCATAAGTAAGATATCACCACACACTTACTCCTTGAAGTATACCAAAGAAACATTGTACACTATCACAAGAGTACTGTCACATCAAGATTTTTCAACAAGATATCAAGTCAATTGCTGGCAAAGAATCTAAAGCATGAAAACAATGACTCTGTATGATATCATTGTCATTATACGATTGTAACAAGATCATGTACCTCTTTCCAAGTAAACAATAGCATCTAATAACCACTATTCCAATGACAACTTAGTAACCACAAGCAATCAAATATGAGCAATCAAAGTACACAAAGCATAGTTATTCTCAATCTAAGAGGAATAGACATCTGATCACTATGAAAAACATTTGCAAAGAAGCAGAATATGCTTGTCGAACAGTAAGAACTTCCAATGACTATTGCCAACAACACTTAAGTGCCACACTTTCAAAGGCACACTAGATTGATATATCACCAACGTAGTCACTGTCATGTTGAAAAATAAGAGCAATTGCTATCCAGATAGTTACTAGCTTCAATAAGCCACTGTAACACCGACATAATCTTGAACATTGCAAATCACTAAAGAATATAATGCATAACATCTGAATGGGACGTCATTGTAATATCAATTGAAATGCTGTTAGAGAGTCAAGAATACATGTGAATATACAATCATGTATCACAAAAGTAATTCCAAAAATGCCAAACTGAAATAGAATATTCATGGAAAGCTCCCCCTAAACCAAACAACCATTAAATGCTAAGAGAAGATCCTTATGCATCATGTACAAAACTTAGTCCTTCCTTCTCATTTTCTTGCTTTCTACTCCAGATTCTTTGAGATTCATTTCCTTGGTCTTGTTTTCTCCTCCAAACCTGTATGGGCCCTTTCTTTTTCTTGATCAATGCATCTATATCATTATTTTTAAATGATGCCTTCAACTTACTCCTACACTGTTGTGCTTTATGCCCAATTTTTTTACAACTGAAACAGATTATATGATGAGCAGCAGGGTAACCATGATTACTTCTTGACAAACCACAAAAATCCAAGCCTTGATGTCTTTTTAGCAACCGACAATCTCTTTTCAAGTGTCCAAGCTTATTGCAGTTAAAACAAACAACTTTGTAGTTCTTATTTGACAATCTATAACAACATTCATTAGCTCTATGACCATATTTGTGGCAAACATAGAAATAACCTTGAAACTTAGAATAGCTATAATATTGTTTGGTAGATAAAATTCATGTGGACCAGTTGTTTCTTCTTCCAACTTTGTTGGTGCCTTTGTGTTGTCTTTTATTGGTTTTTGTTTCAGAAGCAGTAGTATGATAGTTCAAGTCTATCTTCTTTCTTGGAGTTTTCCTTAATTTGAAACTCTTTCCATCTTTTGTTACAAACACTAATTCATGTTTTAACTCATCTTGAACTCTAGAATTTTGTCCTATTTCATACCCTTAACCATGAATGTTTTTGTGATGTTTTTGCTTATCCAACATCTCATTTAGCTCGTTGGTACTTTGATCAAAATTCTGATTTTTCTATAACTGTGTCTTTACACTTTCAATGTCTTTATTTAGAGAAATTAACTCTCCTTCTAGTTTTTGACACACAATCTTTTTAACTTCCAAATCTGAATTTGCTACCTTTGCTATCCTTTTATACTCTTGGACTTTTTTTTTATATTTGTATAGCACTATAAATTCGTAAACTTTTTAAAATGGCTGAATGGGAGACTTGACTACCACCGCTTTAGGAAATACTTAGCCAATCCTTAGGGCCCCCTTCATACTCTTGGAATTCTAACTTCAAACTATTGATAAATTTATCTAATTCTTCTTGTCTTTTTATTAGAAAGTTATTTTCCTCCATCTTGTTTCCATCTTCAAGTTGATGCTTACAATCTATAACCAGTTTTTCTGCATTTTTAAGATCTGTAAGAATTTTATCCTTAACCTCCCTTTCTTCTTGGAGTTGTTTCTCTAATTTCTGATTTATTTTTCTAAGCCTCTTAATCTCATCAAGTGCAGAAATAAGTTTTTCCTCAAGATCAATTTCTCCTTCAATATCTGAATCATTCATTTCCACCATAAATTCATCAAGTTCTATATTAGATATATTTTGTTCTACAATATTTTCCTTATTAACACTTATAGAGTCAACTAGCAAAGACTTTGCTTGAGACAATACTTCACTAGACTTGACATTAGTGGTTTTCTTTTGACATCTGTTTCTTTTGCACTTACCCATAGTAGTCCTCTTATCAAGAACTTGGTTGAACTTAATCTGGTTAGGCTTATGTAAAAGTATAGTTCAATACACCAACTTCAATCGAAATCAGATATGTTTTCACAAAACATACAAACTGTACAAACAAAAATACCTTCTCAAACTTGTGACATATTGACTTCCAAGACCAAAATCAGTCCTAGGAATGAAACCTAATGCAGGACCCTACACTCTGATACCACTTGTTGGAAGTGGATTCACTCTAAGAGGGGGGTTGAATCAGAGTGAAGTAATTTTAAAACTTGAATGCACAAATTTTAACTTTAGACTTTTAATACAATGGCAGATTTGAATGAACTATATGCAACTTTGTTTTGACAATTTATGAACATTCACAATTTGCAAATTTCAATTAACAGACTTTGAACCATTTAAGAATTGAACATAAAATGCATGTCTATTGCATTAGGTTTTCACAACTTGATTTAAATGACCAACTTGAACATTTTAAGAATCAGAGCATTGAAAAACTAAATTTGACAAATGACAGAACAAGAACTTAAACAAGATAAGAAAAAACCACACAAGAAGAGAACACAAAATTTTGCCAAGTGGAAAATCCTTTCAGGGAAGAAAAACCACTCCAAAACTGCCTTACTGGCTTAACTTCAAAAACCACTGCTTACAATGCCTTACAGGCTGATCTCTGAGCACCCACTCAAGGAGCACCAACCCCTCTTTCAATGTTTCTCAATAAACAATGTAAGCTATCAAGATCCTGTAATTGCAATTATCTTCTGCAATCACAACATCTTAATAGTATACAATAGGATAATCTACATTATAACCCATTATAGAATATGTACTATGAATTCTAGTACTTGATTACAAAAATATTCTGCAATAAAAAATAATCTCTGTATAGAACCGGAGATAATAATGTTCTCTCAAAACCCATGTTCTTGCACTATAAAAATGTTTCAATAAAATACCCTTACAAGTTTGCAAGCCCTATTGTTACTTCAAATCTCATCCTCAGCCATACAAATTCTCTCCACTGAGAAATTTCTTGCAGCCATATATTTATGCAATAAAAAAATAGTTAAAATGGATTCCAAAAGGAATAACTGAAGAGTCTTCGATTATTCATTTATGAACAATGAAACTCTGTTTGTTAATCAACCAAATTTCTCAAAACTGATCCTCACATCAATGAATGTAGTTAGGGTTTCTAAACAACCCCAAAATCCATACATCAAATGTCATTAGGATTTCAAAACAACTTACAAAAAAGGAAACAATGCATTTCAAATATGAGTAGTTAATAGTACCTGTTAACGAATGCATTTCAATAATATCTATTAACGAATGCAAAGAACCAAGAATAAAATACCCAACATCGAGCTCTTCTAGACTGTCATTCTACCTAGCAAAATTTCTTCCATGTCGGCTCCAGGCCACTCTAGGGTTTCAAACCCTATTCATTACATAATGAACCATCTTATTCTTATTTCCCTAAACAATTCTTCTTTCGTGTCAATTGACGACTTTTCCAGAGTTAATAAAATTTTGAAGTCCAAAGACACAAAGACACATTTATTATCAACTTATTAAAAATGCTTATGATTCTGCTTGTCTAATGATTTGGCAAGGGTGTTGATCACATGATCACCTCTAAATATTGCATACAAACTATCGACACATGAGTCACTATCCACATGACTTGTTTCCATAATGCTCTTTGACTGACATATTATCAAATTCAAATGCCACATAATGAATTGATGTGAAACACAAGAAGCCCAAAATCATTCTTTGTGAGATGTCAATGCCATGTTAAACATAAAAGACCAAATACAAAATCACTTTAGACAATGTTTCCAAATAAACAATCAGCCCGATGATAATTTAATATCATATGCACAATGTGAAGGGCTCAAATCAATAATAAAGAAAAGATACCTTTACCTTAGCTTTTTCACAAAACCTTTTAACCTTTAGAGCCCGATTTCTTTGTTTAGGAAAATACCTCATATCACTTTAGTGCCCAACACCATGTATGGTGTAAAATATAAATAATTTAATATCCTCACCATAGGACATATCAACCTTGAAGTCCTTCAAAAGAAAACATATACCAAAGTAATATAATGACATACTGGCTACCTGAATTCGAGTGCTTTAGCCAAGGTGATTGCTAATAGAGCAATGTATACACTATGAACCAGATTTCATGATAATTTACAAAGACACCATCCATTGTCAATACAAATGCAAAGATACCTAGTATCAAAGTGACCTCTTTTCTCTTAGCCAACCATCAACCTGATAAATATCAATGAAGCCAAGATCAAACTGAAAAAGATCAGCTGAAATAATATACTTGATGAATATACCTGAACTTGAATTGCCAAGAACATGAACAACCTGAAGTGTAAAGATCTTGGGACCTGTCAAGATAATAATGACATATATATTTGAAGAAAATTCATGCCTTGAACCTTGTGAACCAAATGTAACATGTAACTACAAATCATATATTAGTGAACCAATATCAATCTGCATCATGTCAACATCCATCAAGCATGTCATCAATCCAAAGAATAGAACTAGTGAAGTCATGAACCCCATAAAACAATTTTGGCATCAAGGACAAACTAACACATAAAAAATTGAAAGCCAACACTCTATCCCACTTTGTCTCCCTCTCCTCTCTCAGGTGTCTCCCTCCCACCCTCTCTCCCTCCCCCTCTCTCTTAGGTTTCTCCCTCTCACCCCCTCTCTCTTAGGTTTCTCCCTCCTACCCTCTCTCCCTCTTCCTCTCTCTTAGGGTTTAAGGGTTTAGGGTTTAGAGGTTTAAGGGTTAAGGGTATAGGGCTTAAAGTTTAATGGTTTAAGGGTTTAGGGTAGATGGTATAGGGTTTAAGGGTTAAGGGTTAAGGGTATAGGGTACAAGGTTTAGGGTTTAGGTTTTGTAGTTTATAGGTTGAGGGTTGAGGGTTGAGGGTTGAGGGTTAAGGGTTGAGTGTAGAGGGCTGAGGGTAGAGGGTAGAGGGTTTATGGTTTAAGGGTTGAGGGATTAGGGTAGAGAGTTTAGTTGGGTTTAAAAGGGTTTAAGGGTTGAGGGTAGAGGGTATTGGGTTTAAGGGTAGAGGATAGATAGTTTAAGGGTAGAGGGTTTAAAGGTTTAGAGTTTAACCTGGTTAAGGGTAGAGGGGTGAGGGTTTAGGGTTTAGG
>VDFB02000015.1:250940224-250989218 GCA_007258455.2 Sequoia sempervirens
TGAGGATTTAAGGGTTTATGGTTGAGGGTTTAAGGGTTTAGGGTTTAAAGGTTGAGTGATTAGGGTAGAGAGTTTAGTTGGGTTTAAAAGGGTTTAAGGGTTGAGGGATTAGGGTAGAGAGTTTAGTTGGGTTTAAAAGGGTTTAAGGGTTGATGGTAGAGGGTATAGGGTTTAAAGGTAGAGGGTATTGTGTTGAGGATAGAGGGAGAGGGTTTAAGGGTTTGGTTTTAAGTGTTTAGGGTTGACAGTTTAGGTCTCCCATCCCTCTATCTCCCACTCCCTCTTTCAGGTTTCCCCCCCACCATAATTGAATAAATCTCTCCCTCTCAAGTCTCTCTCTATCAAGTCTCACTCCCTCCCATGCTACCTAGACTAATCTTTGTCACTCCAATGCCATCTCTCACACTCCCTCTCTGTCAAGTCTCACTTACCTCCCACCCTACCTAGACAAATATATTTCACTCCAACCCCCTCTCCCACACTCTCTCTCTCTCCCCCTTTGGTATTTTTTATCTCTTAGGTCTCATCCCTCCTTACCCCTCTCCCGTTGTTAGGTATTCCCCCCACTATAACTAGATAACTCTCTATCCCTCTCAAGCTCTATCGCTCTCAGGTCTCAGTCGCTACCACACTACCTAAACTAATCTCTCTCACTCCTATCACCTCTCTCTATCTCAAGTCTCAATCCATTTGTCTCTATGGAAGGTGAAGATTTC
Source organism: Sequoia sempervirens (assembly GCA_007258455.2). Lineage (NCBI taxonomy): Eukaryota > Viridiplantae > Streptophyta > Pinopsida > Cupressales > Cupressaceae > Sequoia > Sequoia sempervirens. Next base: position 250,940,941 of record VDFB02000015.1, read on the forward strand.
AAAACAACACATTTGGCACTCGCTAAATTTGGCGAGTGCCAAATGTATTTTACCTTGAAATGGTAAAATAAGGGCTGACCCTATGATTCAGGCCCACATGCTTCTGTATTTGTCTGGTTCAACACTTTATCCAATTCAGAAACACCTTTTTTTTATGCAGTTGACTTCATGTTGTACCAATCTATGCTTTATCCATCACCTTTTTACCACCAATCTACATGCTAGACAACGTAGAAGAAGACATTTTGAAGTTTCTACATCATTTTACATTATCTCAGGAAATATATTCATTTCAGTAATATTGAAATGTTTATATTTAGTATTTTTTTTGTTTTTGACAATATAAACTAAATTTGTTTAATGATTTTATTAATCATAACAATTGCACATAGAATTCAACATTGAATTAGATGGGAGTTGCATAAAAAGGTTAATTTTTATGAGTTTGAAGAACAAAAAAATGAAAAACATGAAATTTAATTAACACAAATTTACTTAAGACAAATTTACTTAACAAAAAATTACTTATGAATTCTATTTTCATTGCTTATAGTAGTCCACTTCTAGCATGGCTAGTGGAATTCACTCTAGTTCATTTTAGGTAGATGTTTATATTAATTTTTTTGTTTTGTTTTCACAAATTTTATACCATTCATTTGATGATTTTATTAATCTTCATTGTTACACATAGAATTAAACATTAAATTCATTATTACTAATGGTTGTGGGAAAACTTTTATTTTCAACTAATTTGGAAAACCTAAGAGCTTTCATCAATGTTAATGTGCAAGTTTCCATTAATTTTTTTGTGCCATAAAAAAATAACCTTCATCATGTCCTTAGATAATTTCATGTGACTCAAGAAATAGTTGGTTTAATGCAAGTTTCCATTCATTCATATCATTTACCGTTCTAAGAAAAAAAAGGGAAATAAGGACAAGATTCTCTAGTTTCCAAAGGTGGCAACAACTTATACCCTGGGTTTGACACAAGTCTTTGCTCCTAAGAACTTGTCCACACACCAAATACTCCCCTCAAATCCTTGTTAACATTGATCAACACTTACATGAAGAAATTTCGTACTAATTTGATGTCAAAAAGGGAAGTAACTTGTCTCCAACCTCAAATTAAACCAATTCAAACCCTCTTTTAGATTTTACAACATTTCCTTTCCTATCTTCCACAAACTCAACTATTCTTCCTTGTAGTTTTTCAATAGAGGTTTCTTGACCTCAAAACACCATTAGGTTTATTTGGAACAACTTTGACAAAACAAAGCACCTACATTGTCCTTGACCATAAATTAGGTCACTTTTACAAAGAAGCCCTATTGGAAATTCCTCCTCAAGCCCAAAACTCAATGGGGTAGCAACAACCAGTCAACAAAACCTCCAATTTCACCATTTATTTGCAGTGACACACTTTCCAAGACATCTAAACAAGAAACCTTCATTCTAGGAAATTAGTTGCAAAGTTGCAAAGTGGTACAACTTTCATTTTGCTGCTCTAGGAAAACCTCCCTTAGTTTTCACTATCTCAGAGTGGTTTTCCCATGGTGGCGGATTTTCACTTGGGGATAAAGTTGTCAAATGCAAGTAGTTGAAAGTTGCAAAGTGGTGCAACTTTCGTTCTACAACTCGTGTGACCAAATAGACTATTCCAACATGTCTGAATAGGTATGTTTATGCTAGGCATGGTCCTCTTTTTCACCCAAACACGCAGAATCCCTCTAAGCTACTTTCAACCAAATCGATTCCTTAAGAGTCCAAAGTGCAAAATGGCTGCAAACTTCAACACGTTGTTACTCGGATAACGTGACACGTAGAAAATTCTCATCTGATCCTATAGGATCATGTTGGGCCCCTCTACAAAAACCTCTCTCATTTTTTGCTATCTCAAAGTGGTTTTCCCATGGTGGCAGATTTTCACTTGGAGAAAAAGTTGTCAAATGCAAGTAGTTGAAAGCTGCAAAGTGGTGCAACTTTTTATCTGCAACTTGTGTGACCAAAAAAACCATTTCAACACATCTAAATAGGTATTTTTATGCTAGGGATGGTCCTCTTTCACACACAAACATGCAGAATCGCTTCGAGCTATGTTCAACCAGATCGATCCCTTAAGAGTCCAAAGTGCAAAATGGCTGCAAACTTCGGCATGATGTTACTCGGATACCATCATGCTTAGAAAATTATCATCTAATCCTACAAGATCGTGTTGGGCCCCTCTACAAAAACCTCTCTCGGTTTTCGCTATCTTAGAGTGGTTTTTCTGTGGTAGCAGATTTTCACTTGATAGAAAAAGTGTCAAATGCAAGCAGTGCAAAGTTGCAAAGTGGTGCAACTTTTGTTCTGCAACTCATGTGGCCAAACAGACTGTTCCAACACCTCTAAATAGGTATGGTTATGTTAGGCATGGTCCTCTTTTGCACCCAAACACACGGAATCTCTCTGAGCTACGTCTAACCAGATTGATCCCTTAAGAGTCCAAAGTGCAAAATGGCTGCAAACTTCAACATGTTACTCGGATACCGTGACGCTTAGAAAATTCTCATCTAATCCTATGGGATCATGTTGGGCCCCTCTAAAAAATAATCTCTCTCAATTTTCACTATCTTGGAGTGTTTTTCTCATGGTGGGGGATTTTCACTTGATGGAAAAAGTGTCAAATGCAAGTAGTGCAAAGTTGAAAAGTGGTGCAACTTTCGTTCTACAACTTGTGTGACCAAACAGACTATTCTAATTCATCCAAGTGGGTACGTCTACAGTAGGCATGGTCCTCTTTCACACTAAAACACATGGAATCGCTCCAAGCTACATTCAACTGACATAATCCCTTAAGAGTTCAAAGTGCAAAATGGCTGCAAACTTCAACATGCTCGTATTTGGACACCGTGATGCTTAGAAAATTCTCATTTGAGCCTATGGGATTGCGTTGGGCCCCTCTACAATAACCTCTCTCAGTTTTTTCTATTTCGGAGGCCTTTTCCTGTGGTGGAAAATTCTTGCTTGGGGAAAAAGTGGTCAAATGCAAGTAGTTGAGTGTGTAAAAATGACTTTTTAGCCATTCCACCCATTGTATCCTATTGAAAATTGGTAGAATGGCATAATTAGGGGTAAGGAACATATGTGCATAGTTTTTGGACTAGGGGAGGCGAGTTGAGTGGTTTGGTGTGATGCCCTAGTTGGCAATTTGATGAGTTTTGGTGAAATTGAGTGGTTTAAGAGTGGAAATGGTTGAAATCCTTTGAGGCAGCAGTTTGTGAGGTACTTTTAAGCATTTTTTATGCTTTGGAAAGGTGCTATGAGTTGTGGGAATAAGATTTTCAAGAAGCCCACCCTAAACTTGCTAAAAATGAGGGTTTTGTAAAAATGGGCTTAAAGGAGTGGTTCTTAGGTTAAATATTGTGGATTTGGAGGTTTTGTGGTATGGTTAATCACTTTCTATAGTTATTTGGGATGGGAAGATAGTTTGGTGTACAGTTGCTTTGAAAATCTAGCCTAATTGGCCAATCGGGTATATCTCCTTAGTGTTGTCCTTTCAAATCAGGACCATCAGAGTTTCAAACACCCATCAAGGTACTCAACAACATACCACAACCACTCAATAGGTTACTTTGATACAACTCTCTCAAATCAGGCTTTTCACACCAACTAGGCCTCAAATCAGGTCACTTTTACAAAGGGAATCTACCTTAAACTTTCCCTTTCACTCAAAATTCAATTGGGAAGCTCTCTATAGGTTACCAAACCAAAGATTCCATAATTTGTTCTTAGACATCCACCCTCCAATATACCTAAACTCAAAACCCTCTTTTATAGCCAAAAATCAAGGGTTTTAATGGAAATCATATTTTCAGACCTCAACCAAACTTACCACCACCTGAAACTAGTCTAAAAACCTCTGCACATACTCAATTCAACAAGAAACAATGCTACCCCTGATCCAGGTGGATCTCGAAGGCCTCAAAAATCCAACAACTTTAGAATCTTCCAGAATTGGCATAAATGCATAGAGCACAACAATACGATCCTGATGCAACTTGAAGTGTGTCAAAAGGAGTTCGTTTGCTCAAGATAAGCTCGGTCAAAGTTCAACAATGGCCAAGGATGCTAGATGATTGACTGGAAAATTAACTATCCTCAAATCAGGCGAAAATAGTCTTAGATCGAAGAGCTCGCCGACAGGATTCCGACGCAACTTGAATCGCGTCAAAAGGAGGTCGTACGTGCGAGTTATGCTTGGTCAAACCTTTGGTCAAACTGAGTACCTGAGCCATCAAAGAGGTGGAAAAATTGATCATCTCATAATTTGTCAAAATTGGCATCAAATCGAAGTGCTCGTCGAGATGATTCCGATGGCATTCATTTCGTCGAAAACGGAGCTCGTATGCACAAGATACAGCAAGTCAAAGCTCTCGGTTGACTTGGTGGACTTGAAGGTACAGTGATGACATCATCATCCATATAGATGACGTCAACATGTGGTACGAAATCTGATGCGGACCAACCAGATGTTGACACGTGTCAAAGTTCGTACAGTCCGTACAAGGTGACGTGGCAATCCAGTTGGCAGTTGTACACCCAGTCAGCGATGAGTTGGCAGCATAGTCAGCATCTGAGTCAGCGTCCTCGTCAGTGCACGGTTGGCGGACACGTCAAAAGGTTTGGCCAATAGGTGATTGACATGTGGCATGCTTGCTGAGCGACACATCTCTCTTTCTCTCTCCTCCGGCGGGTTCGAATTTGTTTGTTTTAACAAAAACAAAGTTGTTAGTGGGGTTAGACCTCGAAACTTGCGGGCTTTAAGCACACCGGTCGGCCGTTGCACCATGAGAAACGGTTTACTCTATATAGTGTGGGGTTTTGTTTTATTGTTTGAAATATTCATTGTTTGTTTTAAAACTGTCGGCGACGGGTTTGGAACCCGTAACCACCGGTGTGAAAAAATTTCAAACCACCGATAACCCACCAAGACATGTTTAAATATAGAGGGTGTTAGTTTATTTTTGATGATTTACATGCCCGAAAACCTAAACCAACTACCTAAAATGGTTATGGGTTATTCAAAAATAAACAAAATAACAAGAAGCCTAACAAACCTAAAGCCCGAGAATGCTAAAAACAAAAAGGCTTTGTAAAACAAATTATGGATTTTGTTAAGGAGGAGGTTATTTATTTATTATGGCGGTTTTATGGTTAAAAGCCCAAATCATGTATATAAGGGAGATGGTGAGAGTGTTTTCATTCATTCGGAGATTTAGAATTTCGGGATTAAGGAGTCGTGAGGAGTCTTGTGAGATTTTTTTTCTCTTGGGAGAATTGGGGAAATTCTTGTAGAATGTGTTCTCATTTTTAGCTCTTGGAGAGTTTTGTTGCTCTTAGTAAAGGGTTTATGGGGAAAGTGAGAATTTTTCTTGTAATGGGCTAAGTGGTCTCTAGGGAGAAGAGATAAGAACTTAGTGAGTCCTTTGAGAGACTTTGTACGACTTTTGAGTCATTTGTAAAGGCTTTACGCCTATGTACTCTTGTTGAGAGTGTGAGTTGCAGTTTCATTGTTTGAAAGCATTGTAAAGCTGACACAAGGACTGGGCAGGGTGCTAGAAAGTTCTTGTCAAGACAGTGTTTCAGTGGGAAGCAGATTGTAACTCAGTGAAAGACCATGGTGATGTAAAAGCAGTTGCATCATAGTAATGGCATTGATCACGCTTATTTGCGGATCCGAAGACGTAGCCAAATTCTAGTGAACTCCGTAATCAAATCCTTGTCTCTCTTTTCTTGATGCATGATATTGTCAGATTCTTTACTTTCCTGCATTTTATGTGTTTATTTGCTCAATTCACAAGCATCGTCAGTTTTGATCTTAATTTAAATCTGTATCCTGGTGAATCTAACAATTGTTAAGTGATTCATAGTAAGGAATTTATAGATCAAGTTGGTATCAGAGCTAGTCTGACAAGTTGCAGGTTGTGGAATACTTGGAGCAAATTCAAGCAGTGAGGTGAGATGTCATCACATAAGGAAAATCAGTTTCCTTTTGTCTTCGATGCAAAGTTCTATAAGGCCTTCATGGCGATGAAAGCCAAGGTTGATGAAATGTATGAGGAATGGAAGTATGAAAAATAAGGCTTGTTGAAGAAAGCCGAAGATGCAACCTCGGTGAAAGCTCCTCATTCTTCTCATTCTTTTCCTTGTTCTCTTGGTGATTCCAAGAAACAGTCTCAAGGTGTTGGATTGAGATTGTCAACCAAGATGGACTATGACGGAAAGGATCTTGGTAGTCATGGACAAGGCATGGTTGAATCTGTGAAGATGGAAGCTGGACCTCATTTCGTAGGATCAAGGTATGGTGAAGGAGAATGCTCCAAGGCAGTGGACGCAAAGAATTCTCTGAAAGAGGAACCATTCCAAGGACGATCTGAGAGAGGTGATGGCACATCACTTTCAGGCAGTGGTGACACATGCAAGATGTCCAAGAGAAGGACGAACACAGATACTTCTCGGCATGCATGCACCAAGGGTGACCATCAAAGGTATAATAAAGCTAATTGTTCCAATGTTTCTTTTGATTTTAAGAAGATTGGCAATGTAAAAAGTTTATGGTATAGAAGACCGTGCACATTTTGTGGGTTGAATAACCATAGTGTTGCCAAGTGTTGGAAAAGAATGGCTTTGTATAGGAAGGTAGAGTCAACTAGGAAAGGGACACAGCGTAAGGACCCGTCTCCAAGTCAGAGGAAAGAGAAGGGCAAGAAAGTTTGGATGTTGAAAACACCTTGCTCTTATTGCAACAAAGGTGGACATCAGGAAGCTAATTGTTGGAAGCTTCATCCAGAGCTTCATTCAAAGAAGGACAAGAAGAAGATTGCAGTTGATTCTCTGTTGGTGAACACAGAGCAAATGAAGAAGCTCATGTATGTGAGGAAAACTTCTTCACTCATGTGTGCAAAGGTGGGAAAAGTAGATGATTTGAAGCATGAAAATGAAGTAGTTGCTTGTAAGCCTAACTCTCATGTGTTTCAGGGATCATCAACACCGCAACTTGAAGATTTGTCATGGAAACCTGTTAAGAGGATTAGAAGTATTGTTAGCTCATTGTCATTATCATCCTTGTATTTGCTAATGCTGCTAATGTTTTGTACATGTATAGTAGCTGGGATAATGAATGCGAAAGGATGTGAGAAAATGCAACTGGGTAGCAATGTGATTGCAGTTTTCATAATTGTTGTATAGCTTTTTGATGAAGCAGGTGCACAAAAAGGGTGGACAGATACTGGACAAGTGGGAAGGTGTTTTTTCTCACATCGTGTCTGATTAAGAACCTTTTGGAGGTCCAAAAGTTCCTTAGTGGGGAGGAATGATCCAGGTGGATCTCGAAGGCCTCAAAAATCTAACAGCTTTAGAATCTTCTGGAACTGGCATCAATGCATAGAGCACAACAATACGATCCTGATGCAACTTGAAGCGTGTCAAAAGGAGTTCGTTTGCTCGAGATAAGCTCGGTCAAAGTTCAACAATGGCCAAGGATACCAGATGGTTGACTAGAAAATTGACTGTACTCAAATCAGGAAAAAATAGTCTTAGATCGAAGAGCTCGCCGATAGAATTCCGACGCAACTTGAATCGCATCAAAAGGAGGTCGTACGTGCGAGTTATGCTTGGTCAAACCTTTGGTCAAACTGAGTACCTGAGCCATCAGAGAGGTGGAAAAATTGATCATCTCAGAATTTGTCACAATCAGCATCAAATCGAAGTGCTCATCGAGACGATTCCGATGGTGTTCGTTTTGTCGAAAACGAAGCTCGTATGCGCAAGATATGGCCAGTCAAAGCTCTCGGTTGACTTGGTGGACTTGAAGGTACAGTGATGATGTCATCATCCGTACAGCTGATGTCAGCATGTGGTATGAAATCTGATGCGGACCAACCAGATGTTGGCACGTGTCAAAGTCCGTACAGTCTGTACAAGGTGACGTGGCAGTCTAGTTGGCAGTCGTACACCCAGTCAGCGATGAGTTGGCAGCATAGTCAACATCTGAGTCAGCGTCCTCGTCAGCGCACGGTTGGCGGACAGGTCAAAAGGTTTGGCCAATAGGTGATTGAAATGTGGCATGCTTGTTGAGCGACACATCTCTCTTTCTCTCTCCTCCGGCGGGTTCGAATTTGTTTGTTTTAACAAAAACAAAGTTGTTAGTGGGGTTGGACCCCGAAACCTGCGAGCTTTAAGCACACCGGTCAGCGATTGCACCACGAGAAACGGTTTACTCTATGTAGTGTGGGGTTTTGTTTTATTGTTTGAAATATTCGTTGTTTGTTTTAAAACTACCAGCGACGGGTTTGGAACCTGTAACCACCGGTGTGGAAAAATTTCAAACCACCGATAGCCCACCAAGCCGTGTTTAAATATAGAGGGTGTTAGTTTATTTTTGATGATTCACATGCCCAAAAACCTAAACCAACTACCTAAAATGGTTATGGGTTATTCAAAAATAAACAAAATAACAAGAAGCCTAACAAACCTAAAGCTCGAGAATGCTAAAAACAAAAGGCTTTGTAAAACAAATTATGGATTTTGTTAAGGGAGAGGTTATTTATTTATTATGGTGGTTTTATGGTTAAAAGCCCAAATCATGTATATAAGGGAGATGGTGAGAGTGTTTTCATTCATTCGGAGATTTAGAATTCTGGGATTAAGGAGTCGTGAGGAGTCTTGTGAGATTTTTTTTCTCTTGGGAGAATTGGGGAAATTCTTGTAGAATGTGTTCTCATTTTTAGCTCTTGGAGAGTTTTGTTGCTCTTAGTAAAGGGTTTATGAGGAAAGTGAGAATTTTTCTTGTAATGGGCTAAGTGGTCTCTAGGGAGAAGAGATAAGAACTTAGTGAGTCCTTTGAGAGATTTGTACGATTTTTGAGTCATTTGTAAAGGCTTTACGCCTATGTACTCTTGTTGAGAGTGTGAGTTGCAGTTTCATTGTCTAAAAGCATTGTAAAGCTAACACAAGGACTGGGCAGGGTGCTAGAAAGTTCTTGTCAAGACAGTGTTTCAGTGGGAAGCAGATTGTAACTCAGTAAAAGACCATGGTGATGTAAAAGCAGTTGCATCATAGTAATGGCATTGATCATGCTTATTTGCAGATCCAGAGATGTAGCCAGATTCTGGTGAACTCCATAATCAAATCCTTGTCTCTCTTTTCTTGATGCATGATATTGTCAGATTCTTTACTTTCCTGCATTTTATGTGTTTATTTGCTCAATTCACAAGCATCATCAGTTTCGATCTTAATTTAAATTTGTATCCTGGTGAATCTAACAATTGTTAAGTGATTCATAGTAAGGAATTTACAGATCAAGTTGGTATCAGAGCTAGTCTGACAAGTTGCAGGTTGTGGAATACTTGGAGCAAATTCAAGCAGTGAGGTGAGATGTCATCACATAAGGAAAATCAGTTTCCTTTTGTCTTCGATGCAGAGTTCTATAAGGCCTTCATGGCGATGAAAGCCAAGGTTGATGAAATGTATGAGGAATGGAAGTCTGAAAAAGAAGGCTTGTTGAAGAAAGCCGAAGATGCAAACTCGGTGAAAGCTCCTCATTCTTCTCATTCTTTTCCTTGTTCTCTTGGTGATTCCAAGAAACAGTCTCAAGGTGTTGGATTGAGATTGTCAACCAAGATGGACTATGATGGAAAGGATCTTGGTAGTCATGGACAAGGCATGGTTGAATTTGTGAAGATGGAAGCTGGACCTCATTTTGTAGGATCAAGGTATGGTGAAGGAGAATGCTCCAAGGCAGTGGACGCAAAGAATTCTCTGAAAGAGGAACCATTCCAAGGACGATCTGAGAGAGGTGATGGCACATCACTTTCAGGAAGTGGTGACACATGCAAGATGTCCAAGAGAAGGACGAACACAGATACTTCTCGGCATGCATGCACCAAGGGTGACCATCAAAGGTATAATAAAGCTAATTGTTCCAATGTTTCTTTTGATTTTAAGAAGATTGGCAATGTAAAAAGTTTATGGTATAGAAGACCGTGCACATTTTGTGGGTTGAATAACCATAGTGTTGCCAAGTGTTGGAAAAGAATGGCTTTGTACAGGAAGGTAGAGTCAACCAGGAAAGGGACACAGCGTAAGGACCCGTCTCCAAGTCAGAGGAAAGAGAAGGGCAAGAAAGTCTGGATGTTGAAAACACCTTGCTCTTATTGCAACAAAGGTGGACATCAGGAAGCTAATTGTTGGAAGCTTCATCCAGAGCTTCATCCAAAGAAGGACAAGAAGAAGATTGCAGTTGATTCTCCGTTGGTGAACACAGGGAAAATGAAGAAGCTCATGTATGTGAGGAAAACTTCTTCACTCATGTGTGCAAAGGTGGGAAAAGTAGATGATTTGAAGCATGAAAATGAAGTAGTTGCTTGTAAGCCTAACTCTCATGTGTTTCAGGGATCATCAGCACCACAACTTGAAGATTTGTCATGGAAACCTGTTAAGAGGATTAGAAGTATTGTTAGCTCATTGTCATTATCATCCTTGTATTTGTTAATGCTTCTAATGTTTTGTACATTTATAGTAGCTGGGATAATGAATACGAAAGGATGTGAGAAAATGCAAATGGGTAGCAATGTGATTGCAGTTTTCATAATTGTTGTACAACTTTTTGATGAAGCAGGTGCACAGAAAGGGTGGACAGATACTGGACAAGTGGGAAGGTGTTTTTTCTCATGTCATGTCTGATTAAGAACCTTTTGGAGGTCCAAAAGTTCCTCAATGGGGAGGAATGATCCAGGTGGATCTCGAAGGCCTCAAAAATCCAACAGCTTTAGAATCTTCCAGAACTGGCATCAATGCATAGAGCACAGCAATACGATCTTGATGCAACTTGAAGCGTGTCAAAAGGAGTTCATTTGCTCAAGATAAGCTCAGTCAGAGTTCAACAACGGCCAAGGATGCCAGATGGTTGACTGGAAAATTGACTGTCCTCAAATCAGGCAAAAATAGTCTTAGATCGAAGAGCTCGCCGACAGGATTCTGACGCAACTTGAATCGCGTCAAAAGGAGGTCGTACGTGCGAGTTATGCTTGGTCAAACTGAGTACCTGAGCCATCAGAGAGGTGGAAAAATTGATCATCTGAGAATTTTTCAAAATTGGCATCAAATCGAAGTGCTCGTTGAGACAATTCCGATGGCGTTCGTTTCGTCGAAAACGGAGCTCGTATGCGCAAGATATGGCCAGTCAAAGCTCTCGGTTGACTTGGTGGACTTGAAGGTACAGTGATGATGTCATCATCCGTATAGATGACGTTAGCATGTGGTATGAAATATGATGCGGACCAACCAGATGTTGACACATGTCAAAGTTCGTACAGTCCGTACAAGGTGACGTGGCAGTCCAGTTGGCAGTCGTACACCCAGTCAGTGATGAGTTGGCAGCATAGTCAGCATCTGAGTCAGCGTCCTAGTCAGCGCACTGTTGGCAAACATGTCAAAAGGTTTGGCCAATAGGTGATTGACATGTGGCATGCTTGCTGAGCGACAAATCTCTCTTTCTCTCTCCTCCGGCGGGTTCGAATTTGTTTGTTTTAACAAAAACAAAGTTGTTAGTGGGGTTAGACCCCGAAACTTGTGGGCTTTAAGCACACCGGTCGGCCGTTGCACCACGAGAAACGGTTTACTCTATATAGTGTGGGGTTTTGTTTTATTGTTTAAAATATTCGTTGTTTGTTTTAAAACTGCCGGCGACGGGTTTGGAATCCGTAACCACCGGTGTGGAAAAATTTCAAACCACCGAGAGCCCACCAAGCCGTGTTTAAATATAGAGGGTGTTAGTTTATTTTTGATGATTCACATGCCCGAAAACCTAAACCAACTACCTAAAATGGTTATGGGTTATTCAAAAATAAACAAAATAACAAGAAGCCTAACAAACCTAAAGCCCGAGAATGCTAAAAACAAAAGGCTTTGTAAAACAAATTATGGATTTTGTTAAGGGGGAGGTTATTTATTTATTATGGTGGTTTTATGGTTAAAAGCCCAAATCATGTATATAAGGGAGATGGTGAGAGTGTTTTCATTCATTCGAAGATTTAGAATTTCGGGATTAAGGAGTCGTGAGGAGTCTTGTGAGATTTTTTTTCTCTTGGGAGAATTGGGGAAATTCTTGTAGAATGTGTTCTCATTTTTAGCTCTTGGAGAGTTTTGTTGCTCTTAGTAAAGGGTTTATGGGGAAAGTGAGAATTTTTCTTGTAATGGGCTAAGTGGTCTCTAGGGAGAAGAGATAAGAACTTAGTGAGTCCTTTGAGAGACTTTGTACGACTTTTGAGTCATTTGTAAAGGCTTTACGCCTATGTACTCTTGTTGAGAGTGTGAGTTGCAGTTTCATTGTCTGAAAGCATTGTAAAGCTGACACAAGGACTGGGCAGGGTGCTAGAAAGTTCTTGTCAAGACAGTGTTTCAGTGGGAAGCAGATTGTAACTCAGTGAAAGACCATGGTGATGTAAAAAGAGTTGCATCATAGTAATGGCATTGATCACGCTTATTTGCGGATCCGGAGACGTAGCCAGATTCTAGTGAACTCCGTAATCAAATCCTTGTCTCTCTTTTCTTGATGCATGATATTGTCAGATTCTTTACTTTCCTGCATTTTATGTGTTTATTTGCTCAATTCACAAGCATTGTCAGTTTCGATCTTAATTTAAATCTGTATCTTGGTGAATCTAACAATTGTTAAGTGATTCATAGTAAGGAATTTATAGATCAGCCCCAACCTATTTCACTCATTACCATATCAAAAGCTCTCTTTTCCAGTTGGAAGACACAATTTTCCACTCTAGGGCTTCATGCCCAACACATTTTTAGACCTCCCCTGCACTCTCTCAACATTCCCTCACTTGTTTATTGATTTTTTAGTCCCATTCCAAAAGTTACAAGAGCCACAAAAAGTGGAATGGATCAATTTTACATTTTAAAGGCTACAAACCCTTAAAATAGGGTATAAAACTAGTCACAAAGAATTTGCTCAAACTTACACTGAATCCATTGTTGGATGCTCAAATAAAATTCAATAAGTGGCCAACTCACACCTTAAAATGAATTTAAAACAGATTTAGGACATTATGCAGTTGTACGGGCCGTACATTCACTACAAACTTAGAAAATATAGAAAAAGTGGAGAAAAACAAAGTATTATTAATGTTCCAATGTTCCAAATCTTCAAAAATCCAACTTACATCGATGGTTTCCACCTTATTTATGATTTTTCCCTCCAAACTAGCTGTCCTAATGCCTACAACTACCTTTTGAAATGCTATGACTGTTTGCCTTCCCTAAAAATGCAATTTTGCAACTTTTTAGCAACTTTACATATTTTTTCAATATTTTGCACTTTTTGCAAACTTGACCTTCTAAACATCTAGCTATCAACTAAAATGACACATTACAATAGAAAATGGTCTCATTGACCCTATTTTAGACAAAAGACCGCAAAACCTAAAGCCTACTCCTCAAAACCTTGAATTGACAACTTCTATTCAATGATGCTACTGCGCCAAAAAATGTGGTAGCATAGAAAAGGCAGTGAACTCTTTGAAAAAATGCCTCAAAAAAATGAGGTCTCATGGTGATGGAATTCCATGAAAATCAAAAGCAATTTGATTTTCATGGCATTCCATCACCTTGAGACCACTTTTCTTTGAGGCATCTTTTCAAATAATTCACTGCCTTGTCTATGGATTGTCATGGCATTCAATCACCACATTTATTTGATGCATTTTTTCGAATAGTTCACTGCCTTGTCTATGTTGTTGCTTACTATTATGCTTTTGATATATTTTTTTCAACCATCCATAGCTTGTTCGAAAGCACTTGTTTTAGGATTTTAGCCATAGCAACAAGGCAATGAATTGTTTGACAAGATGCTTTGGTAGACATGTATGCAAAATGTGGTAACATAGACAAGGTAGTGAACTACTTGAAAGAATACCTCAAAGAAATCTGGTCTCATAGAATGACATGATAAGAAAATGCAATTGGCAGCTGCTCCTAGTTATTAGTTATGCAATGTGAAGTAATTGCATAACTACTTAGGTTGACTTTGTAGAAACTATATTATAATTGAAATTTTGTCATCTATCAGCATCTAGTTATTAGATATGCAATGTGAACTAATGCTTTGACTTTGAAAGATGTGCAACATGCAATGTAATCAACGATTTGAATATAAACTACAAAAATATATTTTTTACAATTCATTAGTTAAAATATTTATTTTATTTGCTCTCTATATCTATATATGCTATGGAAATACCTTTCAATTTCAAAAAAAATAGTTTTTATCTCTTGTTCTACAATTTTTTACATTTTCTTAAATATAATTTTTTCCCGATTTTTTCAAAAACTCTTATACTTTTGGTTTGTTGATTTTTTCCCCAAAAGATTTTTGCTGCTATGCATTGGAAGAATGAAGCATACACGTGAATAGACACAATATACATGAAGTATACATGTGAATAAGTGAAGCATACATGTGAATAAGTGAGGCACAAGTAATTGAAGCATTCCAAAGGATACAAACCACCAGGAATGGAGCTTTACACAATACATTTTAGATGGGGCTTATTGAGCAATCAACAGTAATTAATTAAGCATTAGATGTAAATAAAATCCATGCGTACAAAATTCAAGCATACAATTTACACGATACACATGATAACATAATTCAAGAATGGCAGTAGCAAAATAAGATTTTCTTTAATCAAAAAGCCGTAAGGCTATACAATGCTATATATTGATAAAAGTATATACAATATATCCAAAAAAGCCATACAGGTTTAGTACAAAGGAGCCATATGGACATAAAATGTCATGTATATATCGATAGTACAAAACATATGTTCCAAAATGCCACATAGGCATACAACAAATGACCCTAATACATAGTCATTTCCCTCTAGGGGAAGGAAATAGATCCCATGCTACCTTCAAAATTCGGCTAGATGGAGTGATTGTTGGTTCTCTTATCTTTCAAACACATTCGCTAGTCCTCCTCTCTTCACTCTGGACCTTTAACTAATACAATAAAAAGTAAAGATGTTAATACACAAAAATTAAATTGTGGAATGACATATAACAAAATATAATCACTTCCCACATACATATAGTCATCATGCACATTTATAGCATTACCACGTCCACAATATGGAGTGACAACTACCTATAGCAACCGTTAAGATAGAAATTAAACTACATAAAAGTATCATGAAAATTTTCTATAATAGACCATAAAAGAGTAAATATAATGTCAAATTGACTAATCTGTTGCATACCTCTCTCAATGGATTAGAACTGGCTATTTCTGCAACAACTCCATGGTCCATCGTGCCACCAACATCACCAGGGTTTTCTAATTTCATCAACTACAAATGAAACAACATATCTAACATCAATATAAATAATTTGAGGTAGTCCCTTTATAACTGTCATAAATGAAAGAGTAAATGGTTGGCCTCAGTTGAGACTATAATATAGTGCTTATAGATCACATAATGGTGAAAGTACTAAGTCCACTGGGATAGACCAAATCTTGCAAATGCCAAAGTTCAGTGCTCATTGAGATTCGTATTGCATTTGTTGATGAACTAATGTTAATGAGGGAATTTTTTCAACATAGTGATAATGCCACAATGAAGTTCACATGAATGAAGTGAGGATTACTATATTACTAGCAACTTTCAAAGGGATAATGGAACATACAATGAATTACGACGTGTCTAGGGTTTTACTATAGCACATGAAGTTGGTTGTTGAGGTGTGCAATAGTAATGTGGAAAACAACTTTGGTAAATACTGAGTGGAAGAAAATTTATTTCTTCTAATGGTGTATAGGATAAAATTTGGATGGAGGTGCTATAGCATAGATAGGAAAAAGAGACAAGACCAATAAGGGATAATGGAACATATGCTGAAATAATAGAGGGTATAATGGGATGGGAGTTGAATGCGATAATGGAATATGGGATGGACAAGAATAGATTAATGGGATGGGCTAGGATGGGTAACAAAATATAGCTTGAACTATTAGAGGTTAATGGGATGGGATTAGGAGGGAATAAAGGAACATAGTGTGAATTAGGGAAAGATAATGGGACGAGACCAAGAGTGGATAATGGAACATAAGGTGAAATAAGAGAGGGTAATGGGATGGGAATAGAAGGGATTAATGGAACATAGGATGGACTAGTATAGATTGATGGGATGGGCTAGGATGGGATTGTTAGGGTTAGAGATGGCAGATATCTAACAATTAAATGTAGATTTAAATAATAAACAGAGAAACTAAAACATACACAGAATAAATCATAACACAGAGAATTTAACGTGGTTCACCCAAGGGATTATCTAGTGCAAAACCTATTACAATCTTGCGAATAAGGATAACAAGCTTTTAGAAGCTTCCAGAATTAGGGTTTTACAAAGTCGGTTTTCTTTCTTTTTCAGAGATTTTTCCTTTTTCGCTGACGACGCGAAAAAATGGCAAAAAAAAATTTCTCGGGGGCTGCGCCCCCGGACCCCGGCGAGGATGGGGGGCTAGGGTGTACAGTATACCATGGGCTATATAGTATAGCATGATCAGTTGCCACATACCAACAGGGATAACAAAATATAGGGTGGATAATTAGAGGTTAATGGGATGTGATTAGTAGGGAATAATGTAACATAGGGTGAATTAGGTGTCTAGGGTTTCACTATAGTACATGAAGTGTGAACTTGACATGTGTGTAACAATAATAGAGAAGAGTTATCTAGGATGAAACATGGATAAAGATGGTATAACATAGAATGGATAAAGGAACATAGCATGGAACATAGGGGATCATGGAACATCTAGGGTGAAATAATAATGGGTACAATAAGATGGGAGTAGAAGGGAATAATGACACATAACATGGACTAGAATATATTAGTGGGATGGGCTAGGAGGGGATCATGGAAAATATGGTGAACTATTAAATGTTAATGGGATGGGATTATGAACAAATAAAGGAATAAAAAGTGAATTAGGAGAAGATAATGTGACACGATCAAGGAATACAAATGAAATATTTTTGTTTCTCATCAATTTTTTACATTTGTATACGCAAAATTATGAAAAATAGCTAACATTGTTTTACAACACCATTAATGAATAAAGGCTACTTGAGTGAAAGTTGTTTGAGGAAATGAATCACGATGTGTGGAGGTTGAAGGTCCACTAGGAAACTGTTTGAAATCCAAAGCATGTTATGAGACAAACATTCAAATATAACATTCAACTGTTCAAATGCAATAATAATATCTTTAATACTAGTTGCATACATATGGACTCATCGTCAAGAATGAATAAAGGTCTATAGGACTAGAGAACGTCTCATGAACAATCTGACCTTAAAATTTCATCATATCAAAATTCTATTAATTTAGTTATTCTTAAATTTCAAAATATAATTTAATAAACAACATTAAATGAACTTGTTGAATTTTACCCAGGAGTGTCAATGTCGATGCATCATTTAGCAAATCATTTGTGAAAGCCATCACCTCTACAGCTGATGTAGGCTGTGTAGCTGCATCATAAGCACTCTGATAATTGTACCAATAAACAACACCAGAAGCGCCATAATGGTGGGGTGGGGCTCGAGGCCTACACATATCCTCCACATCAGACTCTAATAGAGTCCTCACACACTTTAAACTGGTATGGGTGAGTGAGTCAATCGACTCCAGCATGTCCACCTCTACACTATCCTTAACAATGGAAGGAACAATGACATGCTCCACCATGGGTCTAGCCAACGGTCTCGGTGCCAACTGTGGATTACATCGTGCAGCATGTCTATCATGTGTGGAGCCCCCACCTCTACCCTAAAAGTCTAAGATGTCAAAATAGTTTGGCATTTTATTGAGGAAAAACTCACAATAGAGTTTCCTCAAAAAGTATTGTGGTACCCTCATGGTTATTGCATGGAGGTTGGCCAAATACCATCCACCACCACTCCCAAAATTTATTTTTAATTAAATCATGGTAGTACCAATGGATGGGGAACCTCCTACATGCATGAGACAAAGGTGCATTGGTTCTCGGGTCTATAAATGGGGCACACAAGTCGGCTTTGCTAATTTTTTGTTTTTTGACATTTGCATATGATAAACCACTAGCATAAAATTGTCTCATCTCATTCCTCTTATTTGACTAAAAATTTATTTTCTGGCTCATTTCTCCTACATGAGTTACAATTGACTTCAATGATTCAACAATCCCTCTCCTATAAGGTGGGTTTTGGCATACTCAGTTAATCTTCCAATTAATTGTTCAATGTCTCTTTTATTGTTTTCAATTTGATTTAAAATGTTTTCTTGTGTTCCTTGAGGATGCCTATGAATTGATTGAGGGGTTTTAGGTTGTTCTTGTATAGGAGGCTCTTTGTGAGGGGGTGATTGTGAATTCTCAATGTTTCGAGGTGGAGATTGATTCCCTGAGAATTATAACAAAGTTTTATTATAAAAACCTATTTCATTCTACATTCTAAATCAAATTCAAAATAAATAGAATAAAAATACATACCTCTTCACATTCTTCAACCTCTCTGACGTGTTGGCGGCATCCTCATGAAACATCACAAGCTAAGGTTGCAAAGAATTGATGATATTTGGCAAGCATGAGTTGCAAACCTCAAATCCTCCAAGACAAGCCATAGGTTGAAATGAAATGAGGGTTTGAAACACGTTTTTTGGTTTTATTTTAATTTTTACATTTGGCGCATGCCAAATGAATTCAAGTCATTTGGCATGCACAAAATGGCCAATTTTGACCTTTTTTTGCAAATTTCTCCAATTTGGCACCAAAATTGTGTCACAGATTGGTGCACTTACCCCCCAGTTAAAAGATAACCATAGTATATCTACTTTCCAAGTTAATGCACCTTTTGTCAATTCCTTTGATCCATTGTATAACCAATTAGACTTGTGATGGGTTGATTACAAGGTTGAAATTATGCCAACTCAAGTCTATAAGAAGATGCCTAGATTTAATGGATACAATGTGTGTAAAGGATATGCACATGTCCAAAAGCTTTCTAGCTTCATGAAGAAACACATTTGGATATCAGGATATGTGGATGAGATTTTTTGTCAGATCTCTTGAAGCTAGAGCTAGGGATTGGTACCTAAGTTTTCCTGAGAAGTCCTTTCCCTACTGGGATAAACTAGTGGATGCTTATAGAGAAGAATTTGCAAAATAGCCTTCTAACCTCATCACAAGATTAAAATAGATTAAAATCAAGATGAAGAGTCAAGCATTGCTATCAATCATATATTTGTTGTTGCTCTTTCATTAGTCCCTGAAAATTTCAAACCTAGTATTCCAGATTGCATTCATATGTATTTTGAAGCCATTGAGGAGGGATCTAGTGCACTGAACATTACAAGATTATAAAATGTTGAGTATGCAGATGGCTTACATATTTTTAGATGATTTGGATAAAAGGAGGAATGAATATGTGCAAAGTATGTTGTCTTCAATTCTGGGTAAACATATTGATGAAACTAGCAGTTGTGTGAATACAAATGATCAAATGTCTTCAGTTTTAAATATAGACAAATGCATACTTGAGAAGGTAGAAGAAAATAATGATGCAACATTAGGTGATGAGGAAGTTGTCTTTGAACAACCTACATAAGAAATATATCTAGATGAAAATTTTAGCCATAATGATGAAAGACATGATGAGATAAATGAAACATTTGAAGTTTTTTCTATCCCCTTTGAAAATGCAAAAACAAAGAGAATTTTTAGTAGCAATTGAAGGCTGCAATGATGTAGATAATTTCCTAAATGATCATCTCAGTTCAAAATGTGTTGATGATACTTTCCCTTCAAGCAATGAGTGTGATGTTGCGAAGAACAATGGGATTCCAAGTTTCCTGAGCCAAGAACATGATGAGGGATATGAATTGGATTTACTTTTTGAAGATGATATGTGCAATTAGCAGTATCATGATACACTTTGTCATACCAATCTTATAAGTGTGTGTAGTATTGATGAAAATTTTCATGATGACGAGAAAAAGGAGCTTGTTGATTTAAGAAATGTTGTTGAGAATGTCAGTATATCAGCTGCAAGTGATAAAGTATGCAATGAATTTCAGTTAGCAAGATCAACCACAAGCAACTACAATGAAGAAACCACTAATGGTTTTTAGTTTGACAGTGAAAATATTTGTGTCTATCTTCAAGAGGATGTAAATGACAAACTCAATGAAGACATCCTGTCCAATGCCAAAATGAAAAAGGATGTAGATTGTTGTCATGACAACCTAGAAGTAAGCAAGAATCAACAAATGGACAACCTTTTCTTTGTGATGGATTGTGACCATGCTTTTGACAATATTGTTAGCAATTCAATCTCCTATGATTGGGGAAATCTTGTTTATGATCAGTCCATTGAGTTTTTAGATTTTGAAGATGGTGACATCATGATATATCCTGATTTACAATTTGATAATGCATGCAATTCTAGTGGAGGTAGAGGAGAGGAAGTGGTTGAAAGAATGGATCAGAACAATGGTCCATTAAGCAGTGAACAAATTTCAAATCTGTTGACCACTTAATATCAGAAATGTACACATGTGAATAACCCTCAGTTGTTGTGTGTTGCCCATACTAATTTTAACAGTGATGATAATCTTTAGTATGCAAGGTATGATGCATTTGTTTTTTATCTTCCTTCCAGTTATGAACCGGTTGCTCAACATGATGATGATGTGGATAAAGACAAGCAGCCATTTGATTGTAATGATGCATTGTATGATGAATATGAAAGTGTGCATGCTGATGCAAATTTAAAAATTTGTTTTGATGAATTAGAAATAATAGATGACCATGAGGTATGCTTAACCAATGAGCCAAGTCTTGAAGATTTTAATGCAGATTTGGACAAGTGCCCATTTTTTTATTTAGATGAGCTTAGTCATGAGCCTTTTCATGTCGATGCAGATGCTGATTTCAAAGAGAAATCAGATTATCTTTTTGAAGCAGAATTGTTCATTCCTGAGTAAGCTTGGGATGTTGAAGATGTTGATATGTTATGTTTAGAGGATAACAAAGTGATTAAGGATGAGGAAAAGATAGAAATCCTTGATGATTCTCAATAATTGTATGATGGAGGATAGCTATAGAGTGTGCCAATTTATGAGTGTATCTCTTTACATACACTTGGAGATAGTTTGCATGATGTGGAAGATATTTTGATAAGTTCTTGTGATAGTCTCACCTTTGACATACAAATTAGTGATCAAATTGACCTTAATAGTACCAACCATGTGGCAGAATGTAAGTGTTATTTTTGTCAGCTAGAAGAGGGTTTCATAAAGTGTGGCATCATGCGAAACACTGAAGAATGTTGTTTTCAGCTTGATAATTATTTATATAATGAATATGATAAGTTGTTTCCACATGATAATCAACATTTTGAGAGTATGCCTGACTTTCAAATGCATAGTGGTTATGAATATGTTGATAATGTTTTTAATGATGGATTGTTGGGAGATGCCGACATGTTTAATCAGATGGATGGAAGTGATGTGGCCTATGTAATTTGTCTACCATGTGATAACAAAGTTGAACAAGGAGTAAGTTTCTACTTGTACAAAGGTAGCCTGATGGGTCAAACCACAATAATGGTTTACAAATTTTATGAGGAAGGAAATTTCATTTTTCTTACTTTCCCCAAACTCAACAGGTTTGGTCAAACTCAATGGTTCGGCCGAACCACCTTTTATGTTCAACCGAACCCCCAAAACATAAAAAAAAAATTAATATTTTAAGGGGTTTGGTTGAACATGGGTTTGACCGAACCCCCTCAAATAAGACAAAAAAAAAGAACTTGTCACTATCATTTTTTTCTTTTTTCTAGTTTCCCTATGCTCTGTGCGTGCAGAAAATGACAAACGGCGAATGTGAACAACAAACGACAAACAAACTCGACTTCTTCTCTCCACAATTCATCAACCCAACTTCCAAGTTTGTCAAATTCAAATTTCATAGACTTCAAAATGCATTTGTTTGTTAAATTTCTAAACCCTAAATGCAATTTTTTTCAAATTTGTTGAATTGAAACTGCATTTGTTTGAAAGTTTCTAAAGCCTTTTCAACATACACATATTCTAATGATACATTTCTACTCTATCAAAAAATTAACATGCCCTGTCTATGCTTCCACATTTTGCATACATTTCTACCAGGGCAACTCCAATTTATTTGAGGCATTATATCAAACAGTTCATGGTAATTTTTGATGGAGTATGATAGAAATAGTGTTTCCATTGTATGCACCCTATATCAAACAGTTTATTAACAAATTTATTTGAGGCATTATATCAAAAACACTAATGGAAATTTATTTGAGGCATTATATCAAAAAAACTATTTCTATCATACTCCGTCAAAAAAACTATTGGAAATTTATTTGAGGCATTATATCAAAGAGTTCATTAACAAATTTATTTGAGAAATTATATCAAACAGTTCATGATATAAAGTTTAGGGTGCATACAATGGAAATTTGGATAAAATTCTTCATGTTTTTCCTTTGAGTCTTATGACATTACTCCAAAATGGTTGGTGAACTAAATGTATGAATCGAAGAATAAATTTAGAGGAAAGAAACTAGATTGTTTGAATGAAATGTATAATAAAATAGTTCTATTAGGATTAGAAGGAATGAAGGTATTTATTAAATTTTAGTATTGAAATATGATATCCATGTTAAAACTATTAAAAATTAAATTACATAAATCAATTTTAAAATTTTACAAAGAAATAAATGACTTTGACTAAGAGTGAATATTTAAAATATAGCTATCCTCTTTGCAAAATCCAATTTGATTTGAGATATTTATGGACAAAAAATATGGATGAGCATGAGGTAAGTAAGAAAGAAAAACCTTAATTTATATCTTCCATCATCAAAAAATTTCACGTTTAAAGAATTTCTTAAGGCATATCCAATTATGAAAAACTATTATATACTTTTTATAACTATGTTAAAGTATATCATGAATAAATTGAAAGGATAAAGAGTAAATCACTAAAAAAATATACATAAATCATAGAAGTAAATTGATTAATATAAGGAGATTCAAGTGGTTGGATAATTTTTTCCAAGGAGTGGAAGAGGTTAAGAAGGAACCATCAAATAAATATAATATTTTAAATACTTTAAAAGAAAAATACATTTCTCCTTGCTCTAAATTCAAATGGTATTCCTTCTAAGATGATAATAATTGAAAAAGAAGAAAATAATCATTATGAAGATAAAGTACCATTGATAAGTTTTAAGAGATCAAATAAAATATTCAACAACAAAAGAAAAAAGAGAAAATAGTTAATGCTAAAGAAACAACTACAACCAAGCTACTATGTTAATAAATTCTCCTCTTATGTAGTCTTCATTTCCCTATAAATTGTGGCCTCCTTGTACAAATTACCTATTGATCACCATAGTGAAACAAATTTAACATTTTGAAATGGTAAACATTATTATTATTTTTATTTGTATAAGTATAATTATTATGGGTTCATTTCTCCTCTCCTACTCTTCCTAATAAGGTTCTATTTTACAAGCCTCATATAAATGTTAGGGTTCTAACTTCTAAAAATTGAATAGTGTCAACTTAATCTCATTAGACAATGCTCCCCTAGTATTAATGGGGCCAACTTTTTATCTATCAAACTCGGCTATGTTTACATTGAATAAGAATTTGATACCTTTATCTTGATACTTGAACTAAGATATCTTGGCTCTAATTTTAGTCCTTTTATCTAAAAATTATTGGTGACATATCCATTCATGTTTAGTTTTAATCATTTATTATTGCAATTAATTATTGCAAGGAGATTCTTGAAGCTTGTATTCCATCCCCACCATTTTTATTCTAAATATTTGACATTTTCTTTCAACTTAAAGTCTAAATTTTATCCTTAATGCTATACATATTTTTCTAGGATAACACATATTCATTAGATTTCACTAAATGTGTTCAGGCATAGAAGAAAAACCTTCAATATATCTTTAAGATAACTTTGATACCATCAAGATAATCCCACCTTTCATTGCATTAATATCAAGGTTAACTAACCCTTCCTCTTTACATGCTTTTCAATTAGAGTATCCTCTAGTAAAAATAGAAACATTAATAGTGTGGTTATCAAAGAGTGTCTAGGGATGCACACATCACTATTATTAATAAATTATAAGATTGTAGAAATGTTTATGGAAGAAATAACTATCTAATATATAATGTATTAGTACATATCTAACTATTACATATTTTAAATAAAGCCCCTTTAAAATCTATCTTATTTCCATTTAATGAGTCAACTAGGTTCAAAATTATTTTCATCTTATTCCCCCAAAATTCATCACCTTTACAACAAAACTTGATTTCATCTAATTTATCTTATTTATTCTCAAATCATATTAAAATCACCACCTTAAACTCTAAGAAATATTTGGTAACTTATTTATTTTATCTTCATTTAGAAAGGGGTGTGAAGGGGATTTAGAACCTTTTAAAGTTTCTTTCAAAATAACTAGGAAGATTTTATTCATTGCCTTTCTTGTTGCTTTTAGGATTAGTGTTATGAATTTTGTGCCTTCATTCTTAAAAATTCTTATATCAACTCATTTAGCATTTCCATGATCTTTTTATATGGGAAAGGTCAACATACAATGAGGTAGACACTTTCCATTTTTTTTATTCCTTAATTAGGTCTTTCTAGGGAAACTTTTAGTCTTTTGAACACCTTACAAAAATATGATAAATGTGTGATTATTTTTCTTTCCACTCTATAAATTTTTGATGTGCTTGGATATATAATTGAGATGATTCACTCATAATGTAATCATAAAAAATTAGTATATATGTAATAAATATTTTTGAGACATCAAACTACCATTCTACATAACTCTCACATGGAAATAAGAATATTATTGTTGTCACGTAGAAATGCACCCTGATGCAAAGTTGTAAAACTAAGCTTTCTAGTGAAACATTGGATCACTCCAAGGCTGTGGGTGGCCTGAGATTGGAGTGAACCTCCGGAGAAGGCTGGCTTCCTTTGGGTGCCACCTAAACTACTGATTCTTTCAAGGAAAAGGGAGAAGGGAAGTTCATAAAAATGGAACTAAACTTTTGGTGATACACCATATTAAT
This sequence comes from Sequoia sempervirens, assembly GCA_007258455.2. Taxonomy (NCBI): domain Eukaryota; kingdom Viridiplantae; phylum Streptophyta; class Pinopsida; order Cupressales; family Cupressaceae; genus Sequoia; species Sequoia sempervirens. Next base: position 250,966,176 of record VDFB02000015.1, read on the forward strand.
GAAAAATCATGAAATGAACACAGGGAGAACATACACTTGAAAGTCTAAATTATATTGCTTCACACACTTAGAATGACTTCTTTGAGATTTAATACTTTAGTCCTAACAGGTTTGGACTACATACACATCTAGGGAAGGAAAGATCAATTTCACAGCCTTAAGACATCAATGCAGAATTATAAAAAAACACAGTTAAAGACTTGCATATTTGAAAGAAAGATACAAAAATGAGAATCAATACAAACATGAACACAAGCTTCCAAGGTAAACTCTTTGTTGTATTCAGGATTCCAGTTGAGTTACAGAAACATGCATTAATTGAGAAAAAGGATTCATGAAAAATCACTAGCTCCCCTGAATGCAGAATTCCCACCATTTACAAAAAGGCAAAATATGTCTTATATACAGACAAAACCCAGGCCCCTTAGGGCTTACAAAAATATCCATCCCAGAAAAGATCTCCCATAGATCTTTTGATTGAAATTAATGTTGAAGCCTGCGTGTCCATCTGGTGTGTGTAGGTGAAGAGTTACTATCTGGAGAAGCCCCTTAGATCTTTTGAAGCTACTTGGTGCATTTACTTCTGGTCATTGTGTCTACCTACTGAAATCCCCTGTTGAGTGCCTTGAATGCTCCAGAGTCTAGAATAGACACACATTGATTCACATTCTGTTGATTTTCTTTCTGTTGGTCAAGTTGGCACGCAAGCTATCTTGGGCGGTCACGAGCTCATCACTAGAATTGTATGTCGGTGAGACACCTAATCGTGTCTCCCCGATGCGATTATGCTTCTCTGCAGTCATCGACATAACTCACTATCATTGGCAAGAGTCATAGTGATGCCCTGAGTTCACTTTGTATCGGTAAGACCCCTTCGGGTCGGGAGGACGTTACGGCGATGCCTTCAACCCCTTAGCGAGCCCCTTTCATGTTTTGGTGGGGCATCCTTTTGATCGGCAAGACCGTCTCCGTTCGCCGAGACTCTATTTCATTTATGGGGGACCTTGTGCAATCACTAAGACATCTCAGCAAGATCCCTTAGTCATACCGAGGGCCCTCTTTTGTTTGTGCCGGGGAGACTTTGTTGTCGGCCAGACCTGTCCCGAAACATGCTTCCTTTTGATTATCAAGGAAACCCTGTGGCTTCGGCGAGACCTCCTAGCGAAGCCTGCTTGCTTTGACGAGATCTCTTGACTTCGGCGAGACATCTTCGATTGGTGAGATCTCACATAGACTCCATTTTCTACACCGAAAGGTCTCAATGCATCTAAGTCGCCAAGACAAGGCGATTGTTATGCCGACAAGGATCCTTCACTATTTTCCCATCGGCGAGATTGAAGGTTACTCGCTGAGACCTTACGGCGATCGCTCCAACTTATACCAATGAGCACATCCTTCCACCACCAATTGATGAGACAAAAGTGAACTCATGCCAAGATGTTGTACCCTGTTTATCCATTCGACGAGACAAGAAATCCTCGCTGAGACATAATGCCGACATCGCCTAGCTCCGCTGATGAACCACCATATACATAGTCAGGGGAACATGTTGAGATCAGTAAGATGCAACCCCGACAACTAAGACATATGCTGATAGAAGCTTCTACAGTCACCAAATCAATAGAACCATCTTGCCGAATGAAGAATGCAGAAGACCTGTGATCGCCGTGACACTTCTGGGGTCTTGGCGACTCTATCTTTAGAAGATTTTCATGTCAAAGCAGAACAAGGCAGGCTTCTTCACTGAGTTCCCCGTGACCTAGCATCAGATTATTGACCTTTTCCCTAGGTCGAATACTTCATTTGGCTTTCTCGAACCTGTTAACACGATTTGCTTTGCCTGATTGAGCTAGAGGGTGAAAATTTAGGCAACAATTCTGGCGACCTCTACGGGATGTTTTCCTGCTAAACATGAGAACCAGTGACTAGTCTTTTCCATTGGGCATGGATTCATTAGAAGGCTCAGAAAACAAACAAAATATCAGTCTCGCACATGGCGTCAACCTCATGAGATCTACGGGTCATAACAAGTTGCCCAAAAAATGAAACAAGGAAAAATGACAGAGAGAAAATACCGCGTTAAAACAACATTTAGGGAATGGAGCAAAACAACAAACAAACAAACCATAATGCAAAGCACTTATTGAAAACATAAAACCTAACTAAATATGTACAAAAGGGGAACCCCATCAGATTTGAAAGCAGGGCTTAAGGTGTATTCCATTGACTGGAATAGGAAGCACTTCCCCATCCGTTGTAGCCAGCTGATAAGCATTGTGCTCCTTACAATCTCTGACAAGGAATGGGCCTATCCACATGTTGTCAAACTTGGTGTGATGGCTTGGCCTTCTTTTTAGAATGTCCCATTTGAGCATGAGGTTTCCTACCTTGAAAACCTTTTCTGTAGCCTACTTGTCAAAAGTTCTTTTCATTTGGAGCTGATGATACTCTAAAGCTTTCATTGCTATGTCCCTTGATTCTTCGAGTTCCATGAGCTCTGCATACCTCACAGAAATGGGGTCATACTCCTCAAACATCTCCAACTGGCGAACAATATCAAGAGCCGGAAGCTCTACAGATAAAGGAAATCTTGCCTCTTTGCCATAGAACAACATATATGGTGAGTTACCAACAGACCTCTTAGGGGTCACTCTATCTTGCCAAAGTACATTCTTTAAACTGACGTGCTAGGTCCTTTGATTATCCTCTATGGTTCTTTTAATAATTATGATGAGGTTCTCATTCATGCTCTCAAGTAGGCCATTACCTTGAGGGTAATAATTTGAAGATGTGCTCAAATGAATGCCATGCTTAATGGCCCAGTCGGTTACCCTTAGACCTGTGAATGCAAGGGCATTATCAGATATGATGGAGTCAGGCACTCCAAACCTAGTGACTATATCTTCATAGAAGTTCAAAACATAAGATTTTTTTGCTTCCTTCAATGCAACCGCTTCTATCCACCTTGTAAAATAGTCAGTGGTTGTAAGTACCCATTTGTGACCAGCACTGGAAGGTGGATTTATTGGTCCAATAAAATCAATGCTCCATCTCATGAAGGGCTACTCTACTTGAATTGGATGCAGGGGCATAGCAGGCAGATTTTCCTTTTCTGAAAATAAAGCACATTTGATGCACTTTCTTGACCAGGCATACGCATCCTTGAACAAGTTGGGCCAATAGTAACTAGCTCTCATGACCTTCCAAGCAGTAGTTCTGGGAGCAAAGTGACCTCCTGCAACTCCATCATGAAACTCATGAAGAACTTTTTCAATTTGATCACTGTGAATGCATCTTAACAGGACACCATTCAGATCTTTTTTTAAAAGAACATTGCCCATCAACACATATGGTATGGACTACAGTCTAAAGTATCTTCTTTTGGATCTGTTCAGACCTAATGGACATTGAATAGTTTGTAGAAATTGGGTCATATCTTGAACGCAATTAGTTATCCTCGTGGGCACATCATCTTGGGCATTCTGAGGCTCATTTGTATTGGCAAGCACATCTTTTTCTAGTTCACTTTTACTGCTCGACCCTGTAGCAAGCTGTTCACAAAGACCTTTACCTCTAACTAGCTTGGTGATCTTAATATCTACATCGTACTCCATGACCTTAGTGATCCACCCTGCTCTTTTTTCATTCAGATCCTTATTCAACAAAAATTCCTTCACACTTGAGTGTGCAACCAGAATATGAACCATATTGTTTGAAAGCAAAGGTTTAAACTTCTTTAGACTTCTAATCATAGAGAGAACGTGATTTTCAACAAATGTATACCTTTCTTCGTAATCAGCAAGTATTTGGCTAAAGAAGGCTATGGGTTGTTCCAAATTGTCATTATTCTTCTAAACCAGTATAGCAGAGATTGAAACACTACTACCAAAAGCATATAAAAAGAAGTCTTTAGAGAAGTTTGGGTTTACCAATGTCAGAGCAGATGCTAATGCCTCCTTAATTTCTCCAAAACTGTGCTTTGCCTCCTTTTTCCAACTGAAGACTGCATTCTTCTTTAACATGGTTGTTAGAGATTGTAGCAGGTTCACCACATATGGGATGAACCTTCTCAGAAAGTTGATATGTCCCAGAAAGCTCTGTAGACCCTTCTTGTGATTAGGCAGCGGCAACTCAAGTATGGCTCTGACTCTTTCAGGGTCAATAGTGATTCCATGCTTTGACACTATGTGTCCTAATAGTTTCCCTTCATGGACAACAAAGATACTCTTCTTTGGATTGAGGGAGATACCAAACTCCCTACACTTTTCAAAAACTTTCCTAAGATGTAACAAATGTTCATCAACATTCTTGGAATATACTGTAATATCATCTAGGTAAATCAGTATAATCTTGTTGATCAAACTTTGAAATGCCATGTCCATGGCCCTCTGAAATGTGGCAGCAGCATTGGACAAACTAAAAGGCATCCTTTTGTATGCCATGGTGCCCCACTTAGTTGTGAAAGTGGTTTTAAATTGGTCTTCCTCTTTAACCAGTACTTGATTATTGCCCAAAAAACCATCCAATAAGGAAAATCTTTCAGAGCCAACAACTTCTTGTAAGATTTGTTCCATGGAGGGCAGTGGGTAGTGGTCTTTTAGAGAGGATTCGTTAAGATCCCTAAAGTCTACATAGAGCCTTATCTCACCACTTTTCTTTCTAACCGGTACAAGATTAGAAACCCATGAAGTGTGCTTGATAGGGAAGACAATACCCCCCTCAACTAGTTTAGTCAGCTCCTTAATCATTAGGGGCTCAAGTTTAGGATTCAAGGGCTTTTGTTTCTGCCTTACTGGCTTAGCATCCAGCTCTAACCCAATTGTGTGCTGAGCAATGTGGGGATCAAACCCTTTCAAATCTGAATATTCCCAAGCAAAGACATCATAAAATTCTTGACATAAAGCAACAAAAGCTTGTTTATCTTCAGGTGAACAATTTTTTCCTATCTTAAGGAGCTTACCCTTGAAATCTCCAGCTCTTCATAGTGCTCTTGTTTGATCTACAAGCTGGCTTTACCCTTATTAAGCTAATCATTAGTATTGAAAATTGACTCTAAGGTAACAAGGCCTTTGGGTAATTTATTTGTCTTTAGCTGTATGACTTGATCACCATACTGTTGCTTGAGTTTTGCTTGATTCACCGTGGATAACTGATCTTCTTCAAGCAGGAAAGAAGGGATCTGTTCATCACTGTCAAAGACTTTCCAGTGAATGTTATTGTCAGGAATTGATGGTCTAACTACAACCTTCACATACTGCAGCACCTTCTCTTTTCTAATATCTCCTAGAATATCAAATTGTGCTCTAATGGCTGCAAGCCTATCATTATGTTTGTTCTGATTTCTTGGGATAGACACTAAATCAAAGGCATCAAATTCCTCAAGCATGTTCCACACTCTGTTTCTATAAGACTTTAATGTGTCATTTTTAGCAACATTCAGGCCCTTTACTTGATTAACATTTAATTCACTGTCCCCATAGGCTTTCAAGCTGGTTATTCTTCTCTTCCTTGCCCACTCTAGACCTTGAACAAGGCCTTCATACTCAGCAGTGTTATTGGAGCATGCAAAAGAAAAACAGAATGCAGAGTAGTACCTATCACCTTGTGGAGAAATCAACATTGCACCTCCTCCTGCCCCATTCTTACTTCTGGAACCATCAAATAACATCTCCCAAAGTCCATTTAGTGGTTGCAACAACTAATCCACATCTTTCTCCAAGTTTGGAATCTCTGTGTCAGGCTCAAAAATGACATAGTTTCCCATACCAGCATCTTGAATAAGGTCCTTAGGACTGTCCAGTACATTCTCAACTACCCATTCATGCAGCAACACATCAGGAACAACTTCTGATTGGAGTTCTTGAGCAGCAGCTAGTTCATTGTCAGAAAGAATGACACAATTTGTGTCTGTAGCAGTAGGAAAAACATTAAAGAGACTTGGGTTAAATGGCTCAATGTGATCTTTAGCCAGTCTCTCAGGTTTAATGGTAACCTTGGTTCCATATCTTGTTCTAAATAACATATGTGACCAATCAGCTGATACATAACCACCTATCTTGGCTGTAAAGTCTCTAGATAAACACAAGGAAAAGAAGGGTGGAAGATCTATGACACATATGTCTTGAGGAACTAAAAAATTTGGACAAGCATGGAGGGTGAGGTTTAAATCCTTGATAATACCCAAAGTATTAACTGAAGTACCATCCAATTGGATCACTCCCTTCTCTAAAGGCTGGTATTTTAGTCCAAGTTTGTCAGCAATCTGTTTTGGCATGACGGAGCTGCTAGCTCCACTATCTACCATACAGTTATGGACTAATTTATCACCAATAATCACTGACACATAGAAAGGAGGTGGTTTGACTTCTTTTCCTACCTCTTTGCTGGACTGTTTATCATCTACCTGAGCATTATTTGTCAAAATAGCCCTATCTTGACCTAATGGGGATTCAGACTCACCTGATAACTTAAGATTTGACAAGGTTGAACATAGAATATCCTTTTGACCAGGGATGACCAATGAATCCCACATAGACATCGTCACATTTGTCTTTTTCATACTATCAAGAATGTTAAAAGGTACAATTGGGTTTACTTTATTTGGTACCTTTACGCCAGTGTGATCAGCTTGTAAGCGTGGCTGCTCTTTAACTGGGAGTTGTTGATTTCCTTGCAAAACACTAGTCACTCGAGATGTAGATGGTTCCATAGCCGATGCCTTTCCTTTGTAGGCTGTAGGATTGAGCTCAAATGTTCTCTTCTTTGCTCTTGTATTAGCCGCAACAGGAGAACTATCCACATTCAATCCACAAAACTCTTCACCTTGCCAGTTAAGGAGAGTAGCATCATTTGAAAACTGATCTTGGTGTTGTGGAGATGACTCATTAGGTGCATGTTGTTGTGAGCTTGAGGCATTCTGCACCATAAGTGCCTGATTGATGAGTCCATTTGAGCAAGTGGCTTGATTGTGAGGCTGATTGCAAGGGTAGCAACATTCATAATCTGGTGCTAAATTATTTTGAGTAGGAACCAAGTCTTTGACTACACTAACAGGTGTTGGAGCATAGGCCTGAAAATTTCTTGTGTTCACATTCTATCTTATGCTTTGATAATTGCCCTGATAAACTTGCCTATTACCTTGGAATTGTTGTTGTTGACCTTGAAAAGGCTGGCTTGAGGCCTGATTCTGTTGTTGATAAGGCCTAGAATAGGTTTGTTGTTTTTCCAAGTTCACCAACTTGTTGCCAAATGTCTGTAAAATACTTTTGATCTCTTGTAGCTCCTATGATGAGCCTGAAGCGCTACTCTCTTGTCTATCAACAGCTGGAATAGCAGCTAGCAGCATTGGTACAACTGGTAGAGGTGTGAAGGGAGGTATTTGCAAAGGAATGTTTGCATGAATTTTTGGGAATATTGGCATTGGTGGCCTAGGAGCAAGTTTTCCTACTTGTATCAAGTTGTTTTCAGCTCTGATAGCTATTTCAAAGGCGTCTGGTAGAGAGACCCCTCTCATTGACTATATCATGACAGCTATGTCGCTGTTCAGAGCCCTTAAAAAATACAAAAATGCGTATTCTGGAGGTGGCCTCACCGTTGCAGGGATTCTATCCCAAGTTCTCTGAAATCTAAAGTTGAAATCATTCATTTGCTCTTGTGGAGCCCTCTTAATTGTAGTCAATTGCTCCAGTAGAAACAATTTGTCAGACCTATCTTGGAATTTCTTATGCAACTTATCTCCAAATTCGTCCCATGTTGCAATTGAACTGACTGGTAGGCTCCTATACCACTGTATAGCTCTTCCTTTCAGTGAATCAGCCAGTAGTCTCACTGCAACGTCCTCTTGGGTTATGTGGTGAACTCCGCATAACGAAGCCACAACTCTCATGTGTTCAATTGGGGTAGTTTGGTCTTCCCCTGTAAAAATTGGCAGACTCTTCAAGGCTGCCATTGTGATATCATTGTGTTGAGCCAAGTTCAAAGGACTCCCTCTGTTGAAAGCGACAAAGGGTTGATTCCTTGAAGCAACCATTGGAGGTGGTTGTGGCGGATTTACTGGTATTCTAGATGAAGCCAAGAATGGGACAACAATGTGTGACCCCACAAATGGAGGAGTAGACTGAGTTCTTCTAGAATAGATAACTGTTGTTTCTCTTTTTTTTTTTGCTCTGCCTTTCCTTCTTGGCGGTGACAATTGCAAATAATCAAAGGGACCTGAGCTACCTCTAGTCTAAACTTTTCTCATAAACTGAAAAAGGCATTGATTTCTGGAGCTCTTTCCTCTTTATGGAGTCGCCAAGTATTCCAAAGGACTTCTATAAAGCCTAAAATTCACTGGTTGCATACTAAACCAACAATTCAATCTAGTTCACTGTCCCACCGGGCATGCCAGAAACTATTGTCACGTAGAAATGCACCCTGATGCAAAGTTGTAAAACTCAGCTTTCTAGTGAAACATTGGATCACTCCAAGGCTATGGGTCACCTGAGATTGGAGTGAACCTCTGGAGAAGGCCGAATTCCTTTGGGTACCACCTAAACTACTGATTCTTTCAAGGAAAAGGGAGAAGGGAAGTTCATAAAAATGGAACTAAACTTTTGGTGATACACCATATTAATGAAAAATCATGAAATGAACACAAGGAGAACATACACTTGAAAGTCTAAATTATATTGCTTCACACACTCAGAATGACTTCTTTGAGATTTAATACTTTAGTCCTATCAGGTTTGGACTACATACACATCTTGGGAAGGAAAGATCAATTTCACAGCCTTAAGACATAAATGCAAAATTATAAAAAAACATAGTTAAAGACTTGCATATTTGAAAGAAAGATACAGAAATGAGAATCAATACAAACATGAACACAAAATTCCAAGGTAAACTCTGTGTTGTATTCAAGATTCCAGTTGAGTTACAAAAACATGCATTAATTGAGAAAAAGGATTCATGAAAAATCACTAGCTCCCCTGAATGCATAATTCCCACCATTTACAAAAAGGCAAAAAATGCCTTATATACATAGAAGACCTCGGCCCCTTAGGGCTTACAAAAATATCCATCCCAGAAAAGATCTCCCATAGATCTTTTGATTGAAATTAATGTTGAAGCCTGTGTGTCCATCTGGTGTGTGTCGGTGAAGAGTTACTGTCTAGAGAAACCCCTTAGATCTTTTGAAGCTACCAGGTGCATTTACTTCTTATCGTTGTGTCTACCTACTGAAATCCCCTGTTGAGCACCTTGAATGCTCCAGAGTCCAGAACAGACACACGTTGATTCACATTCTATTGATTTTCTTTCTATTGGTCAAGTTGCCATGCAAGCTGTCTCGAGCGGTCACGAGCTCATCACCAGAATCGCATGTCGCTGAGACACCTAATCGTGTCTCCCTGATGTGATTATGCTTCTCTGCAGTCATCGGCATAACTCACTATCATTGGCAAGATTCATTGCGACACCCTGAGTTCACTTTGTATCAGTAAGATCCCTTTGGGTCGGCAGGACGTTATGGCAATGCCTTCAACCCCTTAGCGAGCCCCTTTCATGTTTTGGTGGGGCCTCCTTTCGATCGGCAAGACCGTATCTATTTGCCGAGACTCTATTTCATTTCAAGGGGACCTTTTGTAATCACTGAGACATCTCAGCGAGATCCCTTAGTCATACCGAGGGCCCTCTTTTCTTTGTGCCGGGGAGACTTTGTTGTGGGCCAGACTTGTCCCGAAACATGCTTCCTTTTGATTATCGAGGAGACCCTGTGGCTTCGGCAAGGCCTCCTAGCGAAGCCCGCTTGCTTTTCCAAGATCTCCTAACTTCGGCGAGACATCTTCGATCGGTGAGATCTCACATAGATTGCATTTGCTACACCGAAAGGTCTCAATGCATTTGAGTCATCGAGACAAGGCGATTGTTACGCTGACAAGGATCCTTCATTATTTTCCCATCGGCGAGACCGAAGGTCACTCACCGAGACCTTATGGAAATCGCCACAACCTATACCGATGAGCACATCCTTCTACCACCGATCGATGAGACAAAAGTCAACTCATGTCGATATGATGTACCATGTTTCTCCAGTCGGTGAGACAAGAAATCCTTACTGAGACATAATGCCGACATCGCCTAGCTCCGCCAATGAACCACCATGTACATAGTCGGGGGAACATGTTGAGATCGGTAAGACGCAACCCTGACAGCTATGACATATGCCGATAGAAGCTTCTACGGTTGCCAAAATAATAGAACCTTCCTGCCGAATGAAGAATGCAGAAGACCTGTGATCGCCGTGACACTCCTGGGGTCTTGGCGACTCTGTCTTTAGAAGATTTTCATGCCAAACCAGAACAAGGCAGGCTTCTTCACTGAGTTCCCCGTGACCTAGCATCAGATTCATGACCTTTTCCCTAGGCCGAATACTTCATTTGGCCTTCTCGAACCTATTAACACGATTTGCTTTGCCTGATTGAGCCAGAGGGTGAAAATTTAGGCAACAATTATTTTATTTTAACTAAAGAAATTGTGTGTACTCTAGCTTGAAAATTACTAATTAATTTTTAATTATATACTTATAATTTAAAATAAGAGCATCCTTTGTAACATGGAATAGATAGGTTAATTTTAATGAAATAAAATGTTTTTATATTAAGAAAAATTTACAAATATATGGAACTCATACATTGAGAAATTGACTAAGATGTAACTCTGTATGAGAATTAAGATGCTTGAATAATTTATATACCTTTTTTCAATAATTAACATTAGAAATTAATACTTGGCTCATATTATATACCCACCTCCCAATGGTCTTGGAATGGATGCATTTAGATGGAGAAGGATTTCAAAAGGCTCATGGTACTTGTGGACCCCTCAAAGGCATGATATATAACACATGAACTTTATTTATGAAATTTGGTCTTTAGTTGTTGGCTTCTAGTATGAATGTTATCTATAAGGTGGAATTCTTAGTTGAGACTCTCAATCTTCCATTGTTGGTTTCTAGTGTGATTATACAATATGCTCGCCAAAGTGTATTAATTTCTAATGTTAATTATTCAAAGAAGGTTTTGTTTCATAAGAAGAGACCTATGTTCACATATTACAAGGCATGTTATTATACACAATGCATGACACTTCTTCACATCTCTACCAAGTTCTAAACAGATACAAATCTGCCATTTCTATGGAGGAGATTGATGATTTAAAAATAAAATATCATGCCATTTCTTTCTTGAGAGTCATGTTTGCATTCATGATTTGCAACTTCCATCTTCATCCAAAAATAAATTTTGTTATCATTATGTGCCTGATATTAACAAATCAAAACCTTCATTTGAGCATGATCGCCAACACAAAGGTAAATGAGTGGAAACAAAAGAAAGCTTAGTTAATGGCTTTCAGCATGTTGGTGGAAAATCTACATCTTTTTGAAAGTGGCTTCCTAGCTTATTAGTCTTATGTTTAGTAAGGTTTTGTAATCTCCACTGTGTTATGTATTCGGGTCACAGGTATATCTAGTATTATGTCTTCTTTTGGGTATTTTGGGTGCATAAGAGAATGTGCATATGTACTGATGTATTCAACCAATGTGCTTTTGTAACATTGTAATTAGACAATTGGTCATTTGTACTAGGACCTCATTGATCTTTTTGATATTTTGTAAAATTTGTTGCTCGGACTACAATTGGGGGTTTTCTTGCTGGTTCTTTCCTGCCAGTATGTCCACCTGAACTAGCTATATGTAAAATATTATATATAAATAAAATTATAAGTGGTTTCCCACTTTTTCTTAAAAAAAAAGTTCTTGTAAATTTCCACATCTTTTTCCTTGACACAGTTGATATTTCTTAAAAGATTTCTTATGGATTTTCATAATGTTGGTCAATAATTTACTGTAAATATTATATAGTCATGCTCTTAAATGTCATAAGAATATGTCATAAGAGGGTTTCATCTTATAAAGCTATAATAATATTATATGCATTTAGAACATCTTAGACACCTCCCTTGAAGCATTCAACAAATGACAAATAACTACCAACATAAAGTGAGATGTCTCATTTCCTAATATGAGGACAAAAAAATAAATCAAAATATTAGGATGCAAGGTTGAACAACCTTTCCCAATACTTGGCTAAGTTTATCATCCATTGAGGAGTGGATCCCAACAACAATTGTGCTTAGTGCTTACTACTAATCCAAGGAATACCTATTCATTTTTTCTTTATTGTATGCCTAATGACTCCTCATCTCAAGTTAAATTGTGGGAATGGATTTTTATGCCCTCCCTATGACTAAATGGCTACAAGGAGGTGAATATGATATGGTCAAAACCAAGATACAAGTTGGTTTAGTTCTCATAAACTCTAAAAATAATTGAATTCCTACATCCTAACTAGAAATACCATGAGGGGTTTAGATCCCATTTTAGACAAAAAAATTCTTATCGATCACTAGTTCACTTGGACCAACTCAAGAGATGGTGAACTAAGGGAAACTTAGTTATTTCTCTTTCCATTGTCCCCTCTCCACAAAACACCCTTATTTAAGTAGATTCTATTAAACCTATCTCACATATCACCTCCCAATTCTTTAAACTTTTCAAACTTCTTATTCCCCATACCTAATAATCTATCCTTCAAGCTCAACACTTCCCACCTCAATCAAATTGATCACCTTGCTTCCCTAATATCCCTTTGGTTGATGTTCCTAGACCTCATCAAAATGGTAAGTGGATACAATTGTGGAATGATGCGATTAAATCTATTGCACTACCTTACTATGATCTTACAATAAGAATATGGCTAGAAAGAGATCTAGAATGGAAAAATATGGATCCAAATAGAAAAAAAAAACTTGTTTTGGCTTTAGCACTTACTAATAACTTTTCTACAATGAGTGGTTGCTTCCATTGAAATAAAACTTAGAAGATTTGAACTTAATTGTGGTAGAGGATCTCAATTAAGAGATATACTACATTGGATGAAAGGATATAAGGGATACAAATTATTTTTTAGTTATCTCAAACATATTTACATTCTCGAGAGTGGATAATATCTATTGTTGATCAAGAGAGGTAGTTCCATGACAACTCTCATGATATTAAATCCATTTTCCTCCAACATTACAAATAATTTTTAATTGATCTAGTTAAAGGAGATCTACGTCAAGATATAGTGAAAAATTATGGGCATAACAATTATATATTTTTTAACATATATAAAATGTATGGTTGGATTAGTGAGATATTTATTATAAGTATGCAATATGAAGTCAAAGTTTATTATATTTTATTCTTAATAAATTAGTTTTAATAATTCAATTTTTAGCTTTATGCAATCTATAAGTTTAAATAGTTTGATGGTATCTAAACATTATACATATAAAAATATGATAAATGTCTGATTATTTTGCTTTCCAATATATAATTTTTTGATGTTCTTGGCTATATAATTGAGATGATTCACTCATATTGTAATGATAAAATTCATCCTCATATGGAGGATTTTATATTATCTTCCATTAAATTCATCCTCTTTATGAGATTCTTATGGAATATTGATATTCTAGTGTGAATTCTTAATTTTAGACATATCTTAACTAGATAAATTTAGGTTCAATGAAGGCAATAGAATTTTTTCACTTACATAATCCTATTTTGAAGTTCATTTATGTTAGCAACTACTAGATTAAAAATATTTTTATCCCCAATTATTTTCAAATAATTTTATACTAATCTTTGTATTCTTATTCTTTCTTTCATCGTTTCATTTAAAATTTGAACCATTTAAGGATGCTATGTTATAGATTATAGTTGTCTTTGATTATTTTTAAATTGTTAATGGTATGAAAATATTATTGATGAGTAGATGAATTATTACAACTATTTTAGATTTGTATTCCCTTTATCTAGATATATTATTTACCAAAGTCTCATTGCTCTTTTAGGTGTACTATATATATATATATAACATGGAAAATGCAGATCATGTTCCACCTGCGCAAGATTCTTTGTTTGCAAATACCAGTAATGAGATTAAAAAATTGAGAGATTCATTAGCACAGGGTGCAAACCCGGGGATATATAGTGAACCATGCATGTTAATATTGCATAGTCTAGAAAACCTAAAAGATGAACTTGAGAGGACTAGTGCATATTCCCTAGATAGAGTTGCTGCTATTCTTTCCCACATGCAGGAAGAAGTACATGGTGATGTTCTCCTTAAACAAATACAAGATAGTGTCACCAAAGAAATGATAAAAGCCACTTGTTTTCCATTTTATCAAAATTTGCATAAGGTTAGGGGATACCAGGTCACTAGATGTGTCGATCATGCTATGGCATCATTGATCTACCCACTATTTCTCATAGCACATGGTCTATACCCAAACAATGACCAGATTCCATTGTATTTTGTTCAACAGTTGTATGCTGAGGTCCATTTGGGCCTCAAAATTAACTACCTGGATAGTCCACCATATGTTGGTTAGGGGTGTGGCAAGATTGCTGATAGGCCCACCTATCGTCGAGCAGATAGACCACCCCTAGTGTTTAGGGTATTGGTTGGTGAGAGGTCTCCTGCTCTCACCCTAGCTTTAGCCCCCATAGCAGATGAGGTTGTCATTGCTTCCCAAAAGGAAGCAATTGACACTACATAGGTGACATTGTGGCTGCCACCACTAGGATATTTGATGATCGTGTAGGTCAGTATTTGATGTCCAGATATTCCTGATCCATGCCATTTTCAGCACAATGGACCACCATGGATCCTTTTACAGTGGTCGACATCCCTACCCCTACACAGCTTGATGCACTTACAAGAGATATGGCACGCATGACTCTACATTGTTTGGATGAGGACCTGTTGGAGGCATATTCCAACATTGCATCAGACAATGGGATCGATATAGAACATGTTAGAGATCATTTGAGATGCAGAGGTCGTTCAGTTCCAGGATCCCATCACTCTAAGCTGAGCACTAGTGCGCATCAGGATCCACCTACAGTTCATTCGACAACTGCATAGACTATGGGTTTTACTGATATGTTGATTGGTTCTGGTTCATCATATCCGATGCCATCTCACCTTCATAGTCCTCTACATTCATCATTTCTGGCATGACATGGGATAGATCAGATGGATGCAAATGTTCATTCGTCGCTTGACCGTTTGGTGGATATGGATGAGGCGAACGTTTCAGAGGACTTAGGTCATTCGATATCAGATGATATTCATGTATGTGTGCATGTGCATGTTTCAATTCTTTTTTCATTATTTTTTATTTTTTATTTTTAACTAGATATTCATGCAAGTTGATATATATATCTATATATACTTTTATAGGTGGACATACCTCATATCACTAGCCTTGGTCAAGATCGTGTGCATGATCGATGTGACTTTGTGGATGAATCTGCTGCTAGTGGACATGTGAGTTTTACATTTTTATATAATCACATGTGTATATATAAATGCAATATTTATGTATGCATAGATCTAGATTTATATTTAAAAATACAAGTTCATTTAAAAATAACTTTCATAAAATTTATTTAATATAAATTATATGTATTTAACACATCCTGTACACAATTTTATTTGCAGGGCTCAGCACATCCATTAGAGCAAGACCATTCTCATTCAGATGGCCATTCAACTAGGAGTAGACATTCAAATTAGGCCATGCACACTAGATTTATTATCTTTACCACATGTATTTTCTTATACATGATGATCTTTAGTATTTGAGATTTGATGATCAATCTCTAACTTACATTTTCTTATTTGTTGATCTTTAGTATTCGACATTTGATGATCTTTAATTTACATTTTGCTTATATGATATGTACATATATTTTCTTATATGATATATACATACATTTTCCTCTTTGCTTATAATATGTGTTATGTTTATATGTATTGAATCCTTTACATGTATGTACATGTGTTTGCTTATGGTTTAAACATGTTTACACATAATATATGTATGCATTTTCTTTAAATATTCAATATACATACATGTTTTCTTATTTTATGATCTCTTACAACTTACATTTCCTTATATTCAATATACATTTGATCTCTAGTAGGATTTTAGGGAAATCAATGCCACTTTATAATTAAATTCATTCATGTTGATCACAATAAATATTTTTTAAAAAATGACTTAAAAGCAACATGAACCATTGAGTTGAGAACACGATATAATCTTTTTGACAAGTAACTTGAAATTTAATTCAAATATAATTAAGAAAATTCAATTCAAATTATACCTCTATTATATGTTTTTGACAAGTAACTTGAAATTCAATTCAAATATAATGAAGAAAATTTAATTCAAATTATACCTCTATTATACATTTTTGACAAGTAGCTTGAGATTCAAATCAAATATAATTAAGAAAATTCAATTCAAATTATACCTCTAATATACATTTTTGACACTTTAACAAAATTCTAAAATTACTAGATATGTTGTGCATACCTATGAATTAAATAACAATAAACTCCACAATGAAATAACTTGTTTGTTTACTACTTGATTCATTTAAACTAGGTTCTAGTTATTCCATGTACACTAGAATAATTTTTTTCCCATCCCATATGCATATAAATAGAAGCTTATTTTTCATTATTCTGGATATCAAATTGCAAGATTAATTCTCATTTATATCACTTGGAGCACAAATTTTGGAGAAGAAGTTTTTGTACATTTATCAAGGAGGCAAATATTGGAGCTCAACAACTTTTAATTTTTATCAATCAAGGAAAAATTTAGAGGATAATTTAACTAAGTTGGTAGAGGAATTGTTTTGAGTCATCTTTAAGTTGAAGAAGAAAATGGGACAACAAAGAAAAAGAAAAAATGTGTCTCAACGAAAATTATCAAAAGAAGAACATAAGAGGTGAGAAAAAAACTTGGAAAATTATCATAGAAAGAAAAAAGGTACATGCTTGTTTCTTCTCTCTCACTCTCAAGTGTGTGTTTAGGACTTTTACTTTGAAAAAACATGAGTATTCATTTGATGGGATGGAATCCATAATTTGTGCATTACTCCACCCAATAATTTGGTTAGTACACCTAAACATAAATTTGTATGTGCATACATTTTGCATTGGCTTTCTTATTAAAATTAGAAATGTTTAATGTATGACCATTTTTCAACTTACAATACCCCAACTTAAAATGTACTCTTAAACTAAAATATTGTACATTAAATCCTTCCCTACAAACCTTACACTTATCTTTTACCAATACCTTTGTTTAATGTTTTTGTCATCACATTATCATTGTTGAGTATTGCATCTACACAATTTTCTCTTTACTTTGTTCATGAATAAAATGATAGTGTACTTCAATACATGCTTAGTTCTCCAATGAAACCTTAAATTTTGTGTCCCTCACTATGCCACTTTGATTTTCATAATTTTTTCAACCACATTAATTATTTTATGGCTTTGCAAATTCCTATATATTCTAACTTTGCACTTTGAAAGAAACCATTATTTTTTCTTAATTATTCATGAAACTACACCTTCATGTACAATGAAGTAGCATTCTAATGTTGATATTTGGTGATCAATATCCCCTATCCAATCTACATTGCAACATCTATTTAGCTTAATATTTTTCTAAAATCCCATTCAATTTAATCTAATGATCAATAGTTTCTTAAAAATATTTTTTTAAATATTTTAATAAATGCCCAATTCTAAGCTCTAGAATTATTTGAAAATTAGAACTCAAATTATACTTAAAGCCAATGCAATGTCATGTTTTCTAGAGGCTAACACATGTATACATCAAAACTCAAGCTATATGGTGCCAAGGAATAATAGTTATATATGATAGATTATTCTTTAAATTATGTCTTAACACACATTTGTTTTGAAGGTTTCTAACCATCATTGCACTTGAATGACTATAAATACTTTTAAATGTCATCAAGTCATCCTGGTCATGCAAGTTGCAATGTTTATATGATCCTTGAATCCAATTCCTTAAGCCAATTCTTTTTGTTTCAATATTTGCATTTTGTGTCTTTGGTCTTTTATTTTCATCACTTCAATGTTCTCAAATTATTTTTATGTTTTATGCTCTAGGGATTCCTCAAGCTGGAGTCAAGCCAAATCTAGATATTGGATCAAACGAATCTGTTGAAGAACACATGGACCTTGAAGTTAGGGAGGAGACCAAGTTCAAAAAATGCTTGTTGGAGAGGGGTCAAGATCACTTCCTTCTACTAGTATGGATGAGCATATAAAACTAGCACAAACTTCTCTCACTTATAGTATCATGTTTTATCAGTTTGTTTGCTTGCATACATAAAATTCACTTATATAACATCATCTCTCTCTTTAGTTTGAAAAATATTTTGTGACATGTAGGAAGGGCTCAACAAGCAGGAAGTTTTCATGCTCAAGTCGAGCCAAATCTAGACATTGGATCAAATGAATCCGCTCAAGAATGCATGGTCCTTGAAGATAGGGAGGAGGTACAAGTTCAAACAATGCATGTTGGAGAGGGGTCGGGATCACTTCCTCCTATTGGTATGGATGAGCATATAAAACTAGCTGAGAAGGTGAGGAAACAAATTTCTCATAGAAATTTACATCATTTACTTGAAATGGATATGGAGAAACTGAAATATTACATGCCAACCAGCCTTATAATAAGAGAAAGAGGTCAATGACTAAATCTATAAATGGAATGATCAATCATCATTTCAATCATCTTGATACACTTGAAAAAACCCAATTGTTATCATGTTTACTTCTTCGTGATGAGCTCAAAGAGTCATTACAATTGTTGGGTGTACATTCGGCATCAAATAAGAAGAAACACATGGGATTACAAAAGGATATTGTTCAAAATGTTAAAAAGGGTTTAGATTCCATTGGGAAAGGATCTCGATCAATGGATAAGGCCACTACAAGAAGGGTGATGTTGACATCTATTATACATCAAGATATAGCAAGAAAAAGAAAAATGTTTGCACTTTCAACTGAAATTGGTTATAGTAGAACCACATTGATAAAATATGAGAAAAAGAGAAAGTTTTTGGATGAGAGTTTCGAAGGAAATTGAGCAATTATGTGTAGAGCTCCCCATTATGACAAGATTGAAGATGTTGTTAGGAACTTGGTCTCAAGTTTTTGGCATGATCAGACTAGTCCATCATCAAATACTAGAGATGTTATGAGACACAGGATTGGACCTAGTATTTATGAAAATCATATCAAACATTGGCTAGACATAACACAATTTGAGATGTATATGAACTTTTGTAATGCATATCCTCATATAAAGATTGGGAAAACAATGTTTCAAAGGTTAAAGCCATATTATGTGAAGATAAACAAGTTTTTGAAACTTCTTGTTGTCGTTATCATATTGAATTTGATCTCTACTATCAGGTGTTTTGAAAGATGAGAGAAGAAAGATGTGGGTTTCAAAATGCACCTCCTAAACAAGCAAGTTTGTTCATAAAGTCTATATTATGTGATCATGAAAATGGACCTCAAATAAAGCTGCATAAAAGGAATTTGTGAGACATGTGGAAATTTGGCTAAATTTCCTTCAAGAATTGAGGATAATGACCTAACAAAGACAGTAAATTGCAAGAGGTAAGTACTATTTTTAGAGAGTTTATTTGTTTCAATTTCTCATAGATCAAGTTATTTGATTCTCTTTGATGTAATGTTTCATTGATCAAGTGTGGTTTATTAGTTATTCACATATTTTCTTGACACAGTATTTTAAAGTATGTAAAGTTGCAAACAAATTTTGGGAAAGAATCCACAAGGTTGAACTATTGAAGAGGAGATTCCCATTGGAAATTTATGGAAGATTTTCAAAAATTGATACGACCATACATACATCATTCATTTTTTGCTAAGTGGCAAACACAACAATTCCAAACATTGAGAGATACTTTCCCACATGGAACAGTTCTATCAGTAGTTGACTTTGCAGAAAATTACTCCTTTGTACATCAAAGGAGATTCAATCAGAGTATTAATTTTCAAAGTAGATCACTATTATGGTTCATGTGTGTTATCGACATGTACAATCAGAGGTGGATAGTGTTGAGAATACAGGATGAAGAATGAGCCATTAAGAAGAATATCATTTTTATATTAATGATGATAAAGAGCATGACACACTTTTTGTCCAACATTGCTTTATAATATTTTTTGAGAATTTGAGAAGCAGGGGTGTAAAATTTGAAAATCATTTTGTATGGTCAGATGGATGTGTGGCATAATTCAAATCTTCACAACCATTTTATGCACTTTGTAGATATCATAAAATCTACAAAATACCACATGTTTGGAGTTTTTTGAGAGTGGGCATGGAAAGGGTGAGCATGATGGAGCAGGAGCTTGCATCAAACGAGCTTTAAGAAAGCATCAAATCAGTTATCTAGAAGATCGTCTAGACAATGCACATGATGTTGTTGAATAGTGCAAGAAACACTTTGCATCAAATGTGGTTGTAGCACATCTTCAAGAAAAAGCCGACACATTCCACATAGAGTGTTTTGGGAGATATGGGTATGTATAAATTACATTAAATCAAAAATTTGAATTTATTTAAATTTAACAAATATATATATATATATATATATATATACATATTTGTTCACATAATTTTTTTTGTTGTACATATGTATCTAGGTGTGGATAGAAGATCGATGCATGGATGCAAGAGGGTAGAAAAAAAAATATCTTTGCATTGTGTTAGGAGTTCAAATAGTCGCCATGGATGGATATTAGACACAAGGGATTACTCTTGTTTTTGCACTGAGTGCATTGAGGGAAACTCTGATTATGCATTCAACAATCAAGAACTTGGATATGTTGGTAAATGGGATACGGTGCCACTAGTTGTTTCAGAAACATATGATGAAAACGAGGAAGAAAGATTTGAAGACATTCCTTTGATTTTAATTGATTATGACCATATTTCAAGATTGGTTAGAAAAGGTAAACATGTGTAAGTTTTCAATAATTTAAATATTATATATATCTAGTTAATGATGTTTAGAGACATTCCTAATTTTTTAAGAATTTTTTTGTGTAAATTTGGTGTACAGGAGATGTTTTTGTAGTCATAGCAGAGCCTGGAAACATCGAAGGTGTTAGCTATTATTTATTGCGTTGCACAGAAGAGAGGAATAAGCTAACAAAACTTGAAACAAGTGATGGAATGTCATTTCCCACAGGTGAGTTTGAATTTAAATTTTAGATACATTGTATTCACATGTGCACATTACATTATAAACATTAAATATATATTGTACAAACCTTGAGCACGAAAATGTTGCACACGTTCATATGTCTTACCTTAGGTTCATTTTTACCATGCAGGTTTTGTTGTAGTGCAAGGGACATATCTAAAACAAGTCAAAGTTGTTCAACATGGGATTCACTTTGTTGACAATCAACCTAATAACAAGGTATATCAATATAGTCACTTAATAATTGCTACCACTCTACATCTTCATGCAGTTCCACATGCACGTGGCCGAAGAAAATGTAGACTAGATAGTGATGATCATAAAAAAATTCTACATGTTATTGAAGAGCAGGTTGGACCAGAATCTTTGACTTAGATTATATCCATGGTTTTCAAGTTCACTTGTAACCTATACATGTTCAAATGAGAGCTTATAGTAACTTGTACATAGTTCAAGAATCTTTGATAGCATCATCTCTCACTTTTTTTGGTTGCATGTAAACCCATATATATGCTTTCAATCCTTATTTGAAACGTAGTGAATTTTTTTAAAATCATTTTTCCTAGATTACAATTATATATACATATTTGTTCCATGGAAAATTCTTAAGTTCAAGAATCTTTGATAGCATCATCTCTCACTTTTTTTGGTTCCATTTAAACCCACATATATGCTTTCAATCCTTATTTGAAATGTAGTGAAGTATTTTAAAATAATTTTGCCTAAATTACAATTATATACAACTTATATTTGTTTCATAGAATTCTTAAGTTCAAGAATCTTATATACACTTATATACAACTTATATAATTTGTTCCATCGAATTGTTCCATGGGAAATTATGTAAATTTTAAAATTAAGTATTATCTAATTATAAAATTATTGTACATGTATATATAAAACATAAATCAATGCAAATAAAAAATAAACCCTAACCTTTAAAACCCTTTAACCTATAACCCTAAAACCCATGTAAATTTCTAATTCTATCATCTTTTCCAACTCCCCTTTCTTGAAAAGTCTCTCCTCACCCTACCCTCTCTTCCTCTCCTCTACCCTTAACCCTTAAACCCTACTCCTTTATCTCTCCCACTTCTCACTCTCAAGTCTCTCTCTCCCTCCCCCACCCTCCCTCTCCCCACCCCAAACCCTTAAACCCTACTCCTTTATTCCCTCTCTCCCACTCCCCCTCTCTCTCTCTCTCTCTCAAGTCTCTCCCTCCTCACCCTCTCTCCCTCCCTCTACCCTAACCCTTAAACCCTAAACCCTTTACTCCTACCCTCTATCTCTCTCCCACTCTCCCCCTCTCTCTCTCTTGGAAAGTCCTTAACCTCCTCACCAACTCTCCCACTGAGCTCCTCTACCCTTAACCATTAAAACCCTTAACCTTATCTCTCTCCCACTTCCCACTCTCTAAAGTGTCTCTCTCCCACCCCCTCTCCCTCTCTCCCCTCTACCCTAAACCCTAAGTCTCTACCCTTTATCTTATCTCCCACTCCCCCTCTCTCTCTCTCTCTCTCAAGTCTCTCTCCCTCCCACCCTCCCTCAGCCTCTACCCCTAACCCTAAACCTAAACCCTTTGTACACACCCCTACCCTTTTATCCCCTCTCCCACTCCCCCAACACTCTCTCAAGTCTCTCCCTCCCACCCCCTCCCTCTCTCTCCTCTCTACCCCAAACCCTACCCTTTATCTCTCTCCCACTCCCCCCTCTCTCTCTCAAGTCTCTCCCTCTCTCCCATCTACCCTTAACCCTTAAACCCTAAACCCTTGTACACCCCCTACCCTTTATCTCTCTCCCACTCC
>VDFB02000015.1:250989318-251044523 GCA_007258455.2 Sequoia sempervirens
AGTGCAATTTGATTCCAAAAATTTTGAAAAAAATATTTTTAGAATCTACAGATAAAATGTGACAAGACTCTAGTTTGCATCATCTTCAAATTCCTCACGGTTTAACCGCTATAAGTGCCAGAATGTGAAGATTTAGTTAAAAAAACAAAATCAGCATCCAAATTGGCCAAAAATTATAAACCACTATTGTGGGATCACCCTGATACTTGTGTTTACAGAGATGTAATCACTCATGTTGTGGTGTGACAAAAACAAGCATGAGTTGAAGGAGAACAACTCCTTTAACAAATTGGTCTTTGACAGGGGTAAATATTGACTCCCTTTTTTCATTTGGTGGCCTGGGATCACCAAGTGAAGTTGAAAAAGAGGTTGAATGGAGCAGTTTGAGAGCACCCAATGGACTCAATGTTTGGTCTACTCCCTAGAGATCTGGATTCTTGTTATGCTTGCAAAGGGGCATGCATCCCTAGTCGAAGCCACTATTGGGACTTTCAAATTTCACAAATTTGAAGTGCCCATATTGAAAATTTTGCCTTTGCACACTCAGAAGTGCAGCTGAAAAATCTACCTAAGTGATCTACTTTGGAGGGTCATAATTTGGTGTAAGTTGATTTTCATGCCAAACCCCTTGGTATACATACTCATGTGACATATGTGAACATGCATGTAAATTTTCAGCTTCCCATGATGAGTTTTGATAGGGTTTTGAAAAGCGAAGCTGGAGGGTTCTGACACTGTTTTGTTGTTTGCAAACTCTCTGTCCTATGAGTTGGCCTCCTGTTCAAGTGAATATTTCAAAATTGGATAATTTTCAAGATAAAAGGATTGTTGTTCTCAATTCTCCGTACATGCATATGCTCCCTGGTCCAGTTTCAGAGCCTCATGATTTGATTTGCTATTTTTTTGAGATAAAAAACAAATGCAATTTGTGCTGATTTTACATATGCATTTCCAAAAATGTTTCAAGGTGGTCAAGTTTGACCCCTAATATCTCGTGAAGAATGATGATTGAAGCAAATACCTCTTGCACACATGATTTGTGTACCTAAATGGTCTAATGTTTCCATTGGTAGTCTCTCAGAAATTGATTTGATATTTTTTCAAAATGGTGACTTGGTGAGTTTTAATTGGTTCTGAACAAGTGCAGTTGCAGAAAAGTCTGACTCAACAAATTTAACATTGAATATATTTCACCTCGTGATATTTTTTTCTGATCCGTCTATTGCATTGCATTCTAGGGTCAAATGTCTACATGCCTGTGCATTTTCATAGCTCCAGGAGGTCATTTGACTAGTTTCCTAGGGTGAATTTGGGGCCCACCTGGCCAGTTTTGACCACTATGCAAATATGCTAGAAAACAAATTTTAATGACAACCCTATTCAGTTTTTCACCTCAGATGCATTCAGAGGTAGCACCTGATCAATTTAGGATGAAACTTGTTTGAAAATGATTTTTTTTTTTAGTCAGGCCCACAAGGGGACTCGACATATGTAACACATTTGAAGGACAACTCAATATAAAGGGCACAAAGACTGCTTCCATTGTGTTTGTTTCCAATTTGAAACAATTCAAGGCTAGACTGGGCTTTGTCCCATGATAATTTGAATCTGATAATAGAGTTGTACATTAAGCATTGGAGACATTTGTTAGTTGAGAAGGTCATGATTCATAACCATTGATTTAGATGTTGGGTTTACATCAGAATAAGCTTTTTAATAAGATAAGTTCTCATATAACTTCCATTTCAAACTTGCTGAGTTGGATACTGAGGCAACATATATGGAGAAGACTATAAATTTGTACATGTTGTATCTGCTAATGGGTTGCTTTCCAACATAGTGAAACTGGTCTGAGTGCCAACAAGGATGGATTAAAAGCTTGACAAATTCATGGCATGTATAAAGTCCTCAAATAGAACTTTGCATCATCAAGCGGTTATTGATCGGAGGATACATAGTTCAGAAGAAGAAGGCAGCTGTTTGAGTTGCCATGGGATAAGGCCACAACGCTATTGGATCTTGCCAGGTTTTTGAATAGTTACATGGCACTAGAGGAGTAGATGTGTTCTCTCTTCCTATTGGCTCTAGTTCCCCTCATAGTGATTACTTTTAAGATAATATTTCCATCAAATCATACCATGGTATTTGGTTAGGAGGGATAGTGGTTTGTTCTGCAGCAAATGCTGGCCCATTTGCCGGTGCATTGTCAAATGTGGCCCCATGGCTCTTTGGCTTCCCCTTTACACCTAACTTCATGAGAAATATATCTTCTGGACAAACAGACTACACAAAGAAATCTACTTTTCCGTAGGTGGGATATCAATAGTAACATTGTTACTCTCGCCATTGATACATTCAACTTCTTGTTGTCCACTCCCAGTGCTTTCAACTGCCTTGTGATCTGCTGCCGCTTCTTCTTCCATGACTGAAACCTCCACTTGTCTATTACCAGACTCCACAGATTGATCAGGCTGCTTCTCAACGTTGGCTCTGCAAAGAGGGCAAGTGGAATGAGAATAAAACCACATATCAACACAGTCTACATGAAAGCTGTGGTTACAGTTGGGCAGCAATCTGGCCTTGTCGTTCTCCTCGAACTCACACAGACAAACAGCACAGCGTAATCCGTCTTTGAAATTTTCCGCCTTGTAGACAAAAACCGGGAGGGCAGCGACCACTTCCCTGCACAGGCCTTCTGTCGCCGGCGAGAAAAAGTGTTCATCACCTCCTCTCCAGGAAAACCGACGACCTGCCGAAATCCTGGGCCTCCGCCGCCGCCGGTACTCTGCGTGGGAATCCATTCGGAAGTAGACGTAATACAAAATAACACAAATGGAAATAAGCATACACAGAGACAGTACTCCCGCCATCAAAAGATAATCATTCCATTCATTATCCCTACGCTCATCATCGGGTGGAGGGAAAACGTGAGAATTACCGTCTGGATTCTGATCGCCATTGAAAAATCCCATTTCATACATTGCGTAGAATTGTGAGGAAATTGGAAATGCTATTATCTTGACAGAATTTTGCAGAGATTGGAAGTGTTGTTATTTTGGGGTAGAGATCTTCAGCGCAGGAACTTCTGGTATATATAAATTACAGTGGAAGCTTTGACGCGTTGCGCCATAGAAAGACTCATGTGAAATCGTGAAATTGACGAGGAAATTCATGACAAGTAATGGCGAAAGAAGTTCGAAGGAGCGTCTTAGATTTTACAAGTTTCTGCGAAATTTTCTCCCTGACTGTAATACCTAATAGCGTTGAAGAATACTTGTTTTGTGAAGACTATCGACTAATTCCGCGGTCTTTCGACGTGTCCAATTTACTTGTTTGGTCTTCCTTGTCGCCGTGTATGTCCAAATTTCCCCCGCGTTGAATTGACACTTCCCCGCTAGACTTGCCTTCTATTCGCTAAATTAAAAATACATCACATTTCTCCGTGTTCCCTCTTTTTCTTCCTTTTCTTCTTGGAAGCCAAGGTCAAGTACATACGATACATTGAAGGCACAAACAAAAGTGCTAACTAGAGTGAGTAGGGGAAGACCATCCCTAGTTGGCAAACGTGTTCACGCGGTTAGGTTTATATATATATATATATATATATATATATATATAATATTCTAAAGCATAGATAAAAGTGAACAATAGTAAAGTAAGCACGGATTGGAATTTTGTTATTATTTTTAAATAAATATGATTTTCGGTTTAAAAAGTATATATTATATCATTTGTCTAATTTTGTAGATTGTTTTAGTTGTATTTTAAGATGTGTCAATTGAGCATCTAATTTAAGTTATTTATACACAAGAGCTAGTTGAATTTATGAATCTCTCTATATGTCTTTTTTTAATTATTACCATCCATTGGTGCACCCCATCTTGCACTTCCTTACACTTCTCAAATTAGATTATTATTGCGATTTGTCCTTAAACACAATAGCTATTATGATTCTAGTCACCAAATTCAAACCCATCTCTTATGAATTTCACATTGACATAATTTAAATTTGTGGCTAATGTTCCTTGGCTTGTGCTAACTTGGATAAATTAAGGTATATATTATCTTATTCAAGGATGTGCACTAGGTCATTTGACACACATGGAGAGACATAATGCATTAAGACTAGAGTATCAAATTCACATGCAACATAAGTAAACGATAGTCATGATAGCTTACATCAACATTTAAACGAACAAATATTGCATTTTACATCTTTCAATCATTTCAAAGATATAATTGACCAAGGTGTAAGAGGGAAGCAACTGCATTTCCACACCTTTACACAACAAGCTCCTAATGTTGTTCCTCAATGTCAAATCATCTAGGTTCAAATAATAAGATGAGGTGAGTGAATTTTATCAGGCATGGAAAAATGCCTACACAATTAATGAAAATTATATGTAATCACAAAAGGTAGAAGTTACAATTTTTGAGAAGGAAAAATCACTTTATAACTTTGTCTAGTTGATTTACAAGGTTTAGACCCTCGTAATTTTGAAAAAACAAATATATACTAGATATAATCTAGTAGTTCAAGAAGCATGGCAAAGTCAAATCACAATCCATTCATGCATTGATCCCCTTTGAGGAGCTAAGTATTCTAACCCTCTTGTTTCCATTATACATTTCACATGTCTTGTTTTAGGCTTAACTCTTTTATGTTAGTTTAAATCTTATTTTTATTATTAGTCAACTGTTTAGATCATCATAAATATATAATGGTTCAAATTAACCTCCTAAATTTTTACTTTTCCTCCTTTTCATTTAGTGAACCCATAATGATTATAAAATGCAAGAACATTTTGTGCCTTATAAAACATGAGCGGAATTTGTAAGCCACAAAACATGAGAATGTTTTGTGGGTTATAGAATGCACTCCCTTTTATAACTTTATTCCACATATCTTGATACTATTACTTTTTATTTCTACATTGATATATGACTTTATTCCATATTCTTATTATATTTGTATCATATTGATCCTATATTGGGGGAATCATGACTTTTCTTCCTTTACATGCTAGGCTCTATTATCACACTTGATTAATTAGATCTAAATAACCTAGCTTATAAATTACCCTATGCTCATTGCAACATTTTGTGAAAATATCTTTTTTGCAATTAGGTTCACTAGCAACCTCATTAGATTCTTATCTCCAAGTTTCCCATATAGCACTACCATCAAACTAAACACTTAGATTCATGAATTCATTAATAGTGAAGGATGATCTCTAATGTTGACCCTTTTGGGCATGGATAAGTATATAGTAGGCCTTCAATTGAATAAGAGTATATGTATCTCTATAATATTTTCTTGGGTATCAAGCACCTCTAGATATAGATAAGATATATTTGCATGAGCATCAGCATGAAAAGGAACAACATATCTAGAGTACTCTTGGCTCTTAAAATAACCAAGATAATCAAAATTGGAAGTTTTGTTGAAGCAGTATGAGCAAAAAAATCTAAGAGAAACATAAAAAAATGGTGAGAGAGATAAAAAGAGATAGAGGGAGAGGGAGAGGGAGAGAGAAGGGGAAGATAGAAAAATATAAAGATAGGGAGAGATAGAAAGATATAGAGGGAGAGTGAGATATATAAAGAGGGAGAGAAAGAGAGATAGAGAGATAAAGAGTAAAAGGGAGAGAAACATAAAGAAATGATGACACAAAGAGAGAGATAGAAAGAGGTAGAAGGAGAGGGAGAGGGGAGGGTGAATGAGAGATATAAAGAGACAAGAAGGGATGAAGGGAGAAAGAGGGGGGAGGGAGGTTAGAGAGAGAGAGAAAGAGAGGGAGATAGTAGAGGAGAGGGAGAGAGACATAAAGAGATAGTGAGAGAGATAAAGAGTTAGAGGGAGAGGGAGATACATATAGAGATAGTGATAGAGATATAAAGAGATAGAGAGAGAGATAGAGAAATAGAGTGAGAGGGAGAGATAGGGAGATGGAGAGATAGTGATAGAGAGAAAGAGGGATAGGGAGAAATATATAGAGAGAGGAGAGAGATATAGAGGGGGAGAGAGAGGGATATATATTTTTATAAAGAGACAAGGAGGTAGAGTGAAAGAGATAGGGAGAGGGAGAGAGATAAATAGAGAGGGAAAGAGATAAAGAGAGGAGGATAGATAGAGAAAGGGATAGATAGGGAGATAAAGGGAGAGAGGGAGAGAGAGAGAGGGAGAAATATGGAGAAAGAGAGAGGGGAGAGAAATAGATAGAGAGAGATGGGGATACATATAAAAGGGAAAGAGAGAGATATACAAAGATAGTGAGAGAGATAAAGGGATACAAGGAGAAAGAGAGATAGAGCGATGAGGAAGATAGAGAGTGCAAAGGAGGAGATTTTCTACTCTCAAGATGACAAGGTCTTAAGGAAAAAATATCTCTCAATTGCCTTAATTGACATAACTCAAGTGAACTAGAAATATAGATATTTAAAACTAGATTCTAAGCTATGCTTAACAATAGATTTAACTGGACATATCAAATTGCTTGCAAATATAGTTGGTGTTAAAAGTATTTAGTTCCCAAAAATAAAAGGCTCTAAATACATAATATATGATACTAATCGGGTGAATTCTCAACCTTGGATGTTAGTGCACCATAAGAACGTTTGTGCATTTGTACTATAATTTGTATGGATAAAGCCCATAAATTGCTAGAATGAAATCATTTGCTCCTCGAACATGTTTGTCACCTACACACATGGGACAAGGAAAATTGTTGGGGCTATATAGGGGTTTGCCTCAGTCAAACCCATGATTTGGTTTTTCCACCTCCATAGACAACCAAACAATATTGGAAGACATAAAAAG
The DNA here is from genome assembly GCA_007258455.2 of Sequoia sempervirens. Taxonomy (NCBI): domain Eukaryota; kingdom Viridiplantae; phylum Streptophyta; class Pinopsida; order Cupressales; family Cupressaceae; genus Sequoia; species Sequoia sempervirens. Next base: position 250,996,139 of record VDFB02000015.1, read on the forward strand.
TAAAATAGACATGCATGATAGAAAAAAACCACGCTATGGAGGAGAACTCCTATCACGATAAAGAGATGCTAGATGAGATCAAATAAATATAATATCAGATGAGATTATTTGAATGATAAGAAATAGAGTGTTACTAATTGTTGTAGCCCCTCTCTCAAGACAATAGACGTGACAAGATCATAAGCAAGAGGAGTCCTTGCTACTACAACTATCTAAGATGTGAGAGTATTTTGGTAGAGTTTCATTAAGAAAGAGAGATAGAGAGCTCCCCATCCAAAAGGTCCAACAACCTCTATAAAATGAGGAAGAGAAGCAAGTTTTTTCCTTGGACTAGGTGAGAATAACCTTTTTAGTCGTATTCAGGTGTTGGGACATGCATCACGAATAAACTACATGAGATATTATTTTTTGAATCTTATATTTTATTGATACATTTGCATGTTGCATAGACGTCTATGTGTCATTCTCCTATCCAACCAAATCCTCTCAAAATTCAAATGATAGGTACTAACGCTTCATCATTTCCATGTATAATTATAAAATTTTGACCATGAATTTTGTCATAAATACATTACTAGGTACAATGCATAAGTGTGAAATTAGCATAGGGTGTAATTTTCAACACTACAATTTTCCCCCACTAAATAATAGTTAGTTGATTTCTTAGATGGATTAGCTACACTAAAGTAGCTAAAAATATGCAAATGTTAAATACAATAAGGGCATTTATTTTCCCAAAAAAGGATACTATATAGGTTGTAGAGGTTGACACAAACGATGCCCCAAGTGCTCGATGAAATTCTACAATGTTTGATGTGAAAATATGGGTGCTACAAAATTAAAAATATATCAATTACCAAAAATTGGAAGAAGCTACTTTGGTGAGAAGAATGCTTAAGAAGACAATAGCGAGTCTAAAGAAAAAATGTTGATAAGGGTGTGAACATATGCCCCCTCGAGTTTTTTCCCCCAATCAAGAGGGTAAAAATAGGAAGGTTGTCAAATCAAAACAACCACATTTTTTTAAAAAAATGGGAACAAATCTGACTATATACTCACAAGTTGGGTCCTAAACTTGGGGTCATTTTCACTATTCATGATGATGATTTTTGCATAGAGTTTTATAGAGCTTGAGCTTGAGTGAAAATTCCTCATCAATGAGATTTATGGCCATTGTACATAGTGGAGCTTCAGACTGCCATAGAGATCATTGAGCCCTTGAATGAGGTAGGTCAATTCTTTTTCAAAATTTACTTTATTTTATGCATTTAATTTTAGGAAAATTTAGAGTAGTGCATGCATCCTTGGTGCACGTCAACATCCTAGATGGACGTTGACATCCAGGACCTCGCGTGTTCATCCAAGGGATAGTTTTGCACTCGTGTCCTAGGGAAACACTATCATCTAGGAGGGAACACTAGCGTCGTTAGAGTTAGAATTAAAAATTGTGTTAAGAATTCAAAGTATGACACACTTAGAGTAGGTATAGATAGAGATGTAGGATTTTGCATGACAAAGATATGTGTTTGTAGGGTTTACCAGAGGTTTGTGAGAACACCAATGGATTGATCCTATTACTCACATAGCCTCATAGGGGACATGACGTGCAGCATGACCATGTGTTAGTCTGTTATGATAGGTTTGACTCTGGTGGGTATATGAGAAGCCCAAGATGAGATTTCACCCAATGATGTTGATGATGCTAATAGAGAGGTAGGACACTAATACCATTTTATTTCATCTCCCTTTAAGGGAGATGAATGTCACCTTGATGGACATCTACTAGATTCTACGTCTCCCCATCTAAGGGGAGAGGATATCTTTGGATGAGCTAAGGACAACTCAAGATGTCCAAGAAAGCTAGTTGCATTATATCAGCCAAGTTATCCCTATGGAAACCACAAGGCACATATACCTAAGGTGGCTAGAGTAGGGGTGAGTTGCAGTGCCCCTTATATGGTGCATAATGATTTCCATAGTGGTACTCGAAGCTACCATTGATAGATGAGGCTCCCACCTACACATTGGCCTCATTTAGTATATTAGAGACATGGAAGAGAGGAGCACTGTATTCACTTGGGTTTGAAGCATGTTGGCCCATTTATACCACGACCTTGGGTGATATTTTTACTAGAAGTATCAAAGTTTGATATCCTACATGCTCCTTCAAGTGTGGGCCTTCGAGCACATCACCTATACTTGGCTAGTCTACTTTCCTCAGTAGGTTACAAGTGATCTTCCTCGATCCCATGTACACCCATTGGTATGATAGTGAAGGTTTAGAGATCCATTATTTTGGAGAAAGACCATAGACCAACTAGGATTTAGGGATGTCATTTGGAAACTATATCAAGGTATGGAGAGATGGTCCAATGATAAGACCCAACTACCATGCCTGTAGAGTGGTTGGTTCCTATTTGGTCATCATGATCTTATCATTATACCATACTACTAGTGATGTGGTATGCAATAGTTTGGGAAAGTGTAGACAATTTCTCACACCATGGGCCCGCATATATTAGATCATTTAGGAGTCCTATTAGACTCAAGGAACTACCCTATCCTATTATTAGGGATGCTGCACCAAGCAAGGTAGGGAGCAACAACAATGGTAATCCACCCTTGCTGGACATGGATGATGTGGTGGTGAAAGATGTATTTCCCAATGGCGGGAGACAATGAGATTGACTTGCATCTTCCCTAAGGATTCCCTTGGAGGAGACTCAAGTGTACATGGATTTGATAGAGAGGAGAGTCAGCAAGAGGAGGTACAAGAGGTAGTGAAGGAGTGTAAGGAAGCTAAGGTAGCGAAAAAACATCCTACACTAATCTTGAGAGGAGACTAATGCAAAACTTTTACAAATCTTTAATAGTTACAGAAACTTAAACAAAAATAAACACAAATATCATGCATACCACAACACAATTATTTACATGGGAAAAACCATTTCGGGAGAAAAACCCCACACTCTAAAATCCTCCCAATGTATTATTTAGTAATCACAAAGATTACAATATACTTGTAAAGCAAGCTTCTCATAGGAGTATCACTGCTCAGAGGTCTAGAGGAAACACAACCACTATCAGTCTCTTAGAATACATCATAATACATAGTTGTAATACAATGCCCTCATAAAATAGGGTTTCCTTCTAGGGAAATTCAAGATAATAAAATATCGATTGTTAGATATGAGATATAATAATGAACGGTCCAAATTTGCAATAATAAAATATAAATAAAATTTTCCTTTTAGGGGCACTGCCCCTGAGCCCTTTCCAATGCATGTTGCCCCTAGACCCTAGGCGGGGGGATGATCCCCTAAACCCCTCGTGGGGGGGGGGAGATCCCCCCCACAACCCTCCCCACCCTCATCATCATCGGCTAAACAATACCTTATGTAATTGTAAGGTTGAGACACATTTTCTCAAAAAGTCTCCCACTTGTCAAACACCTTGCAAGGACAACAAAAGGGAGTCATTGTCATCTCTTAATTGCTATGAGATGAAAGGCCCATAAACTCTGAGCACCATTTGAACTTCCCTGTGCTCACAGGCTTAGTTAAAGAATCAACAACATTTATCAAAGTCTCTACCTTAACCAGCTTCACCTTGCCATCTTCGACCATATCTCTAACTAGATGATATTGTACATCAATGTGCTTGGTCATGGCATGAAATGTCAGGTTCCTAGCTAGACATATCACACTCTAACTATCACAATAAATTGGAATTGCACCTTGTTTTATTCCAATATCTGAACACTATCTCTTAAGACAAATGGCTTCTTTACAAGCATGAGTAGAGTTTCCATATACTCTACTTCAGTAGTGGAAAAAGAAACCATAGCCTGTCACTTAATCATCCAACTAATTGCACCACCAAATAAAGTAAACACATAAGCACTGGTGAATCTTCTACTATCAACATCACCTACCTAGTTTGAATTCACATAACCATTAATATCAAGGGAAATCTCATCTTTAGTCATATTGTTGTGATACCATAAGGAATAATATGAGGTACCCCACAAATATTTGAAAATTCTTTTAACTGCATCCCAAGATTAGACATATATCTAGAAATAACTCCCACTACTTCAGCAATGTCTAGTTCTAGTGCAAACCATAGCATACATCAAACTTTCAATTGAACTTTGGTAAGGTACTCTGCTCATGTCTTCCATATCCAATGGGGGTGTTGGAAAATTTGAAATAGATAACTTTGTTCCAGCTAAAATAGGAACACATAATGGTCTAAAATATTGCATATCAAACCTTTGTAAAATTGAATTGACATACTTTGGCCAAGCCATAGCTTTTTTTCACTTTATCTCTTCTAATTTCCATCCCAAGAATGTGTTTCACTACACCAAGATCTTTCATTTCAAACTTAGTAGCAAATTGAGATTTCAGTTCTAAAATCACACCTTTCCCTTTACCAATGAATAACATATCATCAACATATAATGCAATAAATAGGAAATGATCACCATCAGTTTTATAATAAACATAATGATCTAATTTAGAATGCTCAAATCCCAAACTAAACACATATGTATCAAATTTTGGGTACCACATCCTAGGACTTTTTTTTAAACCATACAAAGATTTCTTCAATTTGCAAACCAATTTACTTTTACCTTTCACCACGTAGTGCGCTCGCTGTGTCATATAAATATGCTCCTCCAAGTCACCATGAAGGAAAGCAGTTTTCACTTGCATTTGATCAACCTCTAAATCATAAGCAACAACAATAGAAAGAAAAAATATAATGGATGTCATTTTTACAAAAAGAGAAAATATTTCACCATAATCAACACCCTCAACTTGAGAGTAATGTTTTGCAACCAACCTTTCTTTTTATTTCTTAATACTTCCATTTGAACCAATATTTTTCTTGAACACCCATTTGCAACCAATAGGTTTTCATCCTTCAGGCAATGGTACAAGATCCCATGTATCATTCTTTTTCAAAGCTTCCATTTCTTCATCCATGGAAATCTTCCAGGATTATGCATCATTCATACCTAATATCTCGTCTATTTATCTGGGTTCATCCATGTTATTATTCAAAGCAAAAATACATCTCCAATCATCAGGTGAATACCTTGTAGGTGGTTTTCTATGCCTTGTAGACCTATGAACAAGTTGATTTGGGGGTTCTTCCTCCTCTTCTGAAGATTCAGAGCTAGATGAGCTCTCCTCAACTTCTTCTCTATCCATGGGCCTTGATTCATCTTTCTCAGGTGTAGAAGGAAATTGAATCACATCTTCCTATTTACTTTGTTCTAGCTGCAATGTAATAGAAGAAGGCTTAGTTTCTCTAAAAATAACACTTCTAATATGTATTACCTTTTGTGCAACAAGATCCCAAAGCTTGTATCATTTTACACCATAACCCTATCTGATGAAGATACATTTCATAGCCTTGTTCTCCAACTTTGACCAATTCTCGTTTGGAACATGTGTATATGCCCCACATCCAAAAACTCTAAGATGTCTTAATGAAGGCTTGTGACTTGACCATGCCTCTATAGGTGTCTTATCAACAAGAGCTGATGTAGGAGTCTTGTTAATCAGGTAACAAGTTGTGGCAATAGCTTCAACCCAAAACCTTTGTTCTAGACCAACACCACTCAACATACTCCCAACCTTCTCCATCACTGTCCTATTCATTCTTTCTAAAACTAAATTCTACTATGGAGAATATGTAGTTGTCTTCTATCTATGAATACCACAATATTTATAGAATCTAATCAAAATCATTAGAGAAAAATTCACCACTATTATCAGTGCTTAAATATTTTATTTTCTTTCTAGTCTAGAACTCAACTATTGCTTTAAATTCTTTAAATCCAATTGAAAAATTTAGATTTACTCTTTAGAAAGTATACCCATGTCCTTCTACTATAATCATAAATAAATGAAACATAATATGTGGATTTACCAATTGAAGGAACATCTATAGGACCAAACATGTTAGAATGAATAAGATCCAATACACTACAAGATTTATGAGAACTCGAGTAGATCTAAATGCAGTTTTGATTTCCATAAATGCAATGCTCATAGAAATCAAATTCAATATTACAATTAGACATACCTTCAAAAAGGTTTTTATTTTTCAAGGTCCTTAGACCCTTTTCTCCAATGTGGCTAAGTCTTTGGTTCCATAACATAGTTTTTTTCTGTAGGTAAATTTGATTAAGAAGAAAGAGCACCGTTGGGTACCAAAAAGCCATGACCATCTGCTGAAGGTGAAATCCTCACTTCTTCCATAGACTTTATTTTCACAAAAGTACTATTGCACTCAACAGTGCATGCATCAAGCTTATACAATGTGGCATATTTGACACCTCTAGCAATCACCATAGCACCTTTGATCATCTTGCATCTTGCATTAGAAAATACTACCTGCACACTTGTAGATCTATTAGTTCACTCATAGATAACAAATTTTGTGTTGAACCATGAATATGCAACACACCATTAATCCTTTTTATTCTACCATCAGGAACCTGATTTTAACTTTACCATGACCAACAATGTCTAAATGAGAATCATCACCGATACACCTTACCTCCATCAAATTATTCATATTCAAAAAACCAATCTCTATCAGAGGTCATATGGAAAGATGCACCTGATTCAATTGACCATGCATCATTACCTACACGAGTTTCCAAAGTTGCAATGAATGTGTCACCATCTGCCTTCTCAGACTCAGAATTAGAATCAAATTTCTTTTTTTTTCTTCTTCTTTTCTTCTTTGCAATCCTTATGAACATGTCCAAGCTTACCACAATTCCAACAAATAACTTTGGACTTTCTAGGAGACTTAGATCTCCCCTTGGACTTGAATTTTCCATGCTTCTCATTCTTCTTTCCTTTTTCCTCAGGTCTTCCACAAGCATTCAGGGCCTCCTTGGAACTAATGGATATCTTCCTCCTCATCTCTTCAAAAAGAAATCATCCCATCACATCTCTAGTCTTCAATATAACAAAAGTAATCCCAATAGCCATAATAAGAGAATCCCATGAATCAAGAAAATAAATAAAGCAGGATTTGGCATTTCTCTTCCTCATCCATTTTGACACCAACTAATTCCAACTGAGCCACCAACATATTGAATGCTTCCAAGTGGTCTGTAATTTTTCCACCCTCTTCCATTCTCAAGGAATACAATTTCTTCCTCAAGAAAATCCCGTTCACTAAAGATTTGGCTTGATACATCTCACCAAGTTTCCATAGTTTTTGCGCAAAGGTCTCTTCATGGACATTGAATAAAACAGAGTCTGTCAATCACAATATGATTAGACCCTTGGCTTTATGGTCCATAACATCATATTGAGCAACTTTATAAGGATATGTAGGCCTTGAAACATTCTCATCAACAACATCCCAAAAATCTTGATCTATCAACAGATCCTCCATCATCAGCTTCCATATTTCAAAATTATTTCTATAAAATTTATCCACCTGTATTGTACTCGATGAACTTGCCATCTATAAATTCTTGCAACAAGATCACAAAGTGTCTTCAGCAAAATCTCCCACTCAAAATTGGATTAGTTCAAAAAACCCAACAACCCACAACTAAAACCAAAGGTGGTTAGGCTCTAATACCACTTGTAAGGAAGCTAGGGTAGTGGAACAACTTCTTACACTAATCTTGAGAGGAGAATAAGGAAAAAAATTTATAGATCTTTAATAGTTACAAAAACTTAAATAGAAATAAACACAAATATCATGCATACCACAACACAATGATTTATGTGTGGAAAACCCTTTCGGGAGAAAAACACCATACTCCAAAAGTTGTGCAATATATTATTCAGAAATCACAAAGATTGCAATATACTTGAAGACCAAGCTTCTCATAGGAGTATCACCACTCAAAGATCCAAAGGTAACACAACTGCTATCAGACTCTCAAAATACATCGTAGTACATAGTCATAATACAATTCCCTCACAAAATAGTGTTTCCTTCTAGAGAAATTCAAGATAATAAAATATTGATCGTCAGATATGAGACATAATGATCAACGGTCCAAATTTGCAATAATAAAATATAAATAAATTTCCCTTTAAGCTAAACAATACCTTATGTAATTACAAGTTTGAGACACATTTTCTCAACAAGGAGAGACCCAAGAGATGGTGGAGGGTGTCCTCCTTAGTAGCAATCCCCATCATCTTGGCACTTACACTTGTAGGTGCTCATACAAGGATTCCTCCACCATAGGTAGCACAGATTGGGTTATCTTGATGTAGAAGCATCCAGTAGTGTAGGGAAATAGAGCATCCAGTAGTGTAGGGAACTATTGCATAACCCAAAAAGATATTTTTCCTTGTTTTCTTTAGTTGTTTTGAGTACCATGATGGCACTTAAGGGGTGTAAGAAATTCAAAAGTCAAAAAAGTGAAAAATAGTCGCTTGCTATTTTTAGTAACTTAGACTAAATGGGCTCGTATGGACCTAAACATTTACCCCAAGGAGAAGAACTGATTTTTTTTTTTCACGAAAGAATCATCTCAATACCCTATACAGTTTGGGAGATATTCAATTTTTCATCTCGAGAAATTTCTCCAATGTAGCTTCAAATTCAAATATGAAAACCTTAGAGGCCCCGAAACAACTCCAACAGTGGACGAACTGATCTCTAATGGATTAAGTGTCGTAGATCTCTTTGAGAGATTCCCAATAATATGTTATAATAGAAAATCAGACACCCAAATCAAAATTTATGGCCTTGCGAAGTTTCCCCACTAAAATTGAATTTCATTAAAATATCTTCCTAGGCAAGAAAACAAATGGTAGGACTTTTGCCACCAAAACAAAAGGGAAAGTTGCACTTTCTAGAAAATTCTAGGGTGGTTATTGGGTAGAATAAAAAGGGATATGAAGGGGTTGTAGAAGGTGGCTCCATTTGTGCAAATTGTGCTCTGAATAATATATTTTTCTTTTAGAGTGGATTTTGTTGTAATGAATCAAGTCTATGAGGCTATAACATTGTCAGTTCTAAATATGTAATTTCATTTTTTGAAAATAATTGAAAGTGAGTTATTTTTTGTCTCCCATCTTTTGATTTGGTATCTATTGTTGTGATTTGTGAAGGTTTAGGGTGGTGTGGTCCTCATCATATCTTTGGTTGCAGTGATAGGAACATCGAGGACCTTGGGGAGTGGGGCCACACCAGTTGATCTAGACTAGCGAGTTGGTGACCCAGGTATGAGTTTTATTTTAATTTAGATATGATTTTACCCTTATGATTATACTATGATTATCATGATGTGGTATTGATACATGCCATATTCTTTGTGTTTTCAATTTTTACACAAGAGTGGCTCAATTTCTTCAATAAAGTATTAATAGAGATTGTACAAGAAGTATAGACTTTGGATCCCATCTTGGATCCCTACTAGCCACAACAGATAATTGAGAGGAACATATAGCTATTTGAGCCTATAACACAACTCAAGATGGTGTATGAGGAGACTTGCATGGAGATTGTGTAGAGGGATTCATAACTCATCACGATGACAAGTCAGAGGAACCAAAGGGAAACATAGATCTGTTCCATTCTTATTGAGCGTGACCAAGGGTAGAGAGTGTCATGCTAGCATACGACACCCTTCAGAGAAATGTTGGGTTGCTAAGGAGGGAGGTCGAGGTTGCATGGACAAGCACCCCTATGGACCTTGACCATCCTCAAGTGCAATAGTTGATGGATTACATCATGAATTTAAGGTGGAGAGGAAACTCTATGGGAGCATATCACGACCTAGAGGGAGTAGATTGAAAGGTTGAGAGGGGAGCTAAGGGGACTGCACACCTCAATCTCAAGATCAATTTCCAAATCTCAGTACCATGTATTGGTCCATCAACATCCATGTCCAAACCTAGATCTATTAGCACCAAAGAGCTTGGAATCCATTCTCCAAGGGGATAGGGTAGATATATTTTGTATAGACATTTTTGATATAGATATTCACAATGTATAACATTGATTATGTATACAATTTTGATGTATCTAGTCATATACATGTATACAAACATCACATTTTTTTGTAGTGATGGAAAAACATGTACATTCATACACACACACACATATATGAGATTTTGATTCGACTATGACTTGTTTTATGACATATTATTTTTATTTCATGTATGTTATGAATGCATACTAATGTATGATTAGATTAGATGCTAACGTGATTTAATTAAACACATGTGAAACATATGCTTAATAAAAAGGTATTATTATCTAATATTATGTGGAAATGAAACATGCTAATTAATAAATGAAACATAGAGACATTTCATATATATAAACAAATGATTAATCTACTACCAAGATAGATTAAGATTATGAAAAAAATTGACCAACAATGCATAGAATTCAAAATACACATACCCTTAATTCTTATTTGAAGAAGTTAACCTTACATGTATGCCTCATAACACAATGAACAATCTATGTGTTTTAAAGGAATGGCATAACACAATATACCTCGATTATTGAAAGAGTCAAGTGTTGCTTTAATGACACATAGAGGAATTCTACTCATAGTATTGATGCAAGTGCATAGCATTGACTAGTTCCTTCATTGGTATGCCATCCATGTTAGAAAGGCCATAGGCACCAAAACCATAAACAAACTTGATTATGTATGGACCTAACCAATTAGGACTAAATTTCCCCTTTTGGTTGTGTGATGCACTTATGCTTCTCTGGTTCTCATAAAGAATGAGACCACCAATGTTGAAAGTGTGAGAAACTACAATTTTTCTGTAATGCTTTGATAATTACATTTTTTATAAGCCTTGTAGCTTCATAAATAGTCACCCATGACAATTTCACACTATGTTTATATCCCCCTAAATTAATGAGCCTAATTGGGTCCATAATTTCCTAAATTATGCATTCCAAAGGCCTATTTTTACCATTTTCCAAAGGATTGCAAATATTGAATAAATGCAAGCAATTAATGCTTTGATCTCAACACTCAATGTCCTAAAAGATAGGGAAAAGACCCCTATGCCCATGGGTGTATGGGTCCCCCTATCTTTCTAGGGACCAATTTTTAATATGTTCTTGGTGACATTTTAACATTCAAAATTCAAATTGCAAGTGTCAATTTTTGGGATTTAATTTTTAGAAATTAGAAATATTGCATATAAATACCTAGTTATTTTATCATTTGAAAAATAACAACAACAACTAGAACAAGCATTCATGAGAAAATACTATTGTCAAGAGAAACATTTTAGTGATTTATTGCAATAATTCAAAATCCAACATCATGCCAAATTCTATGCATGTTCATGTTTTATGAAGACTAACAATTTTTGTAGGTCTCCAAAGCATTCAAGAAAATCAAGCAAGCAAGATTCAAATCCTTGAGGTGATTTGCATGACTTTAGTCCTTCAAGGAAGCCATTGAAGGGTGGTGAGTTGCAACATTTTGTGATTTCATCATTCCTTCCTTTCAATTATCATTTCTATCATTGGAATTTCCATTATGGAAGTGGGAAAACTTACATGGGGTTTGATTGAGGCAAGCCCCTAAATGGCCCAATATTTTCCCTCTCTTTGAATGTGCAGGTTATAGGTTTGAAGAGGATTAAAGGAAGATTGAAGACAATTTTTCTATTATTGCATTAAAAGCTCTAAAAATTGTCAAGCCACATAAAATCACCTATAGAATTATCTGACAACATTCTGGTAGCTTTGCAACCAAGGAACAAGAGGTCAGATTGAACATCAGAGGACTACAAAATAAATTTTATGACCCCTTATTAGAGACCCATATGCCCCTAGGTCTATGAGTTCTCCTTGCATGATAGATCCAAATTTTTATGATAGGTGCATAATCTCCAATACTTCTTAGATCTTCCTATAGTTTAATGTTTTAGTTAGTGTGTTTCCAAAATATTTCATTTGTCATATTAGGTCATATAGATTAATTAGGCTAATCATTCCAAATCATTCTAATCCTTAATAGGATGGAGATTTAGATCTGATTGGCTCACCTTCAAACCCAATATCTAGATTTTTCATCATATGGTCTTCCATTTCTCACTTAGGGTTTCATATTTACATTATAAAAATTCATAAGAAAATTACACCTCATATTGCATCATAGGGTGTATTTCAGTTGTTTAGGTCAAATTTTCATTCAAAATTGCATTCATAATTGTTCCTTTTTGTTCACACATTGTCATACATTTGTTAGAATTGTGAAAAACACAAGCCACAGGAACAAACAATGAAGAAGGACACCTTCTGCAAAAGAGATCTGCAAAAAAATAATTCCTATATTCCTCAACAAGAAAAAGCTATAGAAGAACCTCATGAATCTTCAAGGAAAATAAAAGTCCTTAAAGGTTGAGAATTATATCAAAAGGCATGAAAGCTCGAGAGAGAAACAAAGTAATAATGCAATGAGGGTTGAGTGCTATATAGTAGCAACCCTAAATGAGAAGGGGATTAGATCAAGACAAGTGTCAACATCAAATACAATGAGACATAATGATTTAATAATAGCTCACTTTAATTAACATAGAAAATAACTTAGTTAACTAAGTAAAGAACTCCTAAGTTTAGCTTAAGTGCATGAGAATAAATTAGACTAATAATCAATTAAAGAGTAATTAATTATTACCTAATGCATAACTACTCTAACACCCCCTCTTAAGCTGAACTTAGGGAGTAGCTAAAAGCCCAAATAAAGAGAATGCATGATGGGTCTCGAAAAACAAGGTCTGGGAGGTACCCATGTACAAACAAAAGGATCTCTCAAAACTAGAGAAAAGGAGTGTAGTGTAGAAAAATGTATCCCTTTACATTTTCACACTTGTTTGGGCCTTCCCTACTAAAATTGGACTTCTTTATACCTTATTTGGTCCTATTTTGCATCCACAAGCCTTATGAAATGTATTTCTCTAAGGATAATCCTGACACTTATCTAATGGACAATAATAATTTAATGTTTTTGGTTTGTGTGTCCTATATTTAGTGATTTGGGACTCATACGCCACCTTGGGCATATGGGTTGCACCTAGGTTTCGAGGCATGAACCTGAATTTGGCATAGAAATCAACATTTCTTGAAATTTGTGTCCCAAGGCTAGGCTATTGGGACTCATATGCCCCAACTGGCGTATGAGTCCCACTTTAGCTTGGACCTATTTTGAATTTAAATGTTGGCAGGATTTTATTCTCCTAGATCTGATGCCAGCTTGTAGTGTTGTAATTTCAAGAAATTTGGCATAAACAACTATAAATACAAGGTTAATTCACATATTTTCTCCTAGAAACTTTTATGAGCAAGTATCCTACCAAGTTTATGAGATCAAGAGTTTACAAGAGCATTCAAGAGAACTCAAGAGCTGATTATCAAGCATTTTGGAGCTACATTCAAGATTCAAGCATCATGTCAAATTCATCATGCATCGTGTGTTTTTTTGAGCTAACATTTGTGATGTAGGTTCTCATGATTAAAGCAAGCATTCAATTCAAAATTCATAGCATTCAATCACTTGAGTCAAGATATACATTCATGCTAGCCATTTCACATAAGTTCACAGCCTTTGTTACAAGGTTTTGGTGAGTTGCAGTATTACATATTGTTCATTCATCATTCCTTCTATTCATTTCAAGGTTTGATTACCAAAATTGGGTTTGAACAAGTAAAACCCCTATCCACTAACAAATAAACATTTTTCTCTTCTCTACATGTGTGATTGCACATCTAGGTGTTTTGAGGCTTGAAGATCCTTTGAAGACAAAGTTGCAAGATTGAAGAAAGTTGTCATCTTCACGGAAAGTCACCTACAAACCAGAATTTAGAGTTTCAGACTTAGAGATTGGACAGGAGAGAACCTACAAAAGATCACAAGAGGATATTAGAGTTTTAGACAAACCTTTATACCAAGAATAAATTGTTGCCTTGGGAATATGGGTCCCAGTACACCACTTTTCAGCCATTTTCTATAGATCCTAGTTTAGTAGTTGTAGATTCCAGATTAGCCTGAAACCCTAAACTAGGACTAAATCACCCAACCTGGCATATCAGTCTTAGTGTGCATCAAAAGTCATGATTTTTGGATTGCATACCTTGTTTCAAGTATCTCCATTTTTTTAGGTGCACCTCTATTTGTCTCCAGCTCATTATTTTGATTTTGAGCTTCCTTTCCTAGGTTACATAGTTAGATTTGCATTCTACTTGCATTTCCATCTTTCTAAGAATTTTCTTAGTGGTGAACGCCCCCCTTTTGTGTAATCACACCCAAGGAAACCATCCTAACCCTAGTCCATTCCTTAATCAATTCAATTGGTTGAGGGATCTTGGTTTCCTTTAATGAACTAGAGAGAAATAGGAGGCCCTTATCCCTTGTTCCATATCCTAAAAGGTGGAACCTTATTTCTTTTGGTTCATTTTGGTGAACCTAGCCTTTGGAAACCTTATTTTTTATTTGGAGTGCATTTTAGTCCTAGATCTAGCTTACATTAGATTTGCATTAGGTCTTGCATTAGTTAATTTGCATTTAGAGATTCTAAATCTTTCATTAGTGAAAGTGCATATAGGTTGCATTTTTGCATCTTGCATTATTAAATTTCATTTTAAATCTATAATTGCACATAGTCAAGATAGCATACAAACCAAAAACCTAAACATTCACTCAGAATTTGCTGAATTTAGTGTAAAAACCCTAATATGGGACTCATACGCCCCTTTGGGTGATTTAGTCCTAGTACAGGTTATTTTACTTGATTTTTGGGAATTTTGTGTTGACTATTTTTCAACATTTGAACCCTTCAAAAACCCTAATTAGGACTTATATGCCCCTCTGGGTGATTTAGTCCTGTATTAGCCCTGAATCTATATTTTATAGCATTAAAAACCTTGTTTTTGTGCTTCTATTTACTATTGTTAGACCTTTGTTTCAGATTACTGGGGCTTTGTTTCATTCATTTCATTATACCTAGCTTCATTTGGTTCATTTTTTGCATTTCTTAGTTTGAAAATTACATTTACAACATTTTATTTTTAGATTGTTGCATAGTGTAATCAACAAATTACCTTGTGTAGAATTTGAAAATTGCATTTCATTCTAAGCCAAATTACATTGCATTTCATCATGAATATGTTCTTTTGTAAGCTTTGGATGTCCTTGAAATCATTGATGGATGTGTCAAGTTGTTCTTTTGGAAATGACCCTAATGAAATTGAACTCACTCATGCTCAATCAACTCCTAATACACATCCTTCTCATGATGTTCACATCATTGGAGAAGATGATGACAACATGAACAACTTCATAAACAATTTCCTTAAAAACCTTGAGAATAATGCATCCTTTTATCCTTCCATGAAACAACCGACACCTTCTATCATCCCACCACTTGAGATGTTTGGCATTTTACATCATAAAAATGAATCACAAGATAAACCTAAACTTTCTAAGATAAATGATCCTAGTTCCTCTAATCAAGTGCATCAATCCTATGTTAACAAAGTGACCAAAAATCCCATCAACCTAGAAGAGACATATGGAAAAGGATTCATGATCTTAAGCCAACAAGGATGTGATACAAAAAGTGAGCATGAAATTCATCAACTCTTAGAACAAATACCAACTGAAGATACCAAAGGGATAGGATATCAAGATCATCCTCTTGACATAAGTGTCCTCCTTCCTAAAGAACAACCAATGGCTCATAACGATGATAAGGATGATAGGATCATCTTAGGTCCTCCTCTTCAATATCTAACTCAATAAATTGGTGAATATAGCAAGCAACAAAGGCCTTACAAAATAAAGAAACTAAAATTCCTTTATCTGCCATTTGCAACTGAAAGAGCCCTACACATACTCCTAATTCAAGGACTTATCAGATTACAACCCATGAAAGAACATACAAAATCATATCCTAAGAATGCAAACATTCCACATTGTCAATACCATAGAGTTCTTAGACATAGTATTGATGAGTGTCATGTTTTAAAAAAAATATTTAAAAAGTTTTCTGTCATAGAAATAATCCCTTAAAGCATGTCCTTTTTATCCTTGACATGTAATAGTTGAAGGATCCTAGTATGCTCACTATTACATGCCTTAGATTTATTACAAAGCATTTGAAAATGTAAGGAGCTCCTTTTCATCACCTATCTCGGCTCATTGTTTTCTTGCACATAGTGGGGGGAAGAATTAGATAGCCTTTCCCTAGTACTGCACTTGTTGTTGTCCCTTTGGCTAGTTTTCCACCTTTCGTATACAATGAACAAGATTGGGATGCAGAAGACCTACTAATAGGTTGACTCACATGTGCCTTACTAGTCTTTTGCATTGTTTTATTTTTCATGTCATGTGTGTGATTGCATGTGTGTAATGCGATCCCACTTGTATTATTATGTTTGATGTATCTCTCTCTCTTTTTATCTTTTCATTTGCCTTTTATTTTCCTTTTGGGGATGATGCAAGGTGTCGAGACATTTAGGTCTCTTCCATGTTGACCCAAAAGATTTCCCTTTATCTTTTCTTTTTCTTGTGTTTTCATTTTGGGGATGATGCAAGGCATCAAGACATTTAGGTCTCTTGCATGTTGACCCAAAATATTTTCTTTGATTTCACTCTCTTTGAGCCATTCTTCCTTATTCCATGATTATTTAGGGAATGATTATTATTTTTATCTCTCTAAAAACATTGTAGCAAAGACATACTGACCCCGAATCCATGGATCCCTTGTGTGATTTTGGGATTTCATTTTGTGGGAAACCCCTTTTCATGACGTAGCTTCATTTGGAAACACATGACTTGGCATAGGGATTTCCAAATAATCTCTCATGTCCTCTTTATTGTTAGCATTGATCATTTTCTACTTTAAAGTAATTTCTCATAGCATGGTGTTTAGCGATTTCTTTAAAATGGGGGAATACATTGGCATTATTCTTTTACAACTCATGTTTCATTGTGTAGTCCTCTTACTTCATGCGATGCATCTTGCTCTTTGTGGTGACATTGGGTGTAATGTCCCTCGAAAGCATGATATATCTTAGCATATTATATTCCTCTTAGTGGCTTGATGTGACACACTACATCCCTAAGTTGTGAATATTATATTCTTCAATTGGTCCTCTCTTGGAGACATTAGGCACATTGTTCCCTAAGTTAAGACCTTACATGAACTAAGAAAAACTCCTTTGAGCATACCTTACACTATTTTTTCATTTACAATATCTATTATATGGCCACCTTACATAACACACTTTGCTTGCCTATGGAGCCATCTTGTTTGTTCATGAGTGTCAAGCATATGAAGCTTTACTTGCCTCGTGAATCCTATTATTCATGTTGTGTGTCACCTTATCAAAGTTATTAGGAGGTATATCTTTGGTATGGTTAGCTTATAGGAGCCAAACTTAGGCATGACTTTCCCATAGCCACTTTCTTGTTTGTGTGAGCGCATACTAGTTGCATGCGTATGTGTCTCTAGGGGCTCACCTAGTGGATAGCCTAAGGTTCCACTAGCCCTTGTGAGTGCGCATTTGGTTTGCATAGTGGACATCATTTTCCACTTGTAAACTTTTTTTGGAAAAATAGCTTAGATTTGATCCACATCGTGCTAGAGAAATGGTCGAGGCTTGATCCACCCTTTTCTTTTTTCTTTTTCTTTCTTCTTTATGTCTTTGGCAATGTATGCTTGTACCTTTTTGTTTCTTCATAAATTATTTACATGCATATGTTATTTTGTGTCTATGTTGGTTCTCCATAAGATCTTGATCGTAGGGGCTTGCACAATCCTGTTGATCATTTTCATCCTATCTCACTAGCATTGGTACATTTGGACCCCTCTTGATGTGATTTTATCTACTTTAGTGTGAGTTTGAAGCAAGTTACTCCTCTCACTAAATTGGGGGCTAAATTTAGTGTAGAAAAATGTATCCCTTTACATTTTCACACTTGTTTGGGCCCTCCCTACTAAAATTTGGCTTCCTAATGCCTTATTTGGTCCTATTTTGTATCCACAAACCTTATTTAATGCATTTCTCTGAGGATAATATCAACACTTATCTAATGGCTAATCATAATTTAATGTTTTTGAGTTGTGTGTCCCAAATTTAGTGATATAGGACTCATACTCCACATTAGGTATATGGGTTCTACCTAAGTTTCGAGGCCTGGACCTGAATTTAGCATAAAAATCAACATTTCTTAAAATTTGTGTCCCAAGCCTAGGCTACTAGTACTCATACGCCCCAAATGGTGTATGAGTCCCACTTTATCTTGGACCTATTTTGAATTTAATTCTTGGTGGGGTTTTATTCTCCTAGGTCTAATACCAGCTTGCAATGTTGTAATTTTAGGAAATTTGGCAAAAACAAGTATAAATACAAGGTTAATTCACATATTTTCTCCTAGCAAATTTTATGAGAAAGTATGGACTAGCAATTTTATGAGATCAAGATTTTACAAGAGCATTCAAGAGCTAATTATCAAGCATTTCGAGCTACATTCAAGATTCAAGTATCATGTCAAAGTCATCATGCATCATGTGTGTTTTTGAGCTAACATTTGTGATGTAGGTTCTTATGATTCGAGCAAGCATTCAAGTCAAGATTCATAGCATTCAGAGTCAAGATCTACATTCATACTAGTGATTTCACATAACTTTGCAGCCTTTGCTACAAGGTTTTGATGAGTTGCAACATTACATATTGTTCATTCATCATCCCTTCTATTCATTTCAAGGTTTGATTACCAAAATGGGGTTTGACCAAGGCAAACCCTTATCCACTAACAAATCAACATTTTTCTCTTCTCTACATCTGTGATTATAGATATAGGTGTTTTGAGGCTTGAAGATACTTTGAATACAAAGTTTCAAGATTGAAGAAAGTTATCAAAGTTGTCAAAAAGTTGTCATCTTTATAGAAAGTCATCTATAAGCTAGAATTTAGAGTTTCAAACTCAGAGATTGTACAAGAGAGAAGCTACAGAAGATCACTAGAGGATATCAAAGTTTCAGAAAAACCCTGATACTAGGACTAAATCATCACCTTGGGCATATGAGTCCCAGTATCCCACTTTTTATCCATTTTCTATAGATCCTAGTTTAGCAGTTGTAGATTCCAAATTTAGCCCAAAACCCTAAACTAGGTATAAATCACCTAGCATGGTGTATGAGTCCTAGTGTGCATCAAAAGTCTAATTTTAGGATTGCAGAACTTGTTTCAAGCATCTCCAGTTTTCTAGGTGCACCTCTATTTGTCTCTAGTTCATTATTTTTATTTTGAGCTTCCTTTCCTAGGTTACATAGTTAGATTTGTATTTTACTTGTATTTCCTTCTTTCTAAGAATTTTCTTAGTGGTGAACCCCTCCTTTTGTTTAATCACACCCAAGGAAACCATCCTAACGCTAGTCCATTCCTCAATCAAGTCAATTGGTTGAGGGAACTTGGTTTCCTTTAATGAACTAGAGAGAAATAGGAGGCCCTTATCCCTTGTTCCATCTCCTAAAAGGTGGAACCTTATTTCTTTTGGTTCAAGGAGAAAACCACAGTGAGAGAAAACTCCTCTCCAAAAGAGAGAAAGGTGAAGGACTGAAGAAGCCTCCAAATAAAGGTGTGAAGGACTAAGGAGCCTCCAACTGAAACAATCTCCCCAAAACAAGAGGAAAATGTAAAACATCATTGAAACATGAAGAATTTGTAGACTGCTATCGAATGATGACTGATATGCGGCTAAATTGAAGAACCTCCTCTAAAACAAATGATGATCAAGATCAAGATAACAAGAATCTGCATGAGTGGCCCTAATGTCATTATGCAAATCAAATGAAAAACAAAGGGAAACATCTAGAACTCAAAGTTATAAATGTCAAGATAAAGAAGACAATAATTTGCAGGAGTGCATCCAATGAAACTACTTGAATCAGATGGAAAACAAAGGAAAACATCTAAACGTTGAAGATACATATGGTACATGAATTTACATGAGTGACCCCAATGACACTACTCAACATGCAAGATGCAAGTCAAAAATTAATGTAGCAAATAGTCTAAAGAACATTGATCAAGAGAGAGATAATAATCTATATGAGTGTCCCCAATGAAACTACTTGAATCATATGGAAAGAAAAGGAAAACATCTAGAACTCAAAGATACAAATGGTACATGAATCTACATGAGTGACCCTAATGACACTACTCAACATGCATTAAAAATTGCAAGTAAAAAATACAGGTACCAATAGTCTCTGATCAAATGAAAATGGATGGTTGCCTCCCAAAAATAGGAAATCAAGAGTTTATGTATGGTGAATGATTCATCTCACTAAAAGGCATGTAACCAGCCATTGATGTATGTTGCATCCAAAAGTACATAGGAACAAGAATTGGATACGTAGATTAATCTAAACCATGAAACTAAAGAAGCATTAGTACTAACAGTAGAAACCCCCCATAATGTTGAAAAGGAAGAGGAAGGATAGGTACAAAAACTATATGAGACCAAGAAGTTTATGTAGGAGAAACAACCTACAAATAAAAGAGTGTGCAAACTAAGGCACACACACATGAGGCAAGAATCACTGGGATTCACTATTGTCATGGAAGGGACACTCAACTGACAAAGGTGTGATGGAAAACCAAAGGAAAACATGAACCCCCCCATGACACTTCATATCATAGTGCAAATATAAAAGGCACAACAAGATGTGTAAAATCCCCAAAAAATGTATACACTAGAATGACACTTTATCTTAGTGCATCAACAAAAGAGAATGTGCATGAAAAAGATGTCTACAATGCCCAAATAGGATAAAATACTTGAAACACATGAAGAAAAACCAAAAATGAGTCATCCCATGCAAATGAAAAGTTTCCAGGAGCTAAGACATCCAAGTAATTCACCAGATTGTGAAAACACAAAAAACTAAAGGGTAAAAGCACAAACCTGTTGAACATTCAAAATACTAAGAGGGGGGTGAATCGGTATTCTATTAAAATTTTGAACACATTTTATCCAATCATAAAAAAATATTAACTGAAATAAATAATGAAAGCATGAATCAGCTACAAAGTCACAAAACACATGAACAACATGATTTTTACGTGGAAACCCCAAAAAAGGGAAAAAACATAGTGAGGATTAGCTCACAATATATTATATTCAAATATAGTATATTATAGGGGCTCACTACCAGGACACATTATCCTTATAAGGCTTATAGCCAGAGTTAAATACAATACAAAAATGGCTCACTACCAAAGTATGCATTGATACAAAGTGCACCTTCCTTTTGTTGTATTTCAGTTCCTTTGAAGCTTTGAATATGAAGTACTACTCTACTTAGTAGTCGGTCAACACCTCTACTCTGATTCTAAACTATTACAATTGAATTTGCATGTTCTCATCATATGAGACCACTCACACCCAATATATCATTTAAGCTCGCTCATCTATCTTGCTTTCTTCTCTATTTTTCTTTCTCTTTCACTCTTCAATTCTAAAATATCTTATATGTATACCCAAATACATGGACACACACATCAATTGGGTTGGCCTAATTAGATGTAAACAAAAACAATCCAAAATAGCTTTTGTCAACACCACACATGATTCAAAATCATCTCTTGGCCCAAGCAAACCGTGCAACACTTAATTTACGTCAACAGGATCTAAAATAGATCCAACTAACATCTACAATGTATATTCAATCTTCTCAACACATATCAAGTATTAGGTCAGCCAAGAATTGAACCTAATTTTAAAACTTCCAATCATACAGACACTTCCCAATGCACACAACTTCCAGATTTGATTTTTCTTCAATTTCTCTTTTTGGTGACATCAGAGAGACAAACTATAGAACAACTATACCAAAAAATCCTTCTTAAGGAAATGTGGAATCTCCCACATTGATACATTGAGCAAAAAGATGAAAGTGATATAAAATGTTGAACTCTATCTTTGATATCTTCCAGTATACTTCACAAAACTTCATGAGATCTTGAATATAGCTATATAAGCCAGTCATAATGATATGGTTGAAAGCACAAAGTTATACCTCTTCTTACAGTGAAGAGCGGGCCCAAAAAACAACACATTAAACCACATCACCATCAACAGAGAACACTTAGCCAAATTCTTGATAGATCCCCAGAAAAAGTATAGACTAGAAGGGCACTTTATCTCAGTGTGTGAACAAAAGAGAATGTGCATGAAAAGGATGTTTGTAATGCCTGAATAGGAAAAAATACTGGAAATACATGAAGAACAACCAAAAATGAGTCATGTTGGCAACACAAGGGTAGACAACTGAGAGGAGGGGCAATGAATAAGTTGTCATAGAAATTAAACCTATTAAACTTATTCTCATATTTGATAAATAAACATGAAAGCATAAACCATCACCACATAAAAAAAACACATAACACCAAGATTTTTTATGTGGAAACCTTGTTAGGGGAAAAAACATGGTGGAGGTTAGTCCACAATATTATACTCTGTAAAAAGTATAAAAGTATTATAAATGGGGAATGCATATGCATTTAGGCACACTACCTAGAGCTCACTGCTCAAATACAAAAGGCTTACTTCCCAAAAGAAGACTCATTGTCTTACAGTAACATTCAGATTACATCTAGAAGATTTTGAACTGAGAAAATAGCTTCTAATGCTTGATTACAGTTTCAGTTAAGCACATAAACTCTTCTTCACACTTTACTTCTTCCTTAGAAATATTAGAACATTATTCGCACACAACACTCAACATACATCACACATCATACCCTCAAATGGTATAAAAAATTGATCATATATAGCTGCAACTAAGGATAACATTAACTACATGTCGGCTTTAACAAAATATAAAATGTGTACAAACTGTCAGCCTAAATCAATAAAAAATTTATATATACGGACCAAACAATGTCGAACAAAACATAGTAAGGACCCAAAACAACATCCTCAAATACTGAACACCTTCAAAAATTATGCCTTGAAGATCTGCAACATGCTACAATCACCCTGTCGGCCATCATCATGAAAAACATGAACTCACATAAGAAAATCACCAATCGCGAGCACAACAATCAATGCGGGCCAAAAACATAGATATAACATGATCTAGAAACATCCACAAGCATCATGAATCACCACAGAATCATCCACAACAACTCCAATTACTAGAATCACATCATCTTCTTTCAGGAACACCAACTAAAGCAAATGAACAACTGTCAGAACACAAATACTCATAACTCAATCAAATATTCATGGAAATATCTAAAAATTCATGTGGATAAAATAGATATACTTTTCAAAAAAACCTTTAATCCACAACCTCTTATCATCAATATACTAAGCTAGCCACCATATTGAACTTCACTACATCACTGACAACCTGCAACTTATTTTATTACAATTTTCTCAATATCCTTGACATATATGCCTTAAAGACATTAATTCCAATAGTGTTGACATCAATGAAAACCACATATCAAAAATATCCAACAATCTTCCCCTTTGGCATTGATGGCAACACATGATGTGAAAAATACCATCAACACAACTTTCTCTTGGCACTTTCTCCCCCTTAGATTTTGACTCTTTTCTCCTTAACTCTTTCACAGTTTTTCACATGACTCTTCTCCCCCTTTGACATCAATGACAAAGATACACATTACCTTTCTCTACACAAGCTCTGAACCACATATATGAACATCTAACTACTGGCACATACTCCAATCTAACTTCCTTTTCACCCACCTTCTCTCTCAAAAAGTGAAACTTGATAAATATATGCTTGGGTTTTGAATGCAGCACCAAATTCTTAGAAATGTTAATTGCACTTGAATTATCATAGAATATAGCAATAGTTTCATCATACAAAACTTTGATATCTTTCAACATCTACTTCATCCACAACACTTGAGTACAATTGTTAGCAACAACAATGTATTATTCCCCTGCAGTAGATAAAGAAGTGGCATTATGCTTCTTAATTAACCATGAAATCAACTTCTTTCCCAAGAAAAATGCACCACCACTAGTATGCTTTCTATCATTCACATCTCCTACCCAATCAGCATCAGTAAAAGCACTCAAAGTATGGTCATCTTCTTTAGGATACCATAGGCTAAAATCAATTGTCCCCTTCAAGTACCTGAAAATCCTCTTCATAGTTGTCACATGAGATTCTTTAGGATCAACTTGAAATCTTGCAACAATGCATACAACATTCATGATATCAGATCTAGTTTGAGTGAAATAGAGCAATCCACCAATCATGTATTTGTATCTAGTCTGATTTGTTTTAGGAGAATCATCATCTTGTGTCAACTTACATTCGATCACCATAGGTGTACCAACTGGCTTTGAATCTTCCATACCAAACTTCTTTAGCAATTATTTCACATACTTGGATTGAGATATAAAGATCCCTTTATCTAGCTGAGTAATTTGCAATCCCAAAAATAATTTCATTTCTCTAATCATAGACATCTCAAACTCAGTTTGCATCTCATTAGCAAACTTCATGCACAAACTATTATCTCCTCCAAAAATGATATCATCAACAAAGACAACAATCAGATCTTTATCATGATCAATCTTGAAATACAAATTAATATCAACAGTACCTTTATTAAATCCAAGCTTCAAAAAATACTTGTCCAATCTAGCATACCATGCTCTTGGGGCTTGCTTAAGTCCATACAATGCTTTCTTCAACCGGAAAACCATATCTCCCTGATCAGTCAATTGAAATCCATTAGGTTGCTCAATATACACTTCTTCTTCTAGTTCACCATTTAGCAATGCTAACTTGACATCCATCTGATAAACCTTAAAGTTTTTGTAAGTAGCATAAGCAAGAAATAGTCTCACAGCTTCAATCCTAGCAACATGAGCAAAATTTTCTTCAAAGTCAATTCCTTCCATCTGAGAATATCCTTTACACACAAGTTTGCTTTGTTTCTAACAACTTCACCTTGCTCATTCAGTTTGTTCTGAAAGACCCATTTAGTTCCAATTATGTTTTTGTCCTTAGGTCTAGGAACAAGAATCCATGTATCATTCTTCTCAATTTGTAGTAGTTCTTCTTTCATTGCTTCCACCCAATGTTCATCCTTGCATGCTTCATTGACATTATTAGGCTCAGTCTTTGAGATCAAACAATATTCTTCTAAAATTCTTCTCCTAGTTTGAACACCTTTGTTCTTATCACTTATAATCTGATCTTCTAGATGATTTAGTCTTACATACCTTAGAGTCTTAGGGTGTTCTTGAACTTCAGGCTCTTGTGATATCACTTCTGCACTTTCACTAGTTTCTTCCTCTTGATTTTCCTAGTTCACTGGAATGATTTGAACTTTCTTTCCTTTATCTAAATTGTCATTCTGATCATATGAATCATATTCCTAGGTTTTGGATGGTCTAACTATGTCTTCATCAACCTTGACATTATCACTTTCAATTAATTTTCTCAATCTCTTGTTGTAGCACCGGTAGGCTTTACTTTTAGTAGAATAACCAAGAAAGATTCCTTCATCACTTCTAGCATCAAACTTTCCTATATCTTCATCTCTTTTGATATAGCATTTACTTCCAAATATTTTGAAGTATCTAACAGTAGGCTTATGATCAAACCATAGCTCATAAGGAGTCTTACCGGTATCACCTTTGACATGTACCTGATTGAGAGTGTAAATAGTAGTACTCACAACTTTTCTCTAGTAGATATGTGGAACATTTCCTTCTAGCATCATGGTCCTAGCAGCTTCTTGAATTGTCATGTTCTTTCTTTCCACAACTCCATTTTGCTGAGGGGTCTTTGGGGCAGATAATTGTCTCTTTATCCCATGCTCTTCACAAAAAGAATTAAACTCACGGGAAGTGAATTCACCACCTTTATATGATCTCAGACATTTAATCTTCAGGCCTATCTCTGTCTCAACCATAGCCTTAAAAATCCTAAATTTCTCTAGAGCTTCATATTTTTCCCTTAAGAAAGTAACCCACATTAATCTAGAATAATCATCAATAAGTTACATGAAATACTTGTCTCCTTGTAAACTTCTGACTCTAGAAGGACCACACAAATCAGTATGCACAAGCTCCAACACTTCATTTGAACAATGTTGTTTGCTCTGGAATGAAACAATAGTTTGCTTCCCTAACTCACATTCCTTGCATATAGCATTAGTAGGTTTTATCAACTTAGGAAGATCTCTCACTACCTGAGTAGAACTTATCTTGATAATATTGTCAAAGTTTACATGACACATTATCCTATGCCACAACCAACTTTCATCAACTTGAGAAATCAAACAAATTTTACTCGTAGCATTTGGGTGAAAGATATTACCTTTCATTTTTGTACCAGATGCAATCACATTTTTGGAACTCCCTAATATTCTACACTTTCCATCCTTGAATTGAAGATTGTATCCCTTGTAAACCATCTATCCAACACTTAAGAGATTATGCTTCAAACCTTCCACATAGAGAACATCATCAGTATTATGCTTACCATCAAGAGAAATGGATCATCCACCATGGATTACACCATCTTTGTCATCACAAAATATTGCAAAACCACCATCATACTTTTCCAAGCTCACGAATTTACTTTTATCACTTGTCATGTGATGAGAGAATCCATTGTCAATCACCCATTCATCTTTTTCTTCAACTCTGGCAGCTAGAGCTTTCTCCACATTTGTGTAACTAGCAGATTCAGTAGGTACTAGATCATTTTCCTTGATAGCAATAAATACCCATTCATCCTCACTTAAATTCCCTTTATCAGATTCATCATATGTCACACCTTCATCAACAACAGAATAACACTTTCTTTGAAATCTAGGCTTGATAGGTCTTGGCATAGGGACTCTTTCTGGATACCTTGAGGCAACATGACCTATCTTATTGCAAGAAAAACATTTAAGAGGAAATTTTCCTTTATACTTACCTTCTCCTCTAGCTACCCTCTTGACAATAAGTGCTTCCAGCTCATCTAGTTTTCTCTCTTCTTCCTCAATCTCTCTCATTTCCTGCTCATACTTGGACATTTTTCTAGAAGAAATTTATCCCAGATCACATCCCTGCTTATCTTTTCCAGAGATAGTAGCTATGAATGCAAATTCTCTCTTAGGAAGAGATTCACCAAACTCACTTAACTCAAAAGCAACAAGCTTACCAATCAACATCTCTTTGGTTACATTTGTCACAATTCAGATCCCTCAATAGCAACAACTTTGTGTTTGTATGCAGCAAGCAAGGATCGAAGCACCTTAGCAACAATCTCTAATTCCTCCAATGTTCCACCAACAAATCTAGTACTACACACAAGTTCAGTCACTCTCTACATAAAAGAAGTGGTGTTCTCATCTTCACCCATTCTCAACATTTCATATTTCCCTTTTAGGCTTTTTAGCTTAGCAATCTTCATGTGGGTATCACCTTCATACAAATTTTCCAACTTTTTCCAGATCTCATAAGCAGTCTTCAACTCCATTACATTTTTCATGTCGGAATCAGTTAGAGCACTCAACAATGCTTCCTTAATCTCACCTACAATACAAGGACCATTCTATGGGATGATATACCTATTCTTTGTAATTTTCCAGTAAGGTTCACCAATGCATCTCAGATGACACTCCATTCAATTCTTCCATAGAGAATAATTAGTTCCATTAAATCTCAGAGTATCCTTCTTATATGTCACCATCTCAGATCACCTCAAGCTATTAAACTTCTTCTGAGGAACCTGCTTTGATACCAATTGTTGGAAACACAAGGGAAGACAAATGAGAGGGGGGGTGAATCAGTTGTCACAAAAATTAAACCTATTAAACTTATTCTCAAATTTGATAAATAAACATGAAAGCATAAACCATCACCACATCAAAAACACACATAACACAAATATTTTTTATGTGGAAACCTTGTTAGGGGAAAAACCGTGGTGGAGGTTAGTCCACAAGATTATACTCTATTAAAAGTATAAAATTATTATAAATGGGGAATGCACATGCATTTAGGCACACTTCCTAGAGCTCACTGCTCAAATACAAAGGCTTACTTCCCAAAAGAAGACTCACTATCTTACAGTAACATTCAGATTACATCCAGAAGATTTTGACTTGAGAAAATAGCATCTTCTAATTCCTGATTATAGTTCTGGTTAAGAACATAAACTCTTCTTCACACTTTACTTCTGCCTTTGAAATTTTAGAACATTATTCACACACAACACTCAGCATACATCGCACATCATACCCTCAAATGGTATAAATAATTGATCATATATATCCGCAACTAAGGATAACATCCACTACATGTCAGCTTTAACAAAATATAAAATGTGTACAAACTGTTGGCCCAAATCAATAAACAATTTATCAATACGAACAAAACAATGTCATCCAAAACATAGTAAGGACCCAAAAAAACATCCTCAAATATAGAAGACCTTTAAAAATTATGCCTCAAAGATCCACAACATGCTACAATCACCCTGTTGGCCATGATCATGAAAAACATGAACTCACATAAGAAAATCACCAATCACGAGCACAACGATCGATGCGAGCTAACAACAAAAATAGAGCATGATCTAGAGACATCCACAAGCATCATGAATCACCACAGAAGCATCCACAACAACTCCAATTACTAGAATCACATCATCTTCTTCTAGGAACACCAATTAAAGCAAAAAAATAACTATCAGAACAAAGATACTCACAACTCAATCAAATCTTCATGTGAACCTCTAAAAATTCATGTGGATAAACTAGATATACTTGTCAACAAACCCTTTAATCCACAACCTCTTATCATCAATATACTGAACTAGCCACCATACTGAACTTCACTCCATCAACCTACAACTTATTTTATTACAATTTTCTCAATATCCTTGACATATACAACCTTAAAGACATTAATGCCAATAGTGTTGACGTAAATGACAACCACATATCAGCAATATCCAACAACACCATCAGTAGAGAACACTTAGCCAAATTCCTGGTAGATCTCTAGAAAAAGTATAGACTAGAAGGGAACTTTATCTTAGTGTGTTAACAAAAGAGAATGTGCATGAAAAAGATGTATACAATGCCTGAATAGGAAAAAATACTGGAAATACATGAAGAACAACAAAAAATGAGTCATCCCACACAAATGAAAACTTTCCAAGAGTGAAGACGTCCAAGTAATTCACTTGATTGTGAAAGCACAAACTATGTCACACTTTATAATGGAATCAACCAACAACAAAAAAAATTGAACTTCGACCACATAAAAGTGGTCTTTATGTTTAAAATTTAAAAATGATGTAAACTAATGAAATGAAGAAATATTGAAGTTTATTCTTGTAATTTTTCAGATTTTTAAAAAATTGTTTTGGTTTTTTTTTTTTATCAATTTAAGAGCAGATTTTAGAATGCTGAAAATTTCATGAAAAAGTGACATTCACTTGACGTCAAGAAACAAATAGAAAAAAACTTTGTTTTCCCCTAATTTTTTTCTCCAAATAGGTAACTTCAATATTTAGTGCATGGAAAAAAAATAAAATTTTGATGTATATCTTTCTCATAACAATATTTTAAAGTCAAACTTGTGAGAAATTGACAGTTTTCATTTGACATCAACCATTGTCTATTGTTTTAATCATTTTCAAAAAACAAATTATACCCTTTTGAAGAAGACTCTCTCCTCTAGTGCATTATATATTTTTCAAAAAAAAATAATATTTTTTTACTATTTTTTTGTTAATTTATAATGATCAACATCTTTTTTAACTTTAACAACCTACTTGCATTATTTTAAAAATAAAATACATTAAAACTATTCAAAATATTAAAAAAATTGTAACATATTTGGATTAACCACTCTAAGATCTTCAAAAGGGTATTTTTCTTTCTTTTTTTTAAATCATTTTGACTAAAGAAATCCTTAGTTGAAGTTGAAAGTTTCAAAAAATTCTAAAAAAAGTTGAGTTGACTGTGAACTAGGATTCCATAGACAATTTCGGTAGAAAGGGTTTTGAACAAAACCCTTTCTACCAAAAACACACATAAAATAAGCCGCATTTCAATGCGACAAAGGGAAACATTCAAATTTTATGATTTCAAGCAAAAGGTGTTACATTGGTGGTTGTCATTGCACCAAAAGATCAACTTGTTAATACTCGATACAACCACCAGGTTTATACAAGATCCATGGGAGGCGATTAAGCCATGTGACAAACCCAAGTTCTGCACTACACTACAAAGACCAAGGGACACACCATCTTGCAAAAATCCCCCCCAATGCAAGCAAGGGATTTGAACCCATGACCTCGACTCTAATACGAACTATTACATTGGTGGTTCCCATTGCACCAAAATATTGACCTGTTAATGCTTAATACAACCGTCAGATTTATACAAGATCCACAGGAGGTGGTTGAGCCATGTCATGAAGCCAAGCTTCACACTACACCAAGGAGACCAAGGGACACACCATCTTACAACAAATAGGTTTCACCTGAAATTGTATGTGCCACATATAGGCCACGTGGTTTCAGAAGAAACTAGTTTGACCAAAAAATGTTTAGGTCGAAATAGTTTCATTCACAACTATTTAGTTGGCCGAAAGTGTGACACAACTTTTTGTTTTTACCCTAAATAAAATGTACGTGGAGAGAAATATGGAGAGAGTGCATGGATGGATGTGAAGAGCTCTGAGAGACTGTCCTAACACCATTGAAATAATAAAAAGCAGAGAAACAAGTCAAAAGTTATGAGCTTGGCACTAAAAACAACACCTTTAACTTCAACAGGCTGTAGAATGCACCAGTAGCAAAACTAGCTTTCTGATGATATCTCATTCACCAAAAACTAATATCATACAATCAAGTTATGGTGAAAGGAAAAAAAATGCTCCCTTCTAGGCCAAAAAAGGGGACTTGGGGCCCTTGGCTAGTCGATCATATGACTAACGTCATGCTGACATTCATAGAATATTCCCTTCATGTTGAAAAAAACCAGTGTCTAAAAAACTTGTGTAGTCATTGGAATATGCTCACACAAGATCCAAGAAAATTTTTGGTCACTGGGCGAATGAAATATCTGTTGTCAGTGTTGGAAAATAATTGTCGACAAAAAAAGACAACTACTGGTATATTAAAAACCCCCACTATGCAAGCAAATGGGGCTTCTAGGAGGTGTTTTGAGGTCATCGGTTGCTAGTAATGGCATTGGATGACACTAAAACCACCGACCGGTGTGCCTTAAGGGGCCCATAGGGAATGCTAACACAAGTACCTTGTAGGTACCCCATTAATGCGCCCCAAAAAATTAATTGCGCCCTTTGAAAAAATTAAAACCTTCCCTTTTAAAAAAAATTAAAACCTCTGCACTTTAACTTTTTTTATTTAAAAAAATAAATTAAAAATGCAAACATCGACCTTTTTTTGTTCGCCCTTTTCTTTGATATGCATGCAGGAAGCTATACAGGGGTTGTATAGGCCCTTGTACAATTTTTTTTTATCTCAAAAGCTATCAATGTCGAACTAGGGAAAATTTATAGTCAAAATTCATCGATTCAGCCTCCTAAATCCAACATTGAGGTCCTTTTTGCACCAAAATGCACCAAAACCATAGCTACACTTCAAATTTGAAAAAAACAACTGCTTCAAACCCTTGTAGATCTGACCTCAAGAGTCCAAATTAGACCAAAAAAAAGCCAAATTTGACTTTCTCAATAGCTCTAAATCCAACAATGAGGTCTTTTTAATGCCAAAATGTACCAAAAGTTCATCCACCTCTAAAATTTGCAAACAAAGCAAAAAGGAGTTTCAAATCTAATGCATGTAACCCTTGTTGAAGAAAAACCCTCATAAATCAAGAAGAGTTTTTTTGAATCCATGCTCTAATACCATGTTAAAATTGTGAAAAACACGAGTCACATGATCAAACAACAAACAAAGACACCTTCCACACAAGAGATATGCAAACAAAGAATTGCTATATTCCTCAACAAGAAAAAGCTACAAAAGAACCTCAAGAATCTTCAAGGAAAACAAAAGTTCTTAAAGGTTGAGAATTTTATCATAAGGCATGAAATCTCGGGAGATTAGAAGAACGATAATACAATAAGGGTTGAGTGCTATATAGGAGCAACCCTAAATGAGAAGGGCATTAGATTAGGACAAGTGTCAATATCACATGCGATGAGATAGAATGATTTAATAATAGCTTACTTTAGTTAACATAGAAAAGAACTTAGTTAACTAAATAAAGAACTCCTAAGTTTAGCTTAAGTGCATGAGAATAAATTCTACAAATAATCAATTAAAAAAAGTACTTAATTATTAGCTAATGCATGATTACTCTAACAACATTTGCATTTGTTCAAATCACATTGAGAAATTCTAGAAAAATAGTAACTATCAGACCTATTTGTAGATAGTGTAGACATCAAAATTTAGACACTTAATTTATCCAAATTTATCACTTTTCATCTAAACATCCTCCTATCTGAGTTAATTAAGTAATATTACTATTATTTAATTAATATCTTTAATTCTGCCAAATCCCTAAGGTATTTAATTAATAATTAAATACCTTACCCTCCTTAATCCTCTTTTCATCAAATAAATTAAATAAATATTATTTATTTAATTCCTCACATGTCATTTTCATCTAATCCTAATCCATTTCCTAATCTCTTCATTAAGGATGTGCACATGCCTAATCCTTGATTAAGATGTGTCACATCCTCCAACTTTTGCAAGTTGGCTTTTAATCCTAATTAACCCCTAATCATCCTCTAATTACTGATTAGTCAAACCTAATTAGTACCTTGGTCAACTCTTCCCCCCCAAGGAATTCTTAATTCCTTTTTATTTGTCCTAGATTCCTCTCTTTTATATGTGAATTTTTAATTCACATTCTATCCTTCCAAGGCTTCTAGAACTTTGGACTTGTCACAATCTCCACATGTGACCAAGTCCCACCTTTTTGGAGCCCACCTTTTATCCTTTAGATTCTCCTAAGAATGTGAATTTTTAATTCACATTTATATCCCCAACCACCTTTCTTTTTCCCATGTAGATTTTTGAGGAATTCCAAAATTCCTCAAATGTCCCTTTCACTCCCACTTGGGGACAAGAAATCCCCTTTTGTGGAAATATTCTCACTCCCCAAGGTGCTTGTCCTTCCTCCACCTCATGTACCTTATTGACACTTCACTTACACCTCATCTTCTCTTGGCCACTTCACCATCCACATGTCAAGATGTGAGGGCTTGTGGGTTCTCAACCCACCATAGCCCTTCATCTTGGCCTTGTTGGGTGCATCTT
The DNA here is from genome assembly GCA_007258455.2 of Sequoia sempervirens. Classification (NCBI taxonomy): domain Eukaryota; kingdom Viridiplantae; phylum Streptophyta; class Pinopsida; order Cupressales; family Cupressaceae; genus Sequoia; species Sequoia sempervirens. Next base: position 251,029,510 of record VDFB02000015.1, read on the forward strand.
GACCGTTGAATTCTCTAGAGAATTCAAATTCTCCTATAAATACCCTCTCCTCAAGGGCATTTTAGAACACTTTGTATTTTCATAACTACATGCTGCCAATTTGCATCCTCAATCCTTTGCCATCATCTAGCTATCCATCTTAATCATTTTGCACATTCAATCTTGCATTTAGTCATTCAAGCAATCATCTAAGGAGCACACAAAATCATCCCAAGCAAAGGCCAATCAAGGAGATATCAACCGCAAGGAAGGTGAAATAATTTGTCTTGTTTTGCCCATTTTCTTTCTTGTTTTATCACTCCTTTGGCTAATCTTGAGGTGTCCTTGGTCTTTTATTACTTGCATTTTTAAGTTATTTTGCACGTTAGAGTAGGATAAAGTTCTTAGGATCACATTTCTGGCATGCCCAGTGGGACCCACAAATGGGTCTTGCATTTAACCTCCCATTTGGTTGAGAATTTTGTAGGAAAAGTACGTAGAAAGGTGGCAGCGCCCTTTGCTTTACCGCAGAAAGGCGGCAACGCCCTCTTGGCCACTGCAAAAAGGTGGCAGCGCCCCACATTTGAAAGTTTATCTTCTTCTAACACGTTTGTTGTCATTAGGGATATATTTAGAAGGTTTTACTAACACTTTTCTTGCAGTGGGAGGGGCACAACTTTCCTTTTTTCTTAAAAATCTGACAAAGTTTACCGCAAAAAGGTGGCAGTGCCCTCTTGGCCACTGCAGAAAGGCGGCAGTGCCCTACATCTGATAGTTTTATTCCTTTTAACATGTTTGTTACAATTAGGGATATATTTAGAAGGTTTTTCTAACACTTTTCTGGCAGTGGGAGGGGCACAACTTTCCTTTTTTCTTAAAAATCTAACAAAGTTTACCGCAGAAAGGTGGCAGCGCCCTTTTGGCCACTACAGAAAGGCGACAACGTCCTACATCTGAAAGTTTTATTCCTTCTAACACATTTGCTGCAATTAGGGATATATTTAGAAGGTTTTTCTAACACTTTTCTTGCAGTGGGAGGGGCACAATTTCCCTTTTTTTTTTAAAATCTGACAAAGTTTACTGCAGAAAGGTGGCAGCGCCCCCGCAGAAAGGTGGCAGCGCCCCCACAGAAAGGCGGCAGTGCCCCTGCAGAAAGGTGGCAGCACCCCAAAACAACACAGTTTGAAAGGTAAAATAGTCATTTTGGCTTCGTTTTTATTCTCATTTTTTGCTGTTTTCAAATAATAACTCTCTAACATTGTTTTGGCAAGGATATTGGTGTTTTTTGCTAATGTTTTGCAGCGTATTAGGGCGTAATTGATCAAGGACGAAGAAGAAGACAGCTAATATTTGCTTGCAAGACCGTCTATTTGATCAGATTTCAAAAATTATCCTTGTTGTTTTGGAACATAGTCTAATTAGGGGGAATAAACTTCATTGCTTACTGTGATTGTTTGTTTATTGTCACCCAAGGGGGCATTAATTTGTTTTCACTTTCCCCTTGTACTTTGTGTGAGCCTAGGGAGTAGTTGGAAACGGTTAGTGTCTTCTTTTTAGTGGGACCTGCTTGGGGATTTCATCACCCCAAGGGACGATTCCAACCACGCGTACCGGCGGGGTATATAAAGGGGGGAGAACGAAAGTTGTACCCCAATCCAGTCACGTTGTAATGGGCAGAGCGTCGAAGCTAGGGTGATACCTAGATAGACGTGAAGAGTTGGTCCGATCCTTTCAGTATCTCGCTAGGGTTCCTGACTCACGATTGTGACAGACTGGTGTTCACGGTTGTGCCTCATGTACCGAGAGTATATCGAGGACTCCTTAGAAGCCTTGTGCATCCTAGATTAAGACCTTGCATTGCCATACCCTTAATATTAATCATAGGATTATGCTTGCTTGAAGTGTTTTCTTGTGAAAAATTTGTGAAATCTTTGATACTTTGACCTTACTTTATCATTTTGTGTCCTTGCCATAGCCTTTGCCATCAAAATTAAACTCTTTCTTACCGCAGAAAGGTGGCAACGCCCCTATTTTATTGCAGAAAGGTGGAAACACCCCTGATTTTGCTACAAAAAGGTGGCAGCACCCCTGTTTTGCTGCAGAAAGGTGGCAGCGCCCCTAATTTTTGCTGAAGAGGGGCGGATTTGCCCTCCTGAGCACCCGAAATCATCCCATTTGGATCTGTTTAGCCTGTAAACCATCATTTAATCATTCCCAACCATTACCTCCTCATCCCAAGCCTCTGTTTCATCACTTTAAGTCTCCCAAAACTTCCATTTGATTTGTTTAAACCTCCATCTTATCATTCCAAATCTTTGTTTAACCATTCTAAATCCCCACTCATTCTCCACAATCATCTTCAATCCGCCCGATCATTCTAATTTCATCATATTCCATTCAAAAATCCATACCCTCACCTAATGAACGTCATACTTTTTACCATTTACATCACCAAACACCACTCATAATCATTGCAGAAAAGTGGCAGCGCCCCTATTTTGCTGTAGAAAGGTGGCAGCGCACCTTTTTTGCTGCAGAAAGGTGGCAACGCCCCTATTTTGTTGTAGAAAGGTGGTAGCGCCCCTGATTAAGCTGTCAATGCCCCTGAAAGCTATCAACGCCCCTGATTTTGTTGTCAACACCCCTGATTTTGCTGTCAATGCCCCTGATTTTGCTGATTTTACTGTCAACGCCCCTAATTTTGCTGTCAACGCCCCTGATTTTGCTGTCAACGCCCCTGAAAGCTGTCAACGCCCCTGATTTTGCTATCAACGCCCCTAAAAGCTGTCAATGCCCCTGATTTTGCTGTCAACGCCCCTAATTTTACTGTCAACGCCCCTGAAAGCTGTCAATGCCCCTGATTTTGCTGTCTATGCCCCTGATTTACTACAGAAAGCTAACTATGCCCCTTTAACTTCCCGGGGCCGTCATTTACGAACCGTGCATCGGATCGACTTTGTCCAAAAACCAAAGTTGCTTAGTTTTTTAAGCTCTATCTAGTGGTACTTTCCATTTCCTCCTATCAAGAATTTGACCATCCCAGGGTGGCCACGCCCCGCATCGCAGGGTGGACACGCCCCTAACTTCCTAGGGCCACCATTTACAAACCGTACGTCAAATCAACTTCATTCAAAAACTAAAATTGCTTAATTTTTTGAGCTCTATCTAGTGGTACCTTTTATTTCTTCCTATCTAATCAAACCAATCCATTCTTCCAATCATCTAATCAATCCAAGCACACCAATCCAATCAAGTTCATCCAATCACAATTATCCAATCAACATCATCTAATCATTTGATCCTATCCAATCAAACTGATCTAGTACTTTAATCAAATTCATCAAATCATTTACCCGATCTAATCATCTATCTACCGAATCCCATCAAAATCAAAAACAATCCCATCCAATCATCCTAATCTGAGCTTTTGTCCAATCCTAATATGAGCTTGACCAAAATCCTGATTTGAGCTTTAATCTGTTCTCATCCAAAATATTTTATCCATCCTCTTTATCCTTTCACCATCATGAATCCTCATCCTCCATCAATAGTGGTCAAGGGAAACCCTAATTATGTCGACACTGATAAAGAAAGTCTGGTTGATCAAGAGGTATACGACATAGATCCCCTTGACACTATCATCTTTAGTAAGCGTTCTCCACCCACTTTCCAAAATCCAATTAAGCCTAATCATATTCCTTATGCTACCTTTGACAAGGGGTATCTAGTACCTTCCCCTTCCCCATCTACATCATCTTCTTATTCAACATCCACATCTTCTTATCCTCATCTTCCATCACAATATTCCTATTACAATTCCCCATACATGACCCCCTATCCTAATCCTCTTTCCCAGTCTGTCCATACAAATCTTACATCCACACCCTTTTACCTTAATCCTACATCCACATATCCTAATCATAATCCACCATCCCAATACCCTTATTATAATCCATCCCCCACATCCTCTTGTCCCACTACACCACCTATATCCTCTTGTCTTAATCCACAATCCATGTCCCCCTATCTTAATTCACCACTCCAATATCCTTACCTTAACCCTCCATCCAATCCTAGTCCTCCATCTACTCCTAGTCCTCCATCCAATCCTAATCCCCCATCTACTCATGGTCCTACATTCAATCCCATTCCTTCATCTAACCCTAGTCCACCAATCCATAATCCCTCATCCATTTCTACCACCCTAGCCAAGCCAACCATATGCAAGTCTCTCATTTCAGAAGTTCTCCAAGGACTCATTACAAAGAAGCCATCCCCAACTCCACATCTTGAAGTCATGGAACCATGCCATCTAGATCCATCATCCATGGTCACTAGTGATGAGACCCTTCTCCATACCACACCTATTATTGACGTTACCACCCCTAGTACTGCTAAAACCATTGAAACCATTGAACCCACTAGATCCATTGAACCCACATCTCCTACTATGAGAACCACTGAATCCATCGAAGACACCCAATTCCAATCCACTCCCTCTACTCCTAGATCCACCCAAATCCAATCCACTCCTCCCACTCCTAGTAGCACCAAAACCCATCCCAATGAACCTCATGAATCTTCCATCCCTCCATCTTCCCCACTTGAAGAGTCCCAACAAGACTCCGTTACCATGCCTCCCACACACGATAAGTCACACCAAGAGTCTAATCCAAAGCATGTCAGCATATCTCCTTCTCTAGATCAAGATCCTACCATCCCATCTAGTCCACCTCAAGATCACAGTCCCCCATCCGTTCCATCCCATGAACCCCTTGTCATTCAAGCTTCCACTACTCCATCTTTCATCTCCATCACATGAGCCTACTACCACAAATCCAGATCCTATCATGGCCCCTACTCCCTCTCCTGATGTTGCTATCCCATCATCTCCTTCTCATGATCCCCCATCATCGCCTAAAAATGCTATCCCCACACCACTTGCATATCCCCTTGGTCCTCTCACATTCCTCCATGGTGGTCTCCTCGCAGAAGAAAAATAAAGCATATACACCAACCCTCCTCCTCCACCTAATAATGAACTCGCATCATTCTTCCAGAATAACAAAAATCCTGTCCTAGATTGAATACTCAAGAGAATGAGCTATCAAGGAAAAGGTTTAGGTCTTCATGAGCAAGGTATTATAGAGCCCATCCAAGCTAAAGAACATTTGTATCCGCAAGGTCTTGGATGTACTACTCACGACTCGCAATCCAAAAATGTTGGTACAACCTTTAGATGTCCTCAACGAGCCTTTTCCAAAAGAAATATCGGCTCCTCCCATCGCCCCACCAGATCATATATGGCCATCCCTCCTTCTCTATCGTATCACCTCAAAACAACCGTCCATCTTCCTCCTTCATCTGCTCCATCCATTTTGGGTCCTTACATCCCTCCATCTACCATCTCCAATCCTCCATCTACCATGCCCTTGTTTCCTCCAGGTCCTACGTCTATTTTGGGCCCCTATATCCCAAAATCACCTCCTCCATCTCGTCCTATCCATCCTTTCATCCATTCATCACCTATCCATCTCATCCATCATAAACATCCTAATCATGATTGACAAATGCACATACCTCAACATCCTCCATCTACGCATAATCCCCATACTCCTACCCCCATCACTCCACATCATCCATCTCCTCACACCCATCCCATTGCTACTAAAAGCACTTTGGTTGTTAAAGAAAAAATGCATAAATCCAAGCATCCACATGAATCTACGACTCCTCAGGTCCCCTCTAAAAGACATGGTGAAGAGAAGAAAAATCTAAATCTACATCAACTCCGTAGGCCACAGAGACCCACCAAAGCAAGGATCAAAACCATGTGGATCCCAAAGAAAAAAGATGCAATACCATCACATGAACAATCAGTAAGAACATCCAAAGTCGCTAATCCAAAAGCTAATCATACACCCCTTTCATCTCCTAAGTCTGTTTTGGGTCCTTATGTCCCGAAATTCACCATTCCATCTCCATTATCCCCACATTCTCCATCCCTTAATCCTATTATCTTTTCACATCCACCACCACATGTGCCAATGTTGGTCCTGAACACATCCCCCCATCACATATCCACCCCATCATTCTATCCATACCCTTTCTAGCATCCCATCCACTATCCCATGTATCAACCCCATCATTCTATCCATACCCTTTCCAACATCCCATCCATTATCCCATGTATCAACCCCATCAAATCCCTCTAATCCACCGTCATGCATAATCCATTTATCCTAATAAGATTGTACCAACATCCAACGGTCACTTCAAACATGGGCTCATAACACCTTGATCCTTATCACATGTCTTCTAAATCCACTTATTTGCCTCCCTATCCTTACCCATCTCTTTCTGCATGACATCCAAAAAGTCAAAAAATCCACACAAAAAAAAAAAAACAACAACAAAACAAAATAGTAAAGAGAAATAATTCGTCCAATGGTGAAAACTTGGCAAACAAGCACCTTGGATAAGTACCATGATGAAAACCTGGAAAATAGGTGTCATGTGTAAATCCCCATCTGCACTTGGGGGCAACTTCCTGATATGCATTCCCTCCATCCGCTATGCTTCGAGCTATGCACCCGTCTTCCCGTCATCCGTCATCTTCATAAATCCCCGCATCCTACCATCATATCTCATTTATCTCCCATCCCTCCATCCTTCTTGTGATCTTGATCAAAATAGGGGCACCTATCTATGCATGTTTTGGACACCTCTTGGTATACATTCCCTTCATCCATGCTCTATCATATTCCTTAGTCACCCATCCTATCCTCATCTAGTTATCTTGTTTATCTTCCCATCCACCTATCTTCCATCCCTCATGCCTCCTCATATATGACATATCTAGAGTGGGGGCATCTGCTTCCTTTGTGACATAGTCCTTGGAGAAATCATCTATCATAACATCCCTTCATCTTCGTATCCATCTATCACAGCATCCCTTCCATCTCCCCATCCTTATCTTTGTATCCATCTATCCTAACATCCCTTTCATCTCCCAATCCTTATGTCCCTATCCATCTATCATAGCATCCCTTCCATCTCCCCATCCTTATCTTCGTATCTATCTATCCTCGCATTCCTTTCATCTCCCAATCCTTATATCCATCTCCATCTCTCCCCATCCTTATCTTCGTATCCATCTATTATAACATCCCTTCATCTCCCTATCCATCTATCATAACATCCCTTCCATCTCCCCATCTTTATCTTCATATCTATCTATCATCGCATTCCTTTCATCTCCCAATCCTTATATTCCTATCCATCCAAACAATCCCTCGCATCCCCCACTCCTATATCTCTATCCATTCTTTCATCTTTATCCTTATCCCATCTCACAATCCCTTGTCATTGGTATCTGGCTATAGGCCTCCCCCCATGCAACCCAATGCCATTTATCTCATCGTCATCCCCCCTGCTTCTCTTGCACATCTTTTCAATCCCCTATCACTTTTCATCACTCATCTATCTATCATATCATCCTCCCAAGTCATTTTAATGCTTTGGATAACTATCCCATCCCTGAGCTTTATGTGATCGTCATCATCCTATCCAATCCAACAGGTCTATCCTATCTTGTCGTATCGGTCCCATCTTTTTATCCACTTATCCTATCATCTTATCACCCTTTATCCATTGTTTTCCTTTGGTCTTGTCAAACTATGTTGCCCCTGCGTTGTCACATAGGCAAGGCTGATCATACGATTTTCCCCCGGGGCATTTTTGGATCAACTTGTTTTAGTCCTCCATCACTTCGTCTTCACCAGTACCTTTTCGCTTTTATCCATGGCCTTTTTATCGAACTACATTGCCCCTGCACTTCCACGTAAGCAAGGTTGGTCATTTGATCCTCCCCTGGGGCATTTGTCTATCGCATGTTGTGTCTTTCATCATCGGTCACCATTGTCTTCTTTCCGATTTATCCATGGTCTTTTTCCATGAACTACGAGGGCTCTGCGCTTTCACGTAGGCAAGGCTAATCTCTGATCGGCCCCCGAGCCCCTAGGTCTTTAGGGTGTGTCAGTCTAATGTCTTGTCTCCCTTGTGTCGTGTCATCAAGCTATGCCCTTCTCTAGCCAGTTCTTCACAAATGAGATCCACTTGTATCATGAGATCCAATCGATTTTGAACATCCTACGTCATAATGATATTTTAGTTTTGTATCCATCATCTTTGGTCTCAACAGGATGCATCCTTCCTAACAGACCTCATCAATCCCATCCATCCCCTTGATCCTATGGCAATGGATGTGTGAAATTGATTGTGATATTTTGATACTTTTGGATTTTGTTTATCATTTGAGTTCCCTATCATCACTTGTCAAGGCCGCCATGATCCATCATATTATGGTGTGTTTTGATTGATCAACATAGGGGCATATCTTGATATTTTATTTTTGTCTTCTTGGTTGTCCCACATAGTACCCACCAAGATCCTTGAGGTCTTGTGTTACGCTGGGGCATCCTTTTGTGCTTGGGGTTATCTCAACACCTGGCCCGACCAAGGTCTTCATGACTTTGGGGTGTTGGGATAGCCTTCTTGTCTATTGTATTTATTTCATGCATTAGACACTCTTACGCCTTGGTTTCACATACCCTGACACTTGGTGTCTTATGCTATAGCAAAAATTAGTGCTCCAAAGATGGCAAATTGCATTAGGATTGCATTTCATTTTTCATTCTATCATCTTGCATATATCCCCCCATCCATTCATCATTCATCCTTATCTCACACATCTCTATCCAATCCCCATCCATTCCATTTAGCCTGAATCATATAATCATATCCTTGGTCTTATTCTCAATCTTGTTACCAGCCTTGACCCATCATCATCATCATCATCCATTAGTATCCTTTCCTATCCCTTTGGTGTTGTTTTGGGATGTATCCTTCCCTCATCAACAACACTTTCATCATCATCGGGAGGTATTCCTCCCTATCCTTTAGTGGTATTTTGGGATGTATCCTTCCCTCATCAATACCACTCAGTGGGATGTATCCTTCCCTATCCTCGTGTTGTTTCGGGATCCTTCATTCCCTCATTGACAACACTTCATCCATCATCAACCCATTTTGGCTTGTACCTTGACTGGGGCAACATCACCTTTTGAAATCCATTTGTGCTTCATCCCTCTCCCTATCACTTACTCTCTTACCCATCACCTTGCTTCATCTTCCTCATCTCCCCTTGCATCACATCATCTATTTCGAGAGCACACACGTGTTCTCTTCAACCCACATGTCCTCTCGAGGGGGCATCCTCAATCCCTACTCTTCATCTTCACCCCCATTGTCTTCCTAGTCATCCCTTTGATGATTGGGGCATCTTTTCCAATCTAACCATCTCCTTCTGGGTTCTATATTTTAATATTCTTTGAAATAATGCTACTTCGTAACACCATCTCAAAGAGGGGCAAAATGTAGACATCCAAATTTGGACACTTAATTTATCCAAATTTATCACTTTTCATCTAAACATTCTCCTATCCGAGTTAATTAAGTAATATTACTATTATTTAATTAATATATTTAATTCCACCAAATCCCTAAGGTATTTAATTAATAATTAAATACCTTACCCTCCTTAATCCTCTTTTCATCAAATAAATTAAATAAATATTACATTTATTTAATTCCTCACATGTCATTTTCATCTAACTTAACCTTTCCTAATCTCTTCATTAAGGATGTGCACATGCCTAATCCTTGACAAGATGTGTCACATCCTCCAACTTTTGCAAGTTGGCTTTTAATCCTAATTTCCCCTAATTATCCTCTAATTCTTGGGATTAGTCAAACCTAATTAGTACCTTTAAACTCTCCCCAAGGAATTTTTAATTCCTTTTTATTTATCCTAGATTCCCTCTTTTATATGTGAATTTTTAATTCACATTCTATCCTTCCAAGGCTTCTAGAACCTTGGACTTGTCACAATCTCCACATGTGACCAAGTCCCACCTTTTTGGAGCCCACCTTTTATCCTTTAGATTCTCCTAAGAATGTGAATTTTTAATTCACATTTATATCCCCAACCACCTTTCCTTTTCCTATGTAGATTTTTGAGGAATTCCAAAATTCCTCAAATGTCCCTTTCACTCCCACTTGGGGACAAGAAATCCCCTTTTGTGGAAATATTCTCACTCCCCAAGGTGCTTGTCCTTCCTCCACCTCATGTACCTTATTGACACCTCACTTACACCTCATCTTCTCTTGTCCACTTCACCATCCACATGTCAAGATGTGAGGGCTTGTGGGTTCTCAACCCACCATAGCCCTTCATCTTGGCCTTGTTGGGTGCATCTTGACCTTTGAATTCTCTAGAGAATTCAAATTCTCCTATAAATACCTCTCCTCAAGGGCATTTTAGAACACTTTGTATTTTCATAACTACATGCTGCCAATTTGCATCTTCAATCCTTTGCCATCATCTAGCTATCCATCTTAATAATTTTGCACATTCAATCTTGCATTTAGTCATTCAAGAAATCATCTAAGGAGCACACAAAATCATCCCAAGCAAGGGCCAATCAAGGAGATATCAACAAAAAGGAAGGTAAAATCGTTTGTGTCTTGTTTTTCCCATTTTCTTTCTTGTTTTATCACTCCTTTGGCTAATATTGAGGTGTCCTTGGTCTTTTATCACTTGCATTTTTAAGTTATTTTGCACGTTAGAGTAGGATAAAGTTCTTAGGATCACAGATAGAAACAAAAACCTTAAACAACTTAAACATTTAGTTTTTCAAATTTTAAACCCCCTATCAAGGACTTAGATGCCCCTGGGTGACTTTGTCCTTGTACAAGTGCCTCAAAAAACTTCTTCACAATTGTCTATCTCTATTTGTTTAGTCTATAGGTACTTGCAAATCTCTATTTTGGAATCAATAATTGCATGTTTTTAGGCATTTGGCATATAGTTCATAAAAGTGAAATAAAGCACATTATTTGTGTTTCAAAATTGAATTGAAATCATCATTTTCAAGCCTTTTCATCTTAGAATCAATCAATTATTTTATTTCGGATCTAAATTTTGTATTCATAGCTTGTTCTAACATCTTCAACATTCTTACATACTTGCATTTTGCATCAAATTGGCATAAATTAAGAAAATTTTGGGAAATTACTTATTGTTACAACTGTTTGCAAGTAGAATTAGAATCCTCATGTAGTTTAATACACAGTTAGATTTTGAAATTCTAAAACCCCTGACTAGGACACATATGCCCTTAGGTGCCTCTATCTTGCTATTCTTGGCTAGAAAAACTTTTTCCTAGAACTCTATTGATGTATTTTCTATTTTATTTTATTGTCTAATTTCTGTTTCTAAGTGATTATTGTGCTTATTTAACAGTTTGGTGTTCATCTTGGGTACACTTAGTGTTTTGGAACTTGTATGAGTTTCATGGCCTGGTGTCTTATTGCTAATACTTTACTGAGACATAGTTTTAGACTTTGGCATCCTGTGCTGACTTCACATCTTTCATGGATCATGAGTCTTCTAACTCTTTCATGACACGTGTTGTCAATAATCAACCCATTTTGGACTCTACCCCGAATGCTACCATACCGGTGACAAATATACAAACACCTATCTTTAAATATGTTGAGACTATGGTTGCCCATGTTCTCAAAGACAAACTAAAAAAATTGGATAAAAACTTAGAAGGACTCCTAGACTATGTGAGTATTGAATCTCAATTATCTATCCTTCATCTAAGAAATCTATTTAAAAGATACTTTCCTCTCTTATTTCATCATATTTTCACATCCTATCCTCATGATTTCTATTTTATCGTCACATTCTATCCTAAAGTCATGCTACCTTTTTTCCAAGCAACCTACGTACCTCCAACACCCATCAAAACTATCTAGAGAAAATCAAGAGGGTTGAGATACCTTTTCGAGATCTCTTAACACATAGGACACTTCCTCTTACACTAAAAAAGAGCATTTAAAAAGTAAGGTATAAAAGTTTATTTTTGCATTAAAATATTTATAGTATGCTTTCTTTTTTAGTATCTTCAAATACTAAGGGGCTACATGATACTATAAGGTGCACTAGAATTTGATTGATAATTTAATCTATTTTCCAAATTTTCTTCTATTTAAACTTTTGAGGACCATATAATTTAATTTAACCTATTTATTTTCAATACTTATCTAGGATTAAAAATAAATTTAGCAATGAGAAGAAAACCCTAAATATGGGTTGAATTAAATCTAGGCCACCCCTATCCTTGATCTAGATACAATGAAATTGTTACACCCCAATTGTGTGTTTACTATTTACTATTACTATGTAGGGTAAATGTGAATGTAATTTGAATTCTGAATGAGAATAAATTGTGCTTGCACTTTGTTATCCATGAAATATGAATGAATGTTATTTCATTTAATGGTGTGTGAAGAAATGCATATATGTGAATTGGATAAGTTATTGAATTGGTATTCTAACTACATAGATATATTATGTGTAATGCATATTTTGTTCAACAACTAACTACTGTGGGAATGTGTTAGTTGGATGCAGGTATATGTTCAATCCTCTAGGTGGAGGGGAAGTATCAGTCAAGAGAAGATCTCGGTTGGGTAACCAATAACATAACCTATTTGAGCTTACACACATAGTCACAGTAGAATGATTGAGTCAAGTTACTATGTTGGGAATTGTTAAGTCATCCTTAGTATACTGTGTTGCATTAGTAAGGGGCTTGATTACCATTGAATGCATGCTTGGATGATGTTTATATGCTAGAGCTTATGAGTTCTTCCCTATATTACTATGTTTTATTGACAAGGTGAACACATGTGGGTATATGTATATGTATACATATGCATGTCGACAATAGACCATACACATGAAGGAACATGCACATGAGAGTACATAGGTAGACATACCTATGCACACTTATGAACATGTATTTTCTGAGCATGGAACTATTGAATGGACAATATGACATGAATGTGTATATGTATAAATATATCACACAACTATTCCCTATCAATACAATAGTAATTGTGTATGTGTTTGATTGTGTTATCGAATGTGTGTATATATATGAGTTATATACATATATCCATCTGTATACATGTATCAATATATTCGTGTGTTTGACAAATGGAAATTCCCATACAAATATATCAATATATGTATACATGTACATATAGGAATATATGTATACAGTCGATATGACTATTTTACTATGCGAATGTTAGCTCGTTCATATTCATTAAAATATTGAATTTATACATACTAGATTCACATGGTATATATATATTAGTATATATATACATATACATATATATGTGTGTGTGTGTGTGTGAATTATTGGCATATATATATATATATATATATATATATATATATATGTATATATATGTATGTATGTATATGTACATATATATAAGTATATATTTATAATTATATGTGATGCTTTGAGGCTGAATATGTATATACTTAGAGATTGATTTATATATAAACATGGGTCGATGTGTATATGATATATGCAAAGCATTTAAAAAGGACGATTATTTCATATATGAACATTGAATAAAGGTCAATTCTAAGAAAAAGTATTGCACAACAATTAAGTCAATACCACAAATAAACCATAGTTGATACTATGGAATGCATCTTTAAGTTGCTAATCAGTGAATTATTCAATATTAGAGCATTTTATCATAAAGTGATGAAATAATTACAAACAAAAAAATAAAGTGAAACACATGAGAATAGGAATTATGAGCATCAAGATAATAATTGGTCAAAGCACCACAAAGTACACCATCTGTGAGAAGTGACTCATATCCTTGTTGGTCAAGTGAACTATGACAAAGTCGATATTGCTTGAGTGTTGCCTGTAGAATAAAGACTATTTCATAAAGAACAGTTGTGCCAAAGTAATAGGGGAATTGTTGCATATTTGGTGCCAAGTTATGAAAGTTATTTTATCTATAGAAGTCTATTTAGAATGCAGATTGACTGTCATCATATGAACATGTACATTTTGTAATAAGTCTTTTGCTGCATTCATTTGGATGGGTCGACTTGTAGCATTATTTGTTGAGTTTGTGCTTAGTTTTTTGCCACCATTTAGCTAGAATAATGAGTTGAATTTCATGGAGAGTGTTGTCATTTTACATGCCTTTTCTATAGGCTATGAAATCTCCTTTTTGTTGTATAAATAGAGAGGCTTATACTCTCATTTGGTACACACTACTCTGCATTATTCTTCAATTGCATTCTATGGTATTTTGTGAGAGCCTTGAGTATTTTGTGATGAGCTATATTTTTTTGAGTCATAGTTATGAGAGAATATTATCAACTTGTGGGAGAGGTATTATTGAGGAATTGCTTGTGAGATCAAAGTGAATCTAGTAAGCTGTTGTTGGAAAGTTGTACACCAAGTCAGTCAATTAGATAAGAATATTATAGGCATGAGGATATAACATTCCTTTATTTGTATATGTTTATGAAATATTAAATCTTGAATGCTTTATTTGATCTACTTGAGATTACTTGCATTAGGGAATTATAGCATTTTCTTTGGAATAGAAATATAAATTTTTTCATGCTTTTATGTGAAAGTGCTTGTAATTACTCCATAATAGGAGGGATTCTTTTTCATAGGTATTGTTATAATAGATATGATTAAACAAGGGTAGCTTAAGAGTTAATCATAGCTAAAGATATTTGATTATACTAGATAGCTAGTGGGTTATTCTGGGATTGATTTTCCATTGAAGGGAGGGACCTTGTTCATATACTTTGTGAGTAGAAATACCATAGAGTTTGTAAGAAAAGGGATAAGCTATTTTTGGGGTTAAAGATTACCCATTTGAGGAAATACTTATGCATATATTATAGTGGCATTAAGTCAAATTGAGCTTAAGCAAGTGTAAGTGAATAGAATGGCTATTACTCGAAGTACTAAGTGAGAACACTTTGGCCAAAGTGGCGTGATTGTCTTTGGCTCCACTTTTAGTTCACCTTTTCCATGTAGTGCATGCTAGTTTTGGTT
>VDFB02000015.1:251044623-251098817 GCA_007258455.2 Sequoia sempervirens
TTTGTTTCTATTTTTCTATTTATCCCACATTACTTCTGAATTTGCCTTCAATTCCACTTTTGCCTATAAAATGAGCCCTCATTCTCATTTCAAAAGAGATCACTAATTTTTACATCTGTACTTATGCTACAAATTTTCTTGAATTTTATCATTTGAGATTACACATTAGTTTGATTTTATAAGCATCTTAGTTTTAGAGCATATAGTTTAATATTACATTTTAGCTTAATCTTCATAGTAGATTAATTTGCAAAGTAATTCATTTATGGCATTGCATGTAGATCAATTTTTATTTCAATAAATTAGTTTTGTTTATTGCATTTTACAGTCATTTAGATTAGTTTCCATTGTTGCATTGCAAGAATAGGATTCATGGAGATTGGCATTCTTGTTTCTCCTCTTTGAATCTCTCGTTCTAAGACTGTATTTGCAGGGGTAACTGGGTCAATCTGAGGGCCACAATATCAATCCCTGCTCTTCTTGGATAGAGAGCTGTGAATTGATTTGCAAGGACTCATTATTGAGTATCCTTGCATGCAAGGATTCACAGAAGTATAACATATTTTCAGTTATACAGTTCTAATTTGTAGGCTTACAAGTTCTAGTCATGTAGGACACAACACTAAGCTCAGTATGGTTGTCGTATGAAGTTACTCCACGAATCTCTTTGTTGAAGGGTAGGGCCATCTATTGTACGATAGATGTGTGGGGGACCTCATATGAGTCTATGGTTGGCCAAAAAGTGCTCGAGTGGTGCTTCACCTCCTCAGAAGGCGACAAAATACCAAGATTTGAAAGGTGGATCCTAGACCATCTATATCTATTAGCTTTGAAGCTCAGTTGAACTATGTATATGTACTTGTACACATTCTTGGAATATTGTAATTTGTGACATTAGTATATTGAAATGGAGTCCATGTTGATTATTTTTATGGCATATATGTTCATTTGTTCTCAATAAATAAAATATTTTTTTTATTGCAAGGGATAGTTACATAGTTTGTTTACTCACAAAGTGAAAAATTAGGAAAATTTACTTCAGGGAATGGTTGAAATGTTATAGAAATCAAGAAGTTGGCATAGTTTTCCTATCTTCCTATTTGGTTTAGAAAAATCCTATAATAAGATTCTTAAGTTGATCATAAAAGAAGACTTGGAGGGAAACAAACAAAAAGAATCCCAAAATAATCTTGTTAGTTACTTGTATACAATCTGTAGTAATGGAAAAAGTATCCCTTTTTCCTTACTTGGTTTGGGTATAATTGACATTAAGTTAACTTAATGGTGTTTTGGAATAGTGTTGTAATGTGTTGTTCACATTCACATCATTCTAGGGCCCTTATTTGTTTAAAACATATCTTAATTTGTCCTTTGTAAAAGTGTTGTAAAGTGTTGTAACACACTTTCACACTTTTCTAAGGTTTATTCAATTAATTAAGCCTAATGTTCCCATTTTAATGAAATGTACCTATTTTTTGTACCCTATTTATGGTGTTGTAAAGTGTTGTAACACACTTTCAAACTTATCTAGGGTCCTTCTAATTAATTGTGGTTAATTGGAGTTAATTAGCCCCTTTAATTCAAATTTAAGCCTTATTTATGACACCTCCTGAAGATCTATCCCGACACCCATAATTTAAATTGCATAACATTTAATTGGGAAAAATCAAGGTCCTAGAGATTGGTGCTAGGACCCATTTTCCCTAGGTGGAAAATGGGTCCTCCCTCTATAGGACCCCCTTTATTAGTAGATTCTACATGGGTTTTTGGTAATCTTTCATCCCTCGAAGGTGAGGTCCTAGAAAATAGTGCTAGGACCCATTCACCCTAGGTGGTTAATGGGTCCTCCCTTAATGAGGACCCCCTTTTTGAATTTCATTGTGGTGGGAATTTAATAATTTTTATCTCCAAATTTGGTGTTAGCTTGAATTGTTTGAATTTCAGGGTTAATCTCTTGATTTAGTATAAATAAGGGGTTAATTCACATAATTTCACCTAGCAAGGTTATAAAGAATTCTAGCAATTTCAAGAGACAATTTTCAAGAGAGAATTATAGAGCACTTCAAGAATATTTTCAAAAGCATTTCAAGGCATATTATCAAGATTTTATTGTAGAAATTCAAGATCTACATTCTTCATGGCCACTACATGTTAGATTGCAGTTGCATTACAAGACAACATCCAAGGTATCAACATTGCATCATTTCATGTTTCATGCTTCAATTCCATTATCCCATCATTTGGTTTAATTACCTACAAGGGGTTTGACTTAGGCAAACCCCTATTCACTAACAATAAACAATTTCTTCTCCCCTTGAGTGTGTGTTTGCAGATTTACAGGTTGAGGATCAAGTGGAGAGCAAGTTTAGAGCAAAGTTACAAAAGTTTTCTAGTTGCAAGATTGACCTTCAAGGTGCAAGAATGAAGAATTGAAGCTACAAAATTAAGTATATATAGGTTTTTCATGAGCTAATAACCAAGAATCTAAAAGTGTAGGCATCAAGGAAAATAACCCAGATCTTAGTTTCAGAAACCCTAACAGGGACCCATTGTGCCCTAAAAATAGGCTTCTTGCAGTTAGGTACATACCTCTTTGGGCTCTAAAAACTTCCCTCATAGTTGCTATAATAGTTAGGTATCATTTTTTATTGTTATTTGCATCCTTTGGCTCTCATAATTGCATGTGTTTTGTGTGGGAAAACTAAGTGGTTCATCATCTTGTTGATTCATTTTGGTGAACCCTCTTTTCCACCTAAACACAATCAATCATAGACATTACTTTTTTACTCTAGTTCTTTTTGAGTTTTGGAAGAATAATTCCACAACTCTTAAATATGGATACCTAAGAAAAAAGGATGCTAAGATATCTGAAAACCTTGTCATATTTTATTAAATTCTATTTACAAGGAATCCAAGCTTGTCGATTGAAGCTATTAGCAATTTTCATTAATAACTATGATATTGATACATTCATAATTGGGACATTGGCATCATTCATAACTAAGATGTTTTCAATGATGTAATACAACTCAAAATCATAAATTGGTTCCTTTTTGGTCTCACTCTCATATCCCTTTTTCAAATTATCTTTTGAAATGTAAATACTAATCTAACAATCCACAACAAACATAAATCCATTACAAAATTTGATTAGACAACCTTCCCGCTATCTTATTTTCTCTTTATACTATCAACTAATATTTTTTTCCAAAACTTCACTCGTTCAACCTCATTAAGATATTAAGAACTCCTAGTTTTTATCTCTTATAAATTTAGGGGTTCTTTTATGAGATGGAGCTAAAAATTAGTTTTTATCCACATGGTATTATTAGAAAGCGTCAACTAGATTTTAGGTAAATTTTTAGTGATTTTTTTTGCTTTTTTATATTTATGATATTAGTTTATAATATTATAATTTCTAAGTTATGGATGGCACCATTAGCTTAGATTTTTTTCCTTTAATTGCTCCTATAAAATTATGGGACCATGTAATTTTCAAAACTCCCAAATTTTCTTAGAAGCACCCCTTAGAGAAATTTAAACATTCATCTACAAAGTTAAGAAGATTATAGAAGGTGGTTAGATTTTTTAAAAAAAAAATAAGTTTAAAAACTTTTTTTAAAGTAAGGGGTCTTATAAAAATTTAAATCTTTTTCATTGATTTTTTTTATATGAATAGATTTGTAAATGAAAAGATATAATGAATTTATGAATGTAAAAAATATTTAAATAAACACATGTATTATTATAAAGATATAAAAGTGAAAAATTAATGAGAAAAATATTAAAGACCATTCTCATTACTAATTAAAAAATTATAATTATATATAAAACTCTTATTTTAAAAAGGAAAAAACTATTATCATAAAACTATTTTTCAAAATAAAAATGGGAGTTTAGACCTATAAGGGTGAGGTCTCATTGGGGGTTTCCGAATCTATTTTGAAGGAGCAAGGGTCCCATGAAGAAAACAAACAAAATGCTACAGGATTAATTAGAATCTTTTCCTCAATAATAGTAGCCCCTACTTCTTAACTCAAAAACTTAAGTGCAAAAGGGGTGGGGCTAGAAATTGTCCCACCAGCTTAGACTCTTTTTCTGCCACTTGTCAATCATATGAAGTTTTAAAATTCTGAACAATTAACTTTTTATTATTTTATATTTATTTAAGGTGATAAATTGAATATGCAAAATAATAAACTTAATGAGACCACCAGCTTCCATAAATATAAGAGCTTAAAGTATGATACAAAATTCATGGAACCATCCACTTTAAAACAATCCTAAAAATTCTCAGCAACACCCGGTGAAAGTTTTTAAGAAACCTGAAACCCCACCCTAAAAATGTATGGTAAGAAATATTCATTTCTACCAATTCCAAATTTTTTTCATATAATATCACCAATAAAATATGAAAATATAAAAGTGGTTAGCACAAAAATTATTTGGATTTTGACCCAAAAAAACAAAACACTTCAATTCGCTAGAAACTTTCGGTGTTTAACAATTCCTTATCAACCAGATTGCCTCACAAACACGAGTCGTTTCTTTTTCTCGAAGCATATAATGCATGAAACCAGAAAATCAAAATAGAGAACTAACGGTGAATTAAAATTAGAATTAGAGTAGCTAATTAACACTCAATTAAAATGAAAATGTAGCACTTCACCCTGCAATCACCTGAAAGGGCGAACATTTTAAAGTCCTTCAAGATTTCTAGAGGAACGAGTCAGAATTTACATATCTTTAATAGCAAAATCTTTTGTGAGCCAAGAAATTTCACATGGCTCACAAACCGAGAGGATTTCCATATATCTGCGACATATGTACTGCTTTCTGCTTGAGGTTGATGGGGAATACTGGGATAAACATTCCAATCTCCTGTACTTCATGATTAAACTTTCTTTTCAACGGATGACGGCGAGAAAGTTTTGACGACTGTGATTCAACCTCATCTATTTCCCTCACCGACATATGAATGGTGAGATTCGATGTTGTCGACACAGCAACGCTAATCTGTGGTTCAATGGTAGATGGGCGCTCTAAGTTGTCTGAACTGCTTATATTCTCTTCTCTATCAACCACATATCAAACCACAGTGCATGAAAGGTGTGGTTATAGGTGGGCAGAAGCCTCACTTTGTCACCATCTTGAAATTCAGAGAGACAAACAGAGCATTATGTTTCCCACTCTGTGAAGCTTTCTGATTCATACACAAACATGGGTAGAGCCTCTACTAATTCTGCATCCAACCCTATTGCAGAGAGATCTTGTTGTGTAAGAGAAAAAGGAAGAACCCTTAGAGAATTGTGGGTTGGGAGAGAAATTTGTTGGTAAAGCCTTCGACACAATGTTGCGTAGATACAAAATAGAAACAGAAATATTATCACATCGAACAAAATAACTAGAATTCCTGCCATTAGTATCTCGCTCATAACAAAAATCCCCAAGCCCTAATTTTTTTGATTGCGAGGATCCATGGCTATCCAAAATACGAAGTAAACACTGTAATTTTTGTATGGAAGAGTTTCTAAAATCGAAGATAGGCAAGTTTATACTTGGTGCTTAGAAACAAAAACATTCTAATTGAGATGAAAATGAATGGATACAGATCATGGGGATGGATGATGATAAATCTTGTTAGAGAGGATCTCTAGAAGATCTTTCCTTTCTGAGCTAAAATTGCGGCGAATTTATCCGTATTCATCTCTGCCGTTGACGGTCAAACCATATATTTGATACCTGAATCTTGACTTGAAAGCTGACTTGGATCTTGAAACCTACATCACAATGTTAGCTACAAAAACATACATGATTGTAAATACTTTGACATGGTGCTTGAGATCTTGATTGTTGCAATAAATCACTGATAAATCTTCTCTTGAATGCTCTTGATCATAATCTTTTCTCTTTCTCTTTTGAATTGATTCTCTCATGAATTTATTAGGATTTGAATTGATAAAATAACCTTGTATTTATAAATATCTATCCTTAATTTATAAAAAATTAAACATTACAAGTCGACATTGAAATTTAAATTCAAGGATATTGAAATACCACCAAAAACATATTTTAAATTTCGTTTCAAAGGCCTAGGGAGGACCTATTCACCCATGGGTGAATGGGTCCTGGGTCCCTATTCTTGGAACATACATTGCTCAAAGTAATTAATTATGTGTCGGCATTAATTGTTATCGAGTTTCCCCTTCATAAAATGTAATTTATTAGACTTTTAAATGTAAAATAAGGATTATTAAGGAATAATTAAGTCCAATTTGATTGAGGGGACCCAAATAAAGTGTGAAAATGTAAAGGAGTACATTTTCCTACACTACATTTAACCCCCACTTTAGTGAGAGGATGCCCTTGCATCAAACTCACACTAAAGTAGACAATAAAGAGAGGTCTAATTGTTCAACTATTGGAAAGATAAAATGACAAAGGTCAAGGAGGATTATCAATCCCCTAAGATCTAAGATCTCACGACAAAACAACAAAGACATGAGGAGATACATACCTATGTTAAATATGCAACAACAATGACAAGATAATCAATCATACAATGTCAAAGACTTAAAGAAAGAAAGAAGAAAAGGGGTGGATCAAGCCTTGGTGCAGCAGCACCTTTGGTCAACAATGGTCAAGCAAGGTTGATGTTAAGCAAGCTTTAGGATTTGATGCGTTTTGCCTTAATAAGGTCAATGAGACCAATTTTCTTTTGTAAGTGAGTCATGGTTCTTAGGTGGATAGAATGGGAATGTTTTGAGTCTATTATGCTAAATAAGGTCTAAAAAGAGCATTTAATATGTAATTGGGGGTGTTTTGTGTCTTAGGTTTCAAAATATGTAAAAAGATGCAAAAGTAAAATTGTAAATGTTGTCAAAAACAAAAATTGTCAAGATGCAACTTTTAGGGAATTTGAAGGGTCAAGGAAGTTCAAAAAATAGTTATAGGCATTGGGAAATTGGAAGTTGATTGTAAAATGTATTTAAATACTCCAAAGGCCCGAACAAAAGATTGTTGAAGCATATTTTGAAAGCATTTTCATGAAATACAATGCTATTTATGCAAATTCTCTGGTTTTCTAAACTTTCCTTCTTTTGTACGGTCCATACAGTCCTTGTTATGCATTCAAGTTTATTGGATTATGTAGAGGCATGTTTTGGAAGTAGAGAAAAGCAATTTGTGAGAATTAGAGTGTTGCCCTAGGGTTGAACAGGGTATTTTTCATGTGAAAATGGTGGGTTAAAGAAGCGTTTTGTCAAAATTTTGTTGGTACTATCTAAGTAAGAGTTGATTGAGTTTGTGCAAGGTTATAGTGATGTGTTGAAGGTAATTGTTGAGTCTGACAAGCTTGGGATATGTGAGTTTCAATAAACCCTTGGTGTTTTGCATGTAGAATGGGTTTCATGGAATAGTGGTTTAGAGGTCATAAACCTAAGAACCAATGGTGGATTCTGTCATTTTGATGCACAATTAGAGATTTTCCATTGAGTTAGGGTGAAAACTTGATGATTTGGAGGCACCTCCTTTGTAAAAGAGGGCTAATTGGTGGTTTGAGGACAGGGGCAGTCTAGTGGTTTGCAAGGTTTTCTCAAAGAAACCATAGGGGATATTTTGGAAAGTGTTATTAGATCCTAAAGTGACTCTAAATTGATGTTGAGTTGGCCTATGTATGGCCTTCTCTAAAAGATACCTTCATTGATTGGTTATTGAGGGCTACAAGCCTTACAGAGAGAGTTTGAGACAAGTTGAGTGAATAGATTTGCAAGGGTTATTTTCTCAATTGAGTTTGGTCATTTTGAGTGGGAAAGAGAGTTTTAACCACCTTTCTTGCATCAGGCGGTATCAGAGCTCAGTTATTAGATCTCTTGTTGGTGATTTGGTTGGATTTTGCAGGTTGGAAGGTGAAGAGGCAATATTATCAAGATGCCTCCCAAAGGAAGCATAGTTGCAAGAAAGATGGATGAGCAGGCTAAAGAGATAGAAGCCTTGAGAGGAGAGGTGGTTGCATTGAAATCTAAAACTGGAATGGATATGGATGAGAGTGACAATGAAGAAGAAGAGACTTCCAGTGAAGAGGAAGAGATGGATCTAGATGATGTGAGGATGATGAAGCTTTTGAAGGCTATGAAGAAAGATGGACATAGAAAAATGGATGTGCTTATGTATGGGGGAAAACTAGATGGAGAAGAGCTCTTGGATTGGATAGGGGCTTTGGATAACTATTTTGACAGTGAGGAGATCGATGAAGAACACAAAGTGAAGAAGGTCAAAACCAAATTGAAAGGACATGCTTTGTTATGGTGGAACTTTGTGCAAGATGAAAGGGAGAGAAAATGAAAGAACAAGATCACTTCATGGGAGATAATGAAGGAAAAATTGAAAGGTAAGTTCCTTCCTTGTGATTATAATGTTCAATTACTTAAAAGATTACAAAATCTTAGGAAAAAAGAACAAGATGTGCAAACATACACTGAGGAATACTATAGGCTAAGTATAAGAACAAAGCATGAGGAGGATGAGGAAGAAAGAGTAGCTAGATATCTCAATGGATTAAGGTATAACACTCAGGATGAAATCAGTTTGTTGGCACCAAAAATAGTGGAGCAATGTTTTTAAATGGCAATTAGAGCAGAAGAAAAACTCAAGAGGAGACAAGAGAAGGAAACAAGAGGAAGAGGAAATACTTCTAGGGGTAGAGGTACATTTTCAACACCAAGATAGTCCAAAGAAGACCTTGAAGATGCTGATAAAAGTAAAGAACAAGCACTTGAATCAAGAGGTGGATGGAGAGGTGGAAGCACAAGCTTTAGGCAAAGAAGGATTATAATGAGTTTTCAGGAAGGTGTTATAAGTGTGGTGAGTTTTGTCACCCTTTCTTCAAGTTTCCAGAGAATATTGGAACCACATCAAGTGGAAGAGAAAGGAAACTTGATAAGAGAGCCCAAATTGTTTATGAAGATGAATTTGAAAGCTCAAACTGCAATACTCTCCATGCTACTGCTGAATTTGGTGAGATGTTGATGATGAAAAGATAAACCTTGAAGACATCCATGGAGAGAGAAAATTCAGAGGAGAGCCTTGTTTAGAATAGCATGTAGATGCAAAAATAAGGTATGTAAAGTGATTGTTGATTCTAGATGCACTGACAATATGGTATCTAGTGATATGGTGGAAAATTTGCATTTGGAAAGAGTACCTAAACAAAATCCATATGAAGTGTCTTGGGTTAGTGAAAATTAGAGACCATTTTTTTAAGTGAAAAATATACTATTGAGTTTCAAATTGTTCCATACAAAGATAAAGTTGTTTGTGACATCCTACCTATGAGTTGTTGCCATGTTTTGCTTGGGAGACCCTAGCAATTTGGCAGGTCTGCAATTTATCATGGGAGACAAAATACATATAACATTGAAAAAGATGGGAAGAAATTTGTTCTAACTCCATTGGTTGAAGAGGCAAGAGAGCAAGGTGAGATCATAATGATAGGGAGAAAAGAATATGTGAGCAATGAGGAAGGTGAGAGCATGAAGTTTGTAGCTATGTCAAAGTTTGATACTATTAAAATAGTGAATAGGAAGGATAAAGGTAATGTGCAAACAGAGATGAAGAAGAATGCTTTTGTGTGGAAGAGAAAAGAAGATGGAATGGTGTCTCAAGTTAGTATAGACAAGAGTAAGTGTGAAGTGCAAGGAAAAAGTGAAAGCATATTGATAGGGACAATCATGTGCCCTGTGGTGAAGAAACATGTGAAAGGAAGACTAGTAATGTTGAAGCAGCAGTTTGTGAGATTGGTGATATAGTGAATAAGAAGACAAAGGTTTGTAAAGTTGATTGGACAATGAAAAGTATAGGTTCAGGTCTAATAGAGGTTGCAAAAGGTGATGGTATAGTGGACAAGGAGAAGAATGGAGACAAAAAGAGCATGGGGCATAGGACTATGCAAGAGATAAAAGGTAAAGTGATGGAAAAAGATGAAAGTGTGTGTATAGGTGTAAAGAGGAATGTAACATTAGAGTTTGATGAAGGAAAAGATGAAAGGCACCCCACAGTAGTATATGAAAGAGTGAAGCATGAACCAAGAGAAGACATTGACAAGAATGCTAAAGGCAGTGAAGAATCAAAGCAAGGTGAACCTATTAAAGGAAAGCATGAAGGTCTGAGATGTCCAAGTGAAGAACAATGGAGGAAAAATTGCAAGATTATTTCCAAGGGAATTGGAAAAGTTCTATGTTGGGGTGTATGATGTAGGATCACCTTTGGTCAACAATGGTCAAGCAAGGTTGATGTTAAGCAAGCTTTAGGATTTGATGTGTTTTGCCTAAATAAGGTCAATAAGACCAATTTTCTTTTGTAAGTGATTCATGGTTCTTAGGTGGATAGAATGGAATTTTTTTGAGTCTATTACGATAAATAAGGTATAAAAAGACCATTTAATATGTAATTGGGCATGTTTTGTGTTTAGGTGTCAAAATATGTAAAACGTTGCAAAAGCAAAATTGTAAATGTTGTCAAAAACATAAATTCTCAAGATGCAACTTTTAGGGAATTTGTGTTGGAATTATGCCTCAATCAATACAGGCTGAAACCTCCATTGGAGCAAAGTCGGTATGAAATCTATCATGTCTGGCTGACTAGCAGCTTTGATACATTCTATTTTGAACAGGTCACTGTGACCTTGCAGAAGTCTTGCCGAACGCTTATTCTTTGGAGCCTTCGTTGTGACAAAGTGTATTCACTATGACCTCTTAGCGCTCAGGAGACCTCTGGCTGACAAGCCATTCAATTGTAAATCGGGGAGACTCATGGTGACCACGGGCTTCAGGATAGCCTATAGCGGCTCGGTGAGAAGTCCCAGGGAATAGTGAATGTCTCGTTGACAGGAATACATATGATGTCTTCGCCATAACATAAAGATCCCGGTGTGAGGTTTTAGCGATACATGAAAGTCATGCGGATGGGGACACACTCGAGAGTCATCGATGTAACACTTAGATTTCGTTATGAAGTCTGGGCGATGTGCAAATGTCTCACCGACGAAGGCTCAAGTGTTGGCTATCGGGGTAACTCAAAGGTCCTGGGAAGACGTCTGAACGAACTTTGAAGGTCTCACCGACAGAAACACCTTTTGGGATCTTTGGTATAACTCTTGGCGACGGATGAACACTTCGGGGGAAGTCCTAGAGCTCGGTGTGATGTCTTAGCGAAAGTAACATGTCTCGCCGATAGTGCTTTATGTTGAAGCCTTCGGGGTAAGTCTTGGAGTTCGGTATGTTCTCTCGGTGAAAGATGTAAGTCTTGTTGACTAGTGATTGGAGCTCGGTGTAACATGTGACTTTGGTATAGCCTTTGATGACTCGCTATGATCTCCTGGCGAAAGTGATAGGTCTAGGCGACTGCGTGGTGACTCAGTGTAACACATGAAGCTCAATGGAACATCTTGGCGTTATCGGTTACTCTTGGCGACATCGGTATGAAGGTTATGTGTCATTGGCGAGACACTGTTAGTGTCTCACCAAGATGCCAACACAGTGCGAATTCTATTGACCAAGTAAGACTTTCCGATGTGGTATCTACGTAACTGGTATTCGGCCAATCAGAGGAGCCGAATTGGAACCGTTGGGAGTCTGTTCATTGCGACGGTTCTGTGAGGAAGCTCGACAGACAGATATCGACATGGATATACTCAGTGATTGCAGTTTGTGATCGGTTGGTTGAATTGACAGTTTGTTGTATGATCAGTGGATGAATTATATTCTGTGTATACTGTAATTTGACGGTTCCTGTACAAGATTGTTCATGGTGAATGCTGCTGTAAACAAACACCAGAAAGATAAGTCTGTCATTTGTATGTAATCTCTATTACTGTAATACAAAATGATTTCTCTTGGTGTGGTGGGTTTTTCTCCCATAAGGGTTTTCCCATGTATATCTGGTGTTCTTGTGTGATTGTCAAATACTCTGTTTCTGTTATTTACTTCATAGTGCATCTTAGTTGAAATGTAATTGGAAAAATTAAAAGTATATCTACATTTTTCTCTGAGGTATTGACGTTAGGAGAATTGTTTCCGCATCTGATTTCCTTACAAGTGGTATCAGAGCCTGGCCAGTTGTGTTATCCTTATGGGTACATTGGGTTTTTTGAGTCAATTTTGTTCAGTGGGAGTCTTGTAGAGTTTTTTATTTCTGTTTACAGGCTAAGATGGCTAGCACATCTGGAAAGTTTGAAATAGAGAAGTTCAACGGTAGTAACTTTGAGTTGTGGAAACTCAAGATGGAAGATCTTCTAGTTGATTGTGATCTTTAGATTGTTGTGGCTGGAGTGAAACCTCCAGGCATGAAGCAAGAGGATTGGGACCTTGCAGATAGGAAGTCTAAGGGGCTGATAAGGCTCTGTTTGGAAGACTCGGTACTTCTGAATGTGCATGAGGAGAAGATTGCCTCTTCTTTGTGGAAGAGACCGACGTCTATTTATCAGGGGAAGTCCTTGGTGAATAAACTGTTCCTGAGGAAGAAGTTGTATTCTTTGAGAATGCACGAAGGAGGGTCTATGGCTGATCATTTGAACACATTTAATATGATGATTGCTCAATTGACATCTGTTGGTGTAAAAATTGAAGAGGAGGATCATTGTATGCTTTTACTATGTTCTTTGCCAGACTCTTGGGATCATCTAGTGATGGCTATTGGGAGTACAACATCCAATTTCAAGATGGAAGATGTTGTTGGTTCTTTGCTGTCAGAAGAGATGAGAAGGAAATCTTCTAAGATGGCAAAGGAAGCTCTTGCTGTCAGAGGAAGACCGAAGGAGAAAGGCAAGAAGAAGGACAAGAAGTCCAAATCGAAATCAGAGGGGAGATCAAAGTCTCCTGGCAAGAAGTCCAAGGTGAAGTGTTGGAACTATGGGCAACCTGGTCATGTCCGAAAGGATTGTAAAGAGGAGAAAAAGAAGAAGAAGGCCTCTTCCAATAATGGTTCTTCTCATAGTGATGGTGATGCCTTCATTGCAGCCTTGGCTACTCAGGCATCAAATAATGTTTTGGCTTGATTCTGGAGCATCTTTCCACATGACATCTCATAGAGAATGGTTCACGAAGTATGAAGAATACAATGGTGGAAATGTGTACTTGGCAAGTGATTCAACTTTGGAGATAGTTGGCCGTGGAAGAGTCAGAATACAATTTCCTGATGGCAGAGTAAAGGGAATTAATGATGTTATGCACATACCAGGTCTGGCTCGAAATCTATTGTCTGTAAGTATGCTGAATGATATTGGAATACAAGTCATGTTCTTTGGAAATGGCTGCAAGATGACTAGAGGTTCAATGGTGCTGGCTAGAGGTGCTCAAATTGTTACCCTGTACAAGCTAGATGCACATGCTATTCAATGTAACAGTGTCTCTGGAAAGTCACTGAAAGCTGCTCATGGAGGTAAAGAGGGAAATATCCCTAATTATGTAAACTCTATGGAAGTAAAACTTCCTATAGAGAAGACTATGCTTTGGCATCATAGGTTAGGCCACATAGGAGAAAAAGGTTTAAAAACCTTGAAGAATAAAAACCTAGTTGAGGGGCTTGAAGATTGTAATCTTGAATTTGAATTATGTGAGCACTATATATATGGAAAGCAGCACCGTGTTTCATTTTATTCCAGTCCTCATAAATCTTCTCGTTTGCTAGATTATATTCATTCAGATGTATTTGGTATAGTAGATGTTCCTTCTTTGTCTAAATCAAGATACTATGTGTCTTTCATTGATGATTATTCAAGAAGAGCATTTGTTTATTTTTTAAAAAGTAAACTAGAAGTGTTCAGTCGATTTAAGGAATTTAAGAACCTTGTAGAAAATCAGACTGGAAGAAAAATAAAATGCTTAAGGACTGATAATGGCGGTGAATTTTGTTCTAATGAATTTGAAAGATATTGTAAAGACCATGGAATTAAAAGACACAAGACTACACCTTATACTCCACAGCAGAATGGAGTTGCAGAAAGGTTCAATAGGACAGTGATGGAGAGAGCATGAAGTATGCTCAATAGTGTTGGCTTGGAGGAGAAGTTTTGGGCTGAGGCTGTATCTATTGCATGTTATCTAATTAATCATTCTCCAAATTCTACTCTTGTTGAGAAAACACCTTTGGAAGCATGGTCTGGTAAGAAGCCCTCTCTTAGACATGTTCGTGTTTTTGGCTGTGAGGCATATGCTCATGTGTCAGATGTAAAAAGATCTAAACTGGAGAACAAGGCTATCAAATGTATTTTTATTGGCTATAGCATTGTCATAAAAGGATACAAGCTTTGGAATCCTAATATAGAGAAGGTTGTATACATCAGAAGTGTAATCTTTCATGAGCTGAAACCTTCCACTTTGGATCTGCAGTCAGAGACAAAGTCAGAAAATAATAAGGATGTAGCTTTAATTCCTCCTACACCAGAGAAAGAGGAATTCAAAATTCAAAATGTACCTAAAACTGAGGAGAGCTCAAGCAGTTCTAAAAGTTCTGAAGAAGAAGAGCCTTAGCCTCAGCAAGTGAGGAGGTCAACCCATGAAAGAAAACAACCAGATAGGTATGGGTTCTCTTTGATTGATTCTACTTGTGCCTATGCTTTAATTTCTAGCACTGACGAGCCTAGGACTGTAAAAGAGGAATTTAAAATGTCTAATTCAGACTCTTGGTTGGAAGCCATGAATGAAGAGATGGCATCATTAGATAAGAATGAAACCTAGAGTCTAGTGCCCTTGCCTAAAGGCAGAAAGGCTGTTGGCTACAAATGGGTATTTAAGAAGAAAATTGGTTTGGATGGTAGTGTAGAAAAGTACAAGGAAAGGCTGGTTGCAAAGGGTTATTCCTAGGTAGAGGGAATCGATTATGGGGAAATATTTTCTCCTATAGCAAAGCTGACATCTATCATATTTCTTTTGTCACTTGCAGTAGCGTATGACTTAGAGGTCAAACAGATGGATGTGAAGACAACATTTCTTCATGGTGATCTTGAAGAAAA
This sequence comes from Sequoia sempervirens, assembly GCA_007258455.2. Classification (NCBI taxonomy): domain Eukaryota; kingdom Viridiplantae; phylum Streptophyta; class Pinopsida; order Cupressales; family Cupressaceae; genus Sequoia; species Sequoia sempervirens. The sequence continues at coordinate 251,059,631 of VDFB02000015.1, forward strand.
AATCTATATGTCCTAGCCTGAGCACTTTGTTGAGAAAGGTAAAGAAAAACTGGTATGCAAATTAAAGAAGTCTCTATATGGGTTAAAGCAGTCACCTAGAATGTGGTACCAGAAATTTAATACTTTTGTATTGTCTTTGGGATTTGTGAGATCAAAATCTGATCATTGCGTATATTATAAAGTTGAAAGTGATCAAGTACTTGTTATTGCTCTCTATGTTGATGATATGCTGTTCATAGGCAATAGTAAGCTAGTGATTTCTGATCTTAAGTCTCAGTTGTCTACTAAATTCGAAATGAAGGATCTTGGTGCAGCAAGGTATATTCTGGGGATGGAGATAACTAGGGATAGGAAGAATAGAAAACTATGGCTCAGTTAGAGTAAGTATATCAAGACTGTTCTTGAGAGATTTTGTATGGATGATTGCAAACAGCAAGTGGTTCTAGTCATGCAGGGAACGAAGCTATCTATTGAGGACTGTCCAAAATCTCCTACTGAGATGGAGGACATGACCAGTGTACCCTATGCTAGTGCGGTTGGCAGTCTCATTTATGCAATGGTCTGTACAAGGCCAAACATTTCCCAGGCAATGGGAGTTCTTAGTCGATTTATGGCTAATCCAGGAAGAACGCATTGGGATGCTATGAAGAGAGTGTTTAGATATTTGAAGGGGACTTCATATTTTTCTTTGCGTTACCATGGGAACTTGGTTGAATCAAGGAGGACTCTCAACATTCATGGTTATGTAGATTTTGATTGGGTAGGGGACATTGACAGTAGGAGGTCCACCAGTGGATACATTTTCATGTTGAATGGTGGTGCAGTGAGTTGGATGAGCAAGCGGCAAGCTATAGTTGCTTTGTCCACTATGGAGGCTGAATACATGGAAGCTACTCATGCTTGTAAAGAAGCACTTTGGTTGAAACTTTTGTGTTCTAACATTGGTTTTGATGTAGGGGAAATAACTATTTTTTGTGACAGTCAGAGTGCAATTTGTATGGCAAAGAACCCTACTTTCCATGCCAGGACAAAACATATTGATGTACAGTATCACTTTGTACGAGATATGGTGGAGGATGGAAAGGTTAGTTTGGAAAAGGTTGATACTCTTGAGAATGTTGTAGATTCATTGACGAAGCCAGTGAGCACAGACAAGTTCAGGTGGTGTGCTAGTTCGATGGGCCTTAGTGCCCATGATTTTAAGTAAGTTATGTTGTGCTCTGGAGGTGCCTGTATGATCTTCGTCAAGTGGGAGATTGTTGGAATTATGCCTCAATCAATACAGGCTGAAACCTCCATTGGAGCAAAGGCGGTATGACATCTATCATGTCTGGCCGACTAGCAGCTTTGATACATTCTGTTTTGAACAGGTCATTGTGACCTTGCAGAAGTCTTGATGAACGCTTATTCTTTGGAGCCTTCGTTGTGACATAGTGTATTCGCTATGACCTCTTAGCGCTCAGGAGACCTCTGGCTGACAGGCCATTCAATCATAAATCAGGGAGACTCATGGCGACCACAGGCTTCGGGATAGCCTATAGCGGCTCGATGAGAAGTCCCAGCGAACAGTGAATGTCTCGCCGATAGGAATACATATGATGTCTTCGCCATAACATAAAGATCCCAGTGTGAGGTTTTAGCGATAGATGAAAGTCATGTCGACGGGGACACACTCGGGAGTCATCGATGTAACACTTAGGTTTTGTTATGAAGTCTGGGCGATGTGCAAATGTCTCACCGACAGAGGCTCAAGTTTTGGCTATCAGGGTAACTCAAAGGTCCCGGGAAGACGTCTCAGAGAACGTTGAAGATCTCATTGATAGAAACACCTTTTGGGATCTTCGGTATAACTCTTGGCGACGGATGAACACTTCGGGGTAAGTCCTAGAGTTCGATGTGATGTCTTAGCGAAAGTAACATGTCTTGCCGACAGTGCTTTATGTTGAAGCCTTTGAGGTAAGTCTTGGAGTTCGGTATGTTCTCTCGGCAAAAGATGTAAGTCTTGTCGACTAGTGATTGGAGCTCGGTGTAATATGTGACTTCGGTATAACCTTTGATGACTCGCTATGATGTCCTGGTGAAAGCGATAGGTCTGGGCAACTACGTGGTGACTCAATGTAACACATGAAGCTCGATGGAACGTCTTGGAATTATCGGTTACTCTTGGCGACATCGGTATGAAGGTTATGTGGCATCGGAAAGGCACTGTTAGTGTCTCACCGAGATGCCAACATAGTGCAAATTTTGTTGACCGAGTAAGACTTTCTGATGTGGCATCTATGTGACTGGTATTCAACCAACCAGAGGAGCAAAATTGGAACCATTGGGAGTCTGTTCGTTGCGAAGGTTCTGTGAGGAAGCTTGACAGACAAAGATTGACATGGATATACCCAGTGATTGCAGTTTGTGATCGATTGGTTGAATTGACAGTTTGTTGTATGATCAGTGGATGAATTATATTCTGTTTATACTATAATTTGAAGGTTCCTGTACAAGATTGTTCATGGTGAATGCTGTTGTAAACAGACACTAGAAAGATAAGTCTGTCATTTGTATGTAATCTCTATTACTGTAATACAAAGTGATTTCTCTTGGTGTGGTGGGTTTTTCTCCCGTAAGGATTTTCCCACGTATATCTAGTGTTCCTGTGTGAATATCAAATACTTTGTTTCTGTTATTTACTTCATAGTGCATCTTAGTTGAACTGTAATTGGAAAAATTAAAAGTATATCTACATTCTTCTCTGAGGTATTGACGTTAGGAGAATTGTTTCTGCATGTAATTTTCCTTACAATTTGAAGGGTCAAGGAAGTTCAAAAAATAGTTATAGGCATTGGTCAGTTGGAAGTTGATTGGAAAATGTGTTTAAAGCCTCCAAAGGCTCAAACAAAAGGTTGTTGGAGTGTATTTTGAAAGCATTTTCATGAAATACAATGCCATTTCTGCAAATTCTCCGGTTTTATGAACTTTCATTATTTTGTATGGCCCGTATAGTCCTTGTTATGCATTGAAGTTTATTGGATTCTATAGAGGAATGTTCTAACTTTCTTTTGAATCAAGTTTGAAGTCTTTTCATTAGGATTTGTTGGAGATCTCTTCACATTTCTGAAGTAGCCATGTGGATACAGAGTTAAGGGTTTGATTGGTGTAAATATGGAATATTAGTCATTCCACCTATTGTCCTCATCTACTAGTTAGTGGAATGATTTATTTGATAGTAGGGTAGGTGTTTCTATGTTTTGGAAGAAGAGAAAAGCAAGTTGTTAGAATTAGAGTGTTTCCCTAGGGTTGAAAAAGGTATTTTTCATGTGAAAATGGTTGGTTAAAGAAGGGTTTTGTTAAAATGTTGTTGGTACTATCCATGTAAGAGTGGATTGAGTTTGTGAAGGGTTATAATCATGTGTTGAAGGCATTTTTTGACTATGACAAGCCTGGGATATGTGAGTTTCAGTAAACCCTTGGTGTTTTGCATGTAGAATGAGGATTTCATGGAATAGTGGTTTAGAGGTCATAACCCTGAGAACCAATGGTGGATTCTATCACTTTGATGCACAATTAGAGACTATCCATTGAGTTAGGGTGAAAAATTGATGATTTGGAAGCACCTCCTTTGTAAAAGAGGGCTAATTGGTGGTTTTAGGACAGGGGCAGTCTAGTGGTTTGTAAGGTTTTCTCAAAGAAACCATAGGGGATATTTTGGAAAGTGTTATTAGATCCTAAAGTGACTCTAAATTGATGTTCAATTGGGATCTATACAGACTTCTCTAAAAGATACCTTCATTGATTGGTTATTGAGGGCTACAAGCCTTGAGGAGAGAGTTTGAGAAAAGTTGAGTGAATAGAGTTGCAAGGGTTATTTTCTTGATTGAGTCTGGTCATTTTGAGTTGGAAAGAGATTTTTAACCACCTTGCTTGCATCAAGCCTCGACTACTTTTCCATCTAGATATGGATCGAGCCTTAGTTGTTTGTCCAAAAATGTTTACAAATGGAAACCCGATGTCCACTATACAAACATGTGCTCACACAGGCTAGTGAAATTTGTTGTCCACTAGGTGATCCCTAGGAAGTGGCTAACTAACCATACCGAAGTTATACCTCTTGATAACTTTGATAAGGTGTCACACAATATGAACTTCGAGCTTCACAAGTCTAGCATGTTGCATTATGCTAGAAACTAATGAACAAAATGGCTCCACTGTCAAGCAAGGTGTGTTATGCTTGGTGGCCATGGATAAAGGGTTTGTAAATTCAAGCTTCACAAGGCTAGAAAACTTCATTATGTTGGGAAATTATGAACAAATATGGCTCCACTAGCAAGCAAGGTTTTTATGCTTGGTGGCTATGAAAAAGGGTTGTAACTTCGAGCTTCACAAGGCTAGCAAGCTTCATTATGCTAGGCACTCATGAAAAAATTGTAAATAGGATAAGATATGTTCAAAGGGGTTTTTCTTAATACATGCAAGGTCTCACCTTAGGGAACATCGCACTTGACATCACCACCAGGAGAGGACAAGACAGGATAAAATATTCACAACTTAGGGAATGCAAGTCGTGGCATTAGCACTAAGAGGAATGCCATATGCTAAGAAAGGTCGCACTCTTGAAGGACATCAATCCCAATGTCACCAAGAAGAAGACACATCACATGAATTGAGAAGATCACACTAAGAAACATTGGTTATAGTCAAAAAAATGATAATGCCATTGTATGCCCCCACTTTAAAGAAATTGCTAAACACCGTGTTGTGAACAATTGCTTTAAAGTAGAAAATGATAAATGTCAAACAATAAAGATGACATCAGAGCTTATTTGGAAATCCCTATGTCAAGCATATGTTTCCAAATGAATTTGTGTCATGAAAAAGAGGTTCCCAAAAATGAAATCTCAAACACATAAGGGATCCATGGATTTGGGGTCAGCATATGTCTTTGCTACAATGTTATTATAAAGCTTGGAAACTTCATCATGCCCCAAATACTCATAGAACTGGAAGAATGACACATAGAGAGTGAAAAAAAAGAAAAGCTTTTGGGTCAACTTGGAAGAGACCTAAATGTCTTGACACCTTGCATCACCCTCAAAAGGAAAACACAAGATAAAAGAAAAGATAAAGGTTTACGACACATAGAAGAATGTAGGGACAAGTAGAGGAATGAGCATAAAGACATGTCAAGTAGAAAAATATGGGGGATCACATTACGCACATGCAATCACACAAAAAGAACATGAAAAGAAGACAAGGGTCTGTGCAAGATCATGGGGGTCCAAAAAATGGCGATGTGAAAAAAAGGCATTTTTAACTTGCCCCAAAAATGTGAAAATCAACTTTGACTTTTTATAGGCTAAGGTAGAGAGTACATGGTGCCATAGTAAACACCAAAGCTAAAAGGATATCTGTTCAAAATGGATATCAATTTAGTTTTAGTTGTTTTTTATATTATTATATAATATTAAATATATTATAATATAATATTATGATATTATATTATAATATATTATAATATTATATAATATATGTAGACACTAAAAATTGTCCCAATGATGTTACACTCTTGAATCTGATTACTAACATTGTTTCGTCCTAAAACACATCTTATTTTCGCTTGTCTAATTAAATAAGCCTGGTTATTTAATTAAATGCATCATTTTTATCTATTAATCTAATTAATACATTATTAGGTTAATTCATCACCTTTCATATCAACCTTTCATCCTATTTAATTAAATAGTGCAAATTATTTAATTTAAACACCTTATGTCTTCTCATTTAATTAAATAATTCTAAATTATTGAATTAAATGTCATTTGCATCCTCATCTCATTAAATTAATTAATTATTTAATGAGAATCCTAATAATCCTCAACTTGCACAATTAAAAATTTGTTTTAATTAACTAATTACTAATTTTCCTCACCCATCCACTTGCATAGTGAATATTCCAAAGGAATATTCTTCTATTTGGCTCCAAAAATGGAATATTCTTTCCTAACAAACTTTGTAAAAAACTTTGAATCATTGTGAGCCCTTGATTGTTTCTTTGATCCATGTGATCTTTGATTCTTGTCCATTGATGAGAATCCTTGATCCATGTCTTCACCCTTGATTCCATCTCAACCATTGATTGACCAAATCAATCTTAGCCATTCATTCACCATTTTCTATTATAAATACTTTACATTTTGTAGAGAAATGGATCCACTTCCATCAAAGAAAAGTTATGCTACTCATTTGAATACTATCTTTATTCATCCTTGCATCCATTATCAAGCCATTTTTTCATCTTTTTCATCCATCCTCACCATAGTTTCATCTATTTTAGCTTGAGGTTTCTTTAATGGAGTTCAATTAGATGCTCGTATTATCCAAGGGATTGGGAACGGGTCATCATTCCATATCAATACGACACCAATCTACCAATGGGATAAGGTTTGGAGTTCTAGATTAGGTTTATTTTATGCTTTCATGGTTTATTTCATTCTTATTTTAACAGTTACTTGTTTTTTAAGCTTTCAAACATCTCATTGAGATTGTAGCTTAGGTAATTAATATGGCTCAAATCTATATGGATCTGATGTATTTAGCTATTACTATGATTACAATCACATTTTGGCACTAGAAGGAGGGATCTACTAACTTTTGATGAATTTCTCTTAAGTTTTCATGAGTTGTAAGTTCTAGAGAAATAGTGTTGCTTTTGGTGGCTACAAGGATGCTACAGAGACACGTCAGAATATAGCGACACATTTTATTTAAATATAGTGACACGTTTTAATTATGGTGGCACCTATTAAATATAGTGATGCCAATATCTTTTTGACTAATATCATGAATTTGAATATAATGGCGCAGTCCATATAGCGACGCTATTGATGTCCCTATTTTTATGCAAAGGGATGCTATTAGATTTCACCAGAGTGACACACTTAGCTTTCAGTGACACATTTGACAGCTACAATGATGTGTTTTGAATATAGGGATGCTTTTTATTAGTAAAGTAGGGGGTCAAATTTTCATGTGTGCTTTAAACTTCCCGTTTCATATACTCTTTGATCCTTTACTAACATCTGGTTTTGTTTTTGTGAGGCTAACTTATTTTCTAGATTTGGAAAAGAGTGAAAAACTAGGAAATTATTTACCCCAACTTGTTGGGATCATAACTTTCTATTCGGTGCTCAGAATTCAAATTCTTTTGCATCATTGGAAAGGTCTCTAAGAGTACTAACTCATTCCCTAAAAAATAATTCCTACGAAAAATTGATTTTTAGAGACTAACGCAAGTTTCAACCCCAAATTGCACTCCAAAGGCCTTCGAAAACATGATTTACTAGAACCTAGAAAATACCGAATTTTTTTGAAAATTTGGATTTTTGGTTTTTCTTAGTTTTGGTTATCATAAAAGTGTTTTGAAACTTAGGGGATGATATAACCCCTCATATGTTGATATACATGTCATACAAGCATAAATACATACATACAAATATTTATATACATACATTTAACACACTAGAATTTTGACACAAAGCAAGACATAACACGAGCACAATATAATGCACTCATGTTATGTCTTGCTTAGGAAACTCAAGCACAAATGTAAAAGATATGTCAAAACTATAAAATAACATGAGTGTGTTATAACTTGCTCACGCTATTTCTTTCTTTGGGAATTCCCAAGACTTAGGCTTAGTATTTGCTTTGGATTACCAACCCAAAGGCTTGGAGTTCCTTCCAAATGTCCAAAGATGTGTTTTTGCATTTTCTACAAGATTTCATATAATCATGTTCATGCTAACCATCAGGTTTGCATGTGTTTCAAGGTCAAACAAATCAAACACTTGGATAATGTTGGGCTCTCTCTTAGCTATTTAATGATGTGATTTTTTTCACATTTTGACAATGTTAAGCCTTTCATCTTTAATTTCTTTTGTTTGTGTATAATTTTTGGTAAAAACCAGTGTTTGGTTTTTTTTTCTTTATAAATTAACAGTTCATTGAAATTTCAAATAAATTACATTTTTAGAAACTAGACTCCATTCTACACATATTAAAAAAAATGATTTTCAATTAGTTTTCAAATTTTATAGGGGTAGCACGACCAAAATTCTATTTTTCAAAATGTGTCCACTTTGAAAATTAATAAAAACTCAAATATTCATTAAAAATTTATCAAAAGAATCAGGCATAAACTACATGTTGTTAGCTAATTTCTCACCAAAGTGATTTTAAAAATACCCAAAAAGAGTTAACATTTTGAGGGAGCGACAAAATTCACTATGTTATGATTTTTTGACAAAAACAACACCAATTTTTGTGGCTCCCTCTTTTAAACCCCTTAATATATACCATTTTCAAAAGAAAATAGTAGTTTAGAAAGAAGATTCAGAGAAGTTACTACATTTTTTTGTTGCATCTTAAAATTTTGAGTGTAACTATCCTCAATTTCTCATCCAAGTTCAACTAATTTCAAAAAAGAAGTGGCCACTTAAGACCCCCTTTTGGCCCCCCATATTTTTGTAGTTACCCAAAATCAAATTATTCTTTTAATATTTCCCCCCTGATACTTTTAGATCTCGAAAATGGTGCATCTAGTCTAGGGTGCACTGCACCCTAGACCACCTAATTTGGCCCCAAATCTGAATATGTTGGTGTTGATAATTCATTATTTGAATTTCCAATTTTAATTATTGGCCATCAATATTTGATTTTTGAGAAATTAAAATAATTACATATTAATACAAGTCATTTTATCATTTGAATCCTAGAAGCACATTTAGCAATTTTGGAGAGTAAATTGAAGATCCTGAAATCAATCAAGGGCAATATTAGCAGCATTATTACAACACTCATCAATCGACTTCAAGTTTTCAAGACATCAAGAGAAGGAAGCAATTATATTCAAGGAGCTATTATGATCAATCATTCCAAACCATGAAGATGTATTGAGTTATCCTCTACATATTAGTTGCAACAATCCATTATATTGTATGAGCTAACCTTTTATAGGTATATCAAGCAATCAAGGCATCCATAAATAATTTTTTGTGTCAACTTGTGTGACATCACTTCATCAAGGGTTTCACATCAAGGTAACATTATCATTTATCATTCATCATTTAAATCAATTATTATTGTTTTGGCCTTTACCCGACCTAGGGTATGCCCTCTTGATCATCATGAATCGTTGTACATGGAGGTAGAAATAACAACATGAGATTTGACTTAGGCAAGCCCCTATACAACACAACCTTCTCCCCCATTTTCATGTGTGTAGGTCAAATCTAGAGGTTTCAACTAGTGATAGTCCAGGGAAGCAGAGTGCAAACCTTAATCAACATCTTAGAGATTTCATATATGAGGAAAGAGGAGCCCAATTTGGGGCACACCATGCCATAGAATGGTTGATTCATATCCAAATTTCTAGTGCAGACTCCTAATTGTTATTCGATCTCAGATCCAAGTCAGTTCTATAGTTTTCCATTTTCGTCTATCCATTAAATTACATTTTTTAGATCTAGGGTTATATGTTAAATAGGCTTATTGAATCACACATAAAATTTATCATCCTCATCACTCAAAAACAAAAAATAATTAAGGGATTGGCTCTACATTGTGGAAGCAAGTCAATCATAAAGTTCTCTAGTTCACTTATGTTTAATTTGAGTCAATTGAAAAGGAGATAATCCTAGTTGTCCTAATTGGATCTAGGATCACTTTTCCTACTCAACAATATGTTTGGCTATTTAATTATCATCGTGTATTAGATGGAGGTGTGGCGTAGAAAATTGGACACTCTTGGAAAAAGAGACAATTTCATGCTTAATTTGGTCCTACTTTTGAGTAACCCTTGCATTAATAATTCTTCAAAACAACATTTATAGGCCCCTAAGACCCATTATTTTTTATCTAGAGGCCCATTTCACTTAAAAATCATATAAATCCTGACAAACAATACTTAATTCATTCATATCTCAAAAACCCACCTCCAAAAATCACTAGTGGGACCCATTCACCACCTTGGGCAAATGAGTCCCCTCTGGAGTGATCCATTCGTCAAGGGTGGCGAATGAGTCCCTTTTGGGGAAAATTTCAATCTTGAGTGGGAATTTCACCGACTTAATTTAATTTTTCAGTGGATGTCGGCCTCTTAGGTCTTAATAACAGGAAAATTAGGTATTTATGCCTATAAATACACATTTTAGGTCATTTTTCGCATCTTCTAGTCATTTTTACAAAGCAAAATTCAAAATTCAAGTGTTAAGAATCTTCCACAAGAAGTTTCATTAGCATTTCTACAGCAAAGTTAAAGCTTTTGGACAACAAGATAGGGTTTTCACAAGTATTCAAGCTCACTTCTCATTCAATATCCAACATTGCAAAGAGTTAATCATGGATTCCTATGGAGGATCATGGAGAAATCTAGGTTGAGGAGATGCAACTAGCCATCAAATCACAATTAAAGACTTGTTTTCAAATTGATTCCATCTTCCATTTTCTCTTTATCTTTAGATTTAAGGTTTACATAACATTTGTATGTCATTTACATTCATTTGAAATGTTGTAGGGTTTCTTGGATTGAAGTATTGCATCATTCAAGTTCCATTTATTGAATTCTTGCATCATTCAAGTTTCATTTACTTACCTTATTCTAGCACATTAGAATAGGATTTTTGTCTTACTTCAGATTTTCCTAGTCTTAGACACACTTAAGGTTAGGGTTTTATGCAGATTTTGTCCATTCAAGGTTTAATTTACAAAATTAGGGTTTGACCAAGGAAAATATCTCATTAGACAACCAATTTAAAGTTGTTTTGCAAGGTTTTTTCAGAGATTCAGATTCAAGTTTCCATCAAGAAGTGTTGTGCAGGTGACAAAGTGCAAGTCTGAAATTTGAATTTACAGAAAATAGAAAAAGGAATGATTCACCATGGATGGAAAATGAGTCCCACTAGAGGTTCTTGTTAGATTTGAATGCAAATTCCAATGTCCATTTGGCAGAAATAGAATTTTGGGTAGAAACCCTGATCTGGGACTGATTTACCTAGGGTGGCAAATGAGTCCTAGTCAGTCAAAAAGTCAACATTTCCAAATTTTCAGAGTATTTTCCATTCTCCATTAGGCTTATAGGTGCACACATTCTATGTTACAACTTTCTATTTGGTTCTATTTGCATTTTCATGCATCTTTTTAGGTCTTTTGCAAACAACACTATGTTTTCAAACACTTCATATTTCTTAGGTTTTGCATAAATAATCAATCAATTTTATCAGTTTGTTGAATCTATATTATTGAATTTAGGCCCACTTTCATTGTACTTTCATTATTTTGAGTGAACCACCTATATTTTGGTGTGGGATCTATCTCTTTCCTTTAGGTGAAAACCCCTAATTGAGTAAAAGAGTCATAGCATTTCACACCCCTAAAATCTACGGTTCAGGAGGCATGGTTTGTATTGATCATGATAAATTTCTAGTCTCATATGGACAAGTTAGCCCAATGGACATAAGAGACCGAATTGGTTATGTAATGGTTTTCATGTATTGGATAGAAGAGGTTGAATTGATTGTAAAAGTGATTGTCTCATATTAGACAAGGTAGCCTAGGATGGTGAATGACAATTATCGAGTGTTTAGATTGACTAGAATATAGATAAATAAGAGACAAAACACAAATAAGATAAAATTTTAGTAATAATGATATCAATTTTTGTAAAGTTTAACATAATATTTTTTATTAAGATCCAAATGAGGTATTTACATCTCTCTACCAATGAAATTTTTTAGCACTTGTGATGAATCTATGCTATTTTGAGGGTTAAGTTCATTTGTCTAGGTTAGGTCCCAAATTATAGATTAATCCTATACATTTGGATTTTACTTTGCACAATGTGTATCTCTACTTTTTTTTTTCTCTTGTATGGCCTTCATCTACTTTACTTGATATTCAATGACTAGTGGTATTTAAAAATATCTTAGGTGGTTATTTTTTGTCATAAAGAGACCCCTTCTCTAAGGTCAACCATAAAAAATAACAAGGTATGTAGTCTTGTTACTTCTTTTAGTGTACCCAATCTAAATGTTTCGATATTGATTGATCCTTTATTGCTCTAAGATGAGAGAGGATGATTGAGAGATGAGAGATGTAAAATGAATATTAATGAATGCCCTCAAATATTAGCACATAGCATCAAATTTCATAAAACATGTACTTAGTTTTGGGTGAGAAAATAAAGGGGGCTATCTAAATTAAAAAATGAATTTTAAGTTTAGAAAGGCAAAGGTTGATCATGTGAACATATAAATGATCTTTAATAGGAAGCCAACCACATTTAGATAAATAACAACTATTTGGAAGAAGGTATATAGATAATTGTAATAAATGTATGAATAAGATAAATATACTAGAGTATGTGTATATATAATAAAATAAAGATTAAATACCTATATATATATATATATAACACTAACTAAAGAATAGAAAAATGTGTAGACACCCAAAATTGTCCATGTCATAACATTACCTAGTCGATACATGACCTTGTAAAACATCTTGCAATATTTTACCCTAGGTCGCTACCTTATCCCATTTATTCCACTTAATCACCTTCCCAATTGATTATTTAATAAATCTCATTTATTTAATTAATTCCACTTCACATTTCTCAAAATAATTTAAATTAAATATTTGAATTAATCCCTCACTTATTACCACATTGCAACATGTGTCACATGACTGCAACTCTTCACATGCACAAATAATTTAAATAATTTTATTATTTAAATTATGAGATTCTAACTCACATCCTATTTTTAGCCCCATTCATTGTGCCTCATAGGCATCTTTTCTCTCCAAAATAAATAAAAGAATCCCACTTATTCCCTCACATCCTAATTTTAGCCTCATGTCATAACCCACTTAATGTGTGTCATAGGAACTAAAATCAATTTTAAATCCTAGCCATACACATCACACAATTGACTTTTAATCTTGGCCATCGAATAAAATCAACCTTCTCCTATAAATCAAGCCTTTCACAGGCCATTTGCATCAATCTTCTTCTAGTATCCACACTCTGCCAAAATTTCCTTAAATCTTCTAATCTATCTATCTATTTTTCCTCTATCATCTCCATCTTATCATTATGTTGCAAAAATGAGAAATCAATATCAACATATCAAATCATTCAATCCTTCAAAATTTTGCATGCATATGTGAGGTGGAGAAGAGCAATGGAGATAAATCAAATCTAGCTGGAGATTGTTTGCTTTGCTTTCTTATTTTATTTTCATGTTTGTGCTCTATTGTGCTTGTTAGGGTTTCATTATAATTTGTTGATGTCTTTTCCCTAATATTTTTTTCCCTAATTACATTTGGTGAACCCGTGAATAACCCTTTTTTTCAAATCTACTTGCTTTTTTTTGTAGGTTTTTTTTGGCAGATTTGCCATTTTTTGAACAAAACCCTTGGTTTTAAAGATTTCCTCATATCTTCTAAATTCCTATGAAAATTTCAACAATATTTTAATAGAATTTTTTCCATCATTCAAAGAGGCTATAACAAAAACATTGAGGGTTTATCTCCATTTTTGTAGGAGTTATCATGTTTTTATGTTTTTTCATAAAATTGAGTTTCGAAGCACAAATCAATGAATTTTTCAGAAATTTTTATATTTTTGGAAAGAAATTAAAATTTTAATGGGGGTATATTTTTAACATATTTTATTTTGAGGTCAAATAAGGTGCTAAACGATCCAATCTTTGTTTTCTGTAGGGTTTTTATAAATCTGCATTTTTGGGCGCAAAACATGGAATTTTTTTAACTTCTTTACATTTTTGGAAATCTCTCAAAAACTTAATAGGAGTTTCTTCTTTGATTTTGTATGTTTTAGATTAATAATGTCTTCAAATAATCGAATCTAATTCAGATATGTTAAAAACATGTATATGAAATTGCAAATTTCCGATGAGCTTATTTTTTTTATGGCTGCATTATAATATCATTTTTTTGATTTTGTAGGTGATCATAAGGAGCTGTAATAGCAGCAATATCAATCATACACAACAGATTGGAAATCGAAAACTTGTAGGTGCACTCATTCTATTATCTTTATCTCTCATTTGATGAATCAATCTTGTTTGCAAAACACTTGAAATTGGGGCTTTAAAATGAACATCTTGTTTGCAATCACACTTTGAAATTGGGCCTAAGAAGAACCATTTTTTTTCATCACACATTTTTCTTTCGGATCTAAAAATAACAAGTGCTTGAATTTTTTTGCACACATTTTGATTTTCTACAGAGGAATTAACAACTATGAATGTGAATCAAGTGTGTGTGTGATCAAAAACACCTCACTTGGTTCACTTTTGTCATACCCTTCTTAGGAGGCCTACTTGGAGCACACACCACTCCAAGGGATGACCTCAATTGAGGTGTGAATCTAAAGACATGCTTATTTGAGAGTTAAAATCTTATCACTCTTCGCTAAGATCCAAAGAACTTTATACCTTTGGGAAGTGAAGGTGAAGGGTGGGTTACCCCTTTCTCCTGGCTGTGTGGCATGATTTTTCTTTCAAATCATCCCTAGTCAACCTCGTGTATCCTAGCTTAAAACCTAATTGGCCATACTCACTTGACTAACATTAGGCTTGTTTTTGTGTATTTTAAGTGTTTGCTTAATCATAACATTTAATCTTGAAAGACAAATTTATCATTGTGTTTGGTGTGTGTGTTCATTCATTTACATGTGAGATCTTGTGTTTTATATTGAATCCCAAGTCAAACTTCTAATAAACACTTGCCACATGATCCTAATCATCTAATCTTATCATCTCAACATCATCATCAATCTAGTCCTACCAATTGTCAAAATGGTCCTAATCATAATTAAGCCCAATCCTAATCATAATCCTAAAGTCATAATCCAAGGGGGCTATCCCTCTAGTTTAAATCATGACATACAACCTAATCTGGAAAGATCATAATTCAAGGAGGCCCTCTCCCTAATACTAATCATGAGAACAATCCAAGACCTAAAATCACACTTCAAAGGGCCCCTCCTCATTCAAATGATGACAAGAAATATGTGGCATACTTTGAGGGACAAGATGACATACAACAATGTAAAGACATGTGTAACTCCATGCCAACATTAGAAAATAAGGTCCTAGCACTCCACCTACGAAAAACCATCCAAGCACTCCAACACCCAAACCAACCCCTAAACTAATCAACCATACAACACTTACAAGTAAACCTTCAACCATTTCAACAAAGTCAATCATCTCACATACAACAACTCCTATCCTAAATCCAACAACTCATAGCCACACACCAATCCCAAACCAAAAAAGAACAACTTCAAATTTCACATCAATCATCACACTAACATAGTCCATCAACTTCAAGACAACCTTACACCACCATATCCTTTCCATGTCAATGCCACATCATCATATGAATTCACTTTGCAACAAGAACATGTGAGCCAAAGTCCACCTTCACAACAAGATCAAAGCCTTTAAGTCTTAATGCCACCTTTGACAAGGGAAACACCAATCTAGTTCATGCACCCTACAAGTTTATCATACCACTATCCAATCAAATGTTTATCCCTAAGCCACCATTTCCTAGTCCAAATCCATTGGTATCCACACATTCCAACCCATCAAACCCTTCATTACCCACAACATCATCCAATCCTCCATCAATTTAATGCCCTAAGTTCAAACATTACAAAAGAAAAGCCAAATCCACCCATCCACTTATAAAGGATGTGACCCAAGGGCTACTAGCAAGGATTCAACCATGTCAACCATTTCCCATCCTTGAGCTTACAAGGGATTCTTCCAACACCATGCCTAGTCTTCTAATTCCATCATGTCACACACAACCCCTTGAACCTATTCTAGAGTCTTCCCCCATGAGCCCAAGTCAACCTCCATCATGCCCTCATGAGATTGACCATCAAGAACATGTCGAGCCCCTCCAAGAGCCTTCATCATCCACTTCCTTTCAATCAAGCCAAGAGTTATGTCAAGAGCCTAATCCTAAGCATGTGGAAACATCAAACCCTAGTCCTAATCAAGATCAAATCACTTTCATCCAACCTATCCATAATCTATATCTTTTCTATGATGAAGATGATATCCATAATGATGAAGATCCTATTCATGAGCAACTTGATCCTATACCCATCCATGATCAAGATATCCCAAATACACCTCCACCTAGTCCTATCCATGATGCACAAACATCCACTTCCCTTTATGAGACATGTGCCTCCCAAGCCAGCATAGAAGATCAAACCAATAATGTGGATCTAAATGAACATACTCAAGATCCTTTAAATCCTCCATTGTTCGCTATCAACTCCATTTCAAATCCATCATATCCACTTGGTCTTTCCACCCTCATTCACAAATGTTCCTCCTTAGAACAACAACAACCATTGTCTTTTGTTGCTTCATTTTCCCCATCTAATAAGGAACTCATGTCTAGTGTTCCACCTACACCTAGTCCCATTGTACATCACATACTCCAAAACATGAACTACCAAGGTAAAGGTTTAGGCATTCATGAACAAGGTATTTTGGAACCCATCCATGTCAAAGTCCCTCCACGCTCATTTGACCATGGATACTCACCCCAAGGCAAACAAGCTAAAGATGTTTTTACTTCCTCCATCCATCATAAGTCTTATTTCCACCATAAATCCTATCATACGCCTAAAACATATATTTCCATCCCTCCTCCATCATCTTACAAATGTTAAAAGCATGTGATTGTACACCTTCCACCATCAAATTTTCCACCATTTCTTTCGATTCCTAATATCCCTCCATCTAATCTACCTCCATTACTCCCAACACCTAATATCCCTATCCTCCAAAAATCCACTTTTAGTCCATCCATCCACAAATTCTCTAAAAATCCTAATCATGACCGATCAATGCACACATTGTCTAATCATGAAGCTTTCACTCATTCCACCATACCCATGGGATTCAAAAGAAAAAAATTCGATGCCTCTACCTATAAAGCAAAAAATATGAAGGGTCCTCATGCCTTAGGGCACAAAAGAAAAGAATCAAAGAAAAATCCATCTAAAAATAAATATAAGCCCATACCTTCAAAAGAAAAGTCTAAAAACAAAATGGTTTGGGTACCTAAGAAAAAGGAAAGCAAGTCAAACGAGGCATCTACATCTCAAAAATCCCAACCATCCACTTCCACCTCACATTCCCACTCTATTCAAGAATCTCATATTCCATCCCACAAGCAAAATAAAAGTCATAAAATACTAAGTCTATGCAGGTACCTAAAGCACTTCATCACCCATCTTCTAAGTAAACATCTCCATTGCTTCCTACACACCCTCCACATCAAAAGCTTCAACGTTTATCACAGTGTGTGCAACATTCGTCATGGTTCCCTTCCATTTCACAACAATTCCACATACCTCCATCTCCTCACCCTTCACTCATTATCCTACATATCTCCCCCATAACCTTCCTACAGTCCATGCTTTTGGCTTAGCCTCTCATTCATCTCCCCTATATAATCCACTATTTCCCTACATAATCCACAACATAATCTATTATTTCACTCCATAATCCACATCATAATCCATCATCTACCTACTTCATCTCCCTTTCATGTCATTCCTTACCAACATCTATGAGCATAATGGCATTTGACATGGTCCATGTGATGACACCAATCTCTAGTGGGACTATCACCTTTCATGGAACTAGACACTTGAGTCTCTCATATCCATATTCCCCTTCTCCTATCCAAAAATCAGAAGAGTCAAAAAAGTCAAAAAAGAAAGTAAAAAAAAATTAAAAAAAGAAAGTAAAAAAAAATCAAAAATCAAAAAGTAAAAAAAAGTAGAGAAATCCCTTCGTCCAACAGTGAAAACCTGGTAAATAGGCGCCCTGGATAAGTACCATGATGAAAACCTGGAAGACAGGCGTTGTGTGTAGGTTGATCTTCTATGTCACTTACAATTTGAGGCACTTTGTCTCATCCGCACTATCTATCCTATAATGTCACTTACTATCATAGCATTTCCATCCTACCTACCATCCTTGGCCATCATACATGTACCTATCATATTGAGTCCACTTATCCACCCTTCTCCTTTTGATCTTGATGAAGACATAGGGGAAAAATGTTGAAACATGTTTTTTCAATATCTCTTGACATACCCCATCTTTTCTAATGCAATCCTATAATCATCCTATTGTTCTAAGCATTGTCATAAAAATCCTAAGTATTGTACCTAGAATGGGGCATGTTATTCCTATGCAACATAGTCTTTGGAAATCACATCCTTGCTCTCTTATGATGCATACATCCATTCCATTCACTATGACCTATCCTTTTTATCCATCCATCTATCATGAGCCTTCTATAACTTATCCTATCACCCCACCCTTTCATCCATCAATCCCATCTATCTCCTTGCACCTAGACTTGGTTATCCCCTGTCATTGGTATCTAGCACAAAGGCTACTCAAATCGTCATCCATTGACATCTCAAAACATTTCAAAAAAGTCCTGGAAAAATACAAAAAATTTGAAAAAAGGTCCTAAAAAAAATCCAAAAAAATCAAAACATTTCAAAAATCCAAAAAAATAATAACATTTAGAAAATCCAAAAAATCAAAACATTCTCAAAATCCAAAAATCAAAACATTTTACAAAATCCAAAATAAATTAAAACATTTCAAAAATACAAAAAAAATCAAAATATCCCCAAAAATACAAAAAAGAAAAAAGAAAAAAATCAAATAGCTAAAAAAAATCCAAGCAATAAAATCAAACCAAATCACAAATCAATCCATCATCCTCAAATCAAATCAAATCAAATCTTCAAATTCCACAAATCAATTCACCACTTCTTCAAATCAATCCTTCAAATCAATTTCTTCATCAAATTATCCATTCACATCACTTCTTCTAATCAATCACATCACTTCTTCTAATCAAACCCATTCTTTTAATCAATCTAGTAATTATCATCAAATCAAATCATTTCTTCATTAATCCAATCAATCAAAATCATTCCAAGTAAATCAATTCCTCAATTCAATTAATCAATCATCATCCAAATCTTCAAATCAATCATCTTCAATCATTCCAAGCAATAATCCAAATGCAAGTCAATCCTTAATCCATACCAACCAAGCTAATCAATCTTGCCAAATTATCCAATCACATCCTTTGGTCTTGATCCTAGTCTTGTTGTAAACCCAATCAATCAATTAATCAATCAATCATCCTTGTGTTGATCTAGGGATATATTGTTCCCCGCAATAACACTAACACCATCATCAATCAATCAATTAATCATCAGTTTACAGCTTGACAGGGGCAATACCTTGTTTGTTTTTGCATCATTTGTGCATGCTTGCTTGTGTGTGTTATCATTTTTATATTGCATTTGTATCAAATCTGAATCACTCCCAACTAATATTCATATCTTGTATCTAGACAAGGTTGTATTACGCTAGGGCACAAGACACATTGTCACCTTGGTCTTTATACCTTGGTGCATAACGTCTAGTGTTATATCAAACATATGATTTCTCACTTTATTGCAACATAGTGTGTCATTCT
Source organism: Sequoia sempervirens (assembly GCA_007258455.2). Classification (NCBI taxonomy): domain Eukaryota; kingdom Viridiplantae; phylum Streptophyta; class Pinopsida; order Cupressales; family Cupressaceae; genus Sequoia; species Sequoia sempervirens. The sequence continues at coordinate 251,079,254 of VDFB02000015.1, forward strand.
TCTTTTTCATCTACTTATTATCTTGTATCATTCATCTTATCCCTCCTTTATCGTTCCATTCATTCATTTTGAGAGAATATCCGTGTTTGTCCAACCCGCCTATCCTCTCGAGGGGGCATCATCATCATTATCATATCCTACATCATATTCTTCTATCATCATTTTTCTTCATTCATCTTACTCCTCACTTCCTCAAGTGGTTGGGGCATCATCTTTTTTTTCCTCTATCCATACCTTAGCTTCTTTGAAATGATGTTACTCGACATAAATCTCACCATCTCGAACATCATCTCAAAGAGGTCCAAAATGTAGACACCCAAAATTGTCCATGTCATAACATTACCTAGTCGATACATGACCTTGTAAAACATCTTGCAATGTTTTACCTTAGGTTATTACCTTATCCCATTTATTCCACTTAATCTCCTTCCCAATTAATTAAATAAATCTCATTTATTTAATTAATTCCCCTTCACACATCTCAAAATAATTCAAATTAAATATTTGAATTAATCCTTCACTTATTACTACATTGCAAAATGTGTCACATGATTGCAACTCTTCACATGCACAAATAATTTAAATAATTTTATTATTTAAATTATGAGATTCCCACTCACATCCTAGTTTTAGCCCCATTCATCATGCGTCATAGGCATCTTTTCTCTCCAAAATAAATAAAAAAATCCCACTTATTCCCTCACATCCTAATTTTAGCCTCATGTCATAACCCACTTAATGTGTGCCATAGGCACTAAAATTAACTTTTAATCCTAGCCATACACATCACACAATTGACTTTTAATCTTGGCCATTGAATCAAATCAGCGTTCTCCTATAAATCAAGCTTTTCACAGGCCATTGGCATCAATCTTCTTCTAGTATCCACATTGCCAAAATTTCCTTCAATCTTTTGATCTATCTATCTATTTTTTCTCTATCATCTCCATCTTACCGTTATGCTACGAAAATGAGCAATCAACATTAACATATCAAATCATTCAATCCTTCAAATTCTTGCATGCTTATGTGAGGTGGAGAAGAGCAATGGAGATGTGAGGTGGAGAAGAGCAATGGAGATAAATCAAATCTAGCTTGGAGATTGGTTTGCTTTGCTTTCTTATTTTTATTTTCATGCTAGTCTATGCTCTATTGTGCTTGTTAGGGTTTCATTATAATTTGTTTATGCATTTGCCCTAATTTTTTTTCCCTAACTACAAAATGAATCTAACTTTACATAAGATTGTATCATTTATTATTTTATAAATATATCAAGATGTTTCTTTAAAATAAATATAAAACTAAATTAAAAAAATGATAAACAAATTTCACCATTCTTTTAGACACTCAATTGGACTAACATTTTAATCTATGGGTTCTCCGGTCTTAATGCAACGGAGGCTGGGTTTGAAATAAATATGAAACCAAAAATTTTAAAAATCGTTTTATTGTATTCACCATTTGCAAGGACAGAAAATTAAATTTCTATAACTAATAAACCAGGAAACGCTACCATCCTCCGTACCAAAAGAAAGAGAAAGGAAAGCGCAAAAGCCCCCACTCCCCTTAAAGTCTTTCATCACGGGAGAGTGATTCACTTATCAAAGCGTAAGCATTGACTTATGATTATTAAATTAATTCCAACCCGAGAAATTGAGATGCGTATCCTAAGCAAGTTGTTGGAAGCAACTCCGATGATAATTTATTTTATACAAAATTAAAAAGGTCTATTAAAAGGGAATTGTCAAAGTTACGGTCTCCCTCATTATAACTAAACTTTATTGGGGAAAAAAAGGTAAGATCAATGATAAAATAATGTGTTAAAATAATATTGTTTAGAACCTCTTTAGAAATTATAAAACGTGGCCACAGTTTAAAGTGAGCAATTCTGACCATGGTCAACATGGAAATTAGTTCATAAAATTATATAATATATATTTTTTAATGTTTTTTTTATGAAAATAGTTGACTTATATAAATGTTGGTATTTCTGTAAGTATATAGATAAATCAAAAGTCGTCGTTTGACTAAGCAGTCACATGCAAGTGGCCATTGTTTACTAAATTACTTTGGATAGAACTTGATTGAAATGTGCCTCCGAGGGTTTGAACCTTGATGGATATCACCAAATTTGCTCAAACAATTGAACTACAATCTTATAGAATAATAAATTCAAAAGTGAAAAACTAAACCACAGTGGAATAATTCCATAGATCTGAAAAATATCTGCAGTTTTCTAAAAAGCTGCTACATACAAAATCTTAAAGGCCCACTGTCCCATGAAGAAAATTCATGATCAATCATCATCACAATGTACTGATTGTAGATTACCAAAAAGTAGGGCATATGCTGTCTTGGTGAAATTAGTGTTCACTGAATCTGGCCTTTTAACCCGGATAAATATGAGAAAGCTCAAAAGATTCCGTCTGTGAAACATTATCAGGTGAATCCAATAGGGACATGGTGAAATAGGAAAATGCTCTAAGTCTTCAAAAATGCTCTGGTACTACCTAAACTAACATTCCCAATGGAAGAGAGAAGGAATGCAAAGATTTGTAAAAATCCCCCTCAATTCCTCTGGAGTTTGCAGAGACCCATTTGACATGAACAGTCAAAGATTTGTTAAACTTCCCTCAATTGTCTCTGCAACTATGAATACTCCTCAATTTCATTTTGAGGCTGATGCAGAGTACTTGGAAAGACTTTCCCATCTCTGCTCCTGCCACTCAACATCCTTTTAAATGAATGAAGCCTACAAAATCTTGACCCACTTGGTGAACTAACTTCCTCTAATTCCCTCTCCAATGGAAGGCAATTTAGCTCTGTCGACAAATCAATGTCCATTTCAGATAAAGACCGACTGGTAGATGGGTAATTAGTCTGTTCTTGTTCGACTGCAAAATCCATGTCAATAACCACATTCTCTGTACCGGCATCTTCTTCAAGTTTTACAATGCTTATTTTAGCTTCTACCTTGGTTCTACAAAGAGGACAATTAGAATGAGAGGAAAACCACAAATCAATACATTCTGGATGAAAACTGTGGTCACAATCAGGCAGAACCCTAACTTTCTCCCCATCTTCAAAATCTGACAAACACACTGCACAGTCTGTTCCTCCTGGTTTGATTCTCTGTGATGTATAGACAATCATGGGGAGGGCCTGTATGATGTTGACATCTAGCCCTGTCCTCAACTGTCGATCCTCTCTCCTAGAAGAAGGCCGTTGACGCCATGAACGATGAGGAAGCTCGATGTATGTCCTTCTACGCAAAATTGCATAGATACAGAGTACGAATAGGAGTACAACCATGGAAAAGAAAAACACCAATGCTCCTAGAACTACAACCTCGTTCCTCAACTCTGGAACGCGATTATCTTCATGATCTTTGTCCATGATTGCAAACTCAAAAGGATTGAAAATTTGAAATGTGCTTGTGACAATGGAGTAGATACAGAGTTTAATATAAAATTATAGGGGGAATTGTTTGACTTGATGGAATTAGGTAACGCGTATGGAAATTTCATATGGCATGGTGCCCAGTCAAAGAATTGAAAAAAATATATGGCATGCGTATCAGATTTGGAAGCTTCATGAAAGACCAAAGGCATTTTCCTATAAAATTAATGCAACTCTATAGTTGAGTGCCATATTTGGAATCCTATTGCTATGTCAAACTTCTATCATATGGGAGTTCTGTGAATGGCGAACTTCCTTTTTTGAAAGGGACAAAATCAGAGCAACTTCTCAAGAAGCCGCGTTGAGCATGACAAGAGGTGAACCGTGAGATGTTGATATACGAGGCACGTATTAATCGTGCTAATTTACTTTTTTACTTAGTTTTGAAAAGGACAGCCTCCGAGTTGCTTGGTCAACAACACCTTGGAGTCCAAAGAGACCGGAAATGATAAAACCATTGGCTAATTATCTTGCTTGAGATATCGAGGAAGCTGCTTACTAGTTATAGTGAAAGAAGATAAAAGAACGTGAAATTATAGGGATAATTTTCAAATTAACCACATGTTAAGCGTGTACGAAAGCTGAAAAGACTTTTCTAACCCTTCAATTAAGAGATCTATACACTAAATGTACGACGTACGATGTGAGTGAAATGAACAAATGTTGTTTATTATGTTTTGCTTTATTTCATTATCTTTACTTTAATGTTGAATATTTAAATTGGCAATTAGACTTATAGGTTTAATGAGCACGATGCTAATTATTTACTACTATTAGTATTTAATTATGCTTAGTGTTGCCTGTATTAAATATTATGTTGATGATTATAAATGGGAGAAGCTAATCTCTCGGCAAAACAAACCTATGTATAGACATTATAACACAACACCCCATCCCCCATGCTACTCTTCCGACAAAATATACCGACGAAAAGACTTGATGGACCGTCTTGATGGATGTTTAGGCACATGCTATTTGAAGTGCTGTCACCTATCCCATCGCCGAAAATACGTGGCAGCGCCGACAGGGTTTCAAATTCATAATTTGGAATGGACAAAAAGCCTAACCTTGCCATTTCAAAATAATAATTTGGAATGGACAAAAAGCCCAAAACGTTGCCATTTTCGACATTCACATTTTGGAGGTTGATGGAGAGTGCAGAAGGGAGTTGTAGGCATTCAGAGGCCAAAGTAAAGCGGCCAGTCTCCCTACCAAACAACATTTGACTGGCACAGGCAACTAACTAGTAGGTATGCATATCTACCAGGAATATATGCCATTTTGCCTTTTTGCCTAAGAACTATGAAGAATTGAATGACTATTCATTGCGAAGATGGGATTTCACAAAATAAAGGGTTTTCCTTGTGAAAAGGGGTTTTCATTTGAATTGTAGAGTTGTTTATGTGTTTTTGTGTTGAAGGTTTTTTAATTTTTCCATTTTAATGTTCTCACAACACAAAACTTTTTGAGGAATCTGAATGAGATAACTGACAACCCATTGTGGAAATATGAGTGAAATAATTGAATAACGTTTAGAGAAACCACAAACCATGCAAAATATATAACCAGGTTGGAAAACACAAAGTGGGTTCTGCAATGAAATGATATATTTTTAAAATCACATAAAGTGCATAATGTCGTCATTTTTGACATTCTCATTTTGAAGGTTGTTCCAAGGCGAGCTCAAAAGGGAGTTGCAGGGGTTTGGAGGCCACATTAGAGTGGTCATTCTCCCTACCATAACACATGTGACATGCGTGGGAAGCTAGCTAGTAGGTATGTAACACATATATGCCAGAAACATATGCCATTTTGCCATTCTGCCTAGGGATTGTGAAGAATTGAATGGTTATTTGTTGCGAAGATGGGTTTTCATTGATGACAAAACAAGGGTTTTCATGTGCCCTTAGTGTGTAGAGGGTTTTATAACATTGTGTGGGTTGGAGGTTTCATAAATTATGTACTCACCTCCCATTGTGTTTTCCAACCTACAATCATATTGTGCATGTATATTTGGATCATATTAAGAAATTGAAACACAATTTTTACTTTGTGTAAGACTTGTTATTAATTTTGAAGTTTCATTTCATTACATTCGTACTGTCTAAATAACAAAAGCTTTTCAAGATATGTGTATTGTTCTATAAAATTGCAAGTTGGAAAATACTAGGTGTTATAAAACCTACAACTCACATATTGTTCTAAAACCCTTTACAAGTAACAACCATATTGCTAAGTCACCCCTCACCTTAATTTGGTATGTTTTTCTATTATCTTGAGAATCTTTTATGAATTAGATAGTAAGAATGTAATGAAATTGGAAAACACTACGTATTATGAAACCTGCAACCCACATAGTGTTATAAAACCTTGTAGACGTAACAACCCAATTGGTTGGTCACCCCCTAGCTTAATTTGGTTAGTTTTATGAAACCCCCACCTGCAACTCCTCCTCGTGCTCTCCACCACTTAGCTTTGAATGTATAGAATGAAATAAATGGAAAACCAGATTGTGTTTTTGTTATGAAATAACTTGCACAATAGAAGAATATGATATGAAATATGTTGCAAATACTTGATAATAACTGAGAATAACAAGCCACTTCGAGGGGGCGAACCTCCAAATATCTCTAATGAGAACACACTTCACAACTTGATATGAAATAAGACTCACAACCTTCTATATATACCTATTTATGCCAAGGATATCACCTAGGCCGACTTAGACACACCTATATAAGACTTAGGCCGACCTAAACAACTAAATAACAATATAGTAATGATAATATGACTTAATAGAGAGTTAAGATAGCCACAAGCCGACTATTCATAACCCGATGTACACTAATATTAAGGGCGTAGCATACCCCCCTTCTTCAAAGAAGCATTGTCCTCAATGCTAATCAAGTTTGGATTCTTTTGAATGAACTCCTCATCCTCCCATGTAGCATCTTCAATTAGAAAATATTTCCTTGTAATGAGGTAACTTGGAATTGTTGATGTCACCTGCTTCTTCATGCGTGTCTGGAAAATTAACTTCAGCTCCAAGATGTGTCTTCCCTTTACATCAAGCTCTTGATGGCGATGAATGTGTTCTTCCTTTACCTGAACCTTTTGATGTGTCATAGAGGAAGAGGTGCATAATAATATATGGTACCCTTGCATTGGTTGAATAGCTTGATTAGGAACTTCTTCTTGAACTTCTTCTTCATTGCCTTCTTCTGCTTCTTCTTCTTCTGGTTGGTTTTTGCTTCTTCTACTTTTGCATATGCCTCTTCTTCTTCTTCTTCTTCTTCTTCTTTTGATTGTTTTTCTTCTTCTTCTTCTTCTTCTTCTTCTTCTTTTGATTGTTTTTCTTCTTCTTCTTCTTCTTCTTCTTCTTCTTCTTCATTTGTTTCTTCTTCTGGTTCTTGGCTGCTTGAGACCTCCTTTCTTGGTTTATTCATAAAGGCGCTCAACATGTTTCGTAGGTCCAATATATCTCCTCTTAGGTCACACATATCCATATTCATTGAGGAAATTTCTTCCTTTACCTTATTTATTTCCTCATTATGAGTAACATCCTTGATTGTTTCACCATCCTTATCAGGAGTCTTCCCCGGAGTGACAACATTCTTTTTACCCCTTGTTGCAGGCCCCGTCATGATGGAAACCACTAATGTTGAAATAAATCACACAAATTAAACTTAAATTCTCTAAATTTTTTACTGTAATCTCCTTTGGTATGTCTTAAAAAACCCAATAAAAATTAGACTTCAATTCAACAAGATGTACGAGATATGTAGATTCCAAAAAAATAGTGTAGAAACCCTAATTCTGCAATAATACGCTTAATTCTACTCCAATTCTTCTAAAATATGGACTGTATCTTCTTCAATATGTTCTTCAAAAATCCTTTAAAAATTAGAAAAAAAATTCTCCAAAATATGAAAGATATGCTCTTCCCAAAATCGCCTCCAAAATTGAGAAAAACCTTGCCTCTATGGTGCCAAGATCATGCTCTAATACCACTTGTTATGAAATAACTTGCACAATAGAAGAATATGATATGAAATATGCTGCAAATACTTGATAATAACTAAGAATAACAAGCCACTTCGAGGGGGAAAACCTCCAAATATCTCTAATGAGAACACACTTCACAACTTGATATGAAATAAGACTCACAACCTCCTATATATACCTATTTATGTCAAGGATATCACCTAGGCCGACTTAGACACACCTATATAAGACTTAGGCCGACCTAAACAACTAAATAACAATATAGTAATGATAATATGACTTAATAGAGAGTTAAGATAGCCACAAGCCGACTATTCATAACCCGATGTACACTAATATTAAGGGCGTAGCAGTTTTCCAATTTGCAATTATATTTTGCATTTATTTATAAATCATATGAGGAAACTAAAATGTAACTTTTATTGTAAGTAATAGTTTCTTTAAATTGTGAATGTGAATGAACTTCACTACATTCCTACTATCTACAAAACTAAAGGTTTTCATTACAATAATACTGCCGGCTATGTCTGTCAAGTCTCTATGTCGGTGTGTTTTATAGGGAGATTGGCATGGGGGATGGGGTGTTATGTTATAATGTCTATGCATAGGTGCATTTTTTTAGGAGATTAGCTTCTCCCTACATGAGTACCATCCAATTTAGGTGACAATGGAAAGGAATGCAATTTTGGAAGATAGTATTAAAATGTAGTTAAAACCTCTTATTATTTACACAGCAGGAGTGTAATGAAAGGCACCTTCAATATTTACCATTCATGTAATTTAGAATTTTATAAGTTGTGCAACAACACATTTCACTTTTGATCTTTCAATATTCCTTACAAGATCATTATTGGTAAGTCAAGCATTTAGTAATTGAGCCTTGAGGTGTATGATATCAGACTTCAACTTCTGAATGCCTTAAGATTCTTGCAAATTTTCATTTTCTAATCTCTCAACAGCTCTCAACAGCATTTTAATTAATCTCCTTTTATTTTGACAATATAATCTTCTTCTTATCTCTTAATTCCTCTTCTAATTGGTTAATTGTAGTCTTGTGTTGTTTTTCTTCAGTTTCAACACTTCCAACTAGTGCTTTTATATTTGCAAGTTTACCATCCATGCATTTTTCCTCATCCCCACTACTCTTACTTGTTAACACCTCCTTGGTATTTAGACAGGAATTTCATGTCTCTACCTTGTTTTCATCCATTTCTAATTCTATGTGTTCCATGGAATTCTTATGTTCAAGAATCTTTGAATTTACTTGTTCAACTCCATGGTCCATAGCATCATCTCTCACTTTCTTTTCCTACATAAATTCATGTGCAATACAAAACCTCTTCAGTTTTTCCACTTGTGCATTGCCATTTTCCCATTGCATATACTACACATGTGCACCTTCCTCAACTTCTCAAGAGCATGAAGGATCTCTTCATTCAATATATTATCCATCTCAATCACTTTGGTCTGCTTCTTTTCAAGTGTTTCCATAGAAGATTCCTTTTTCATTCCATGCATTCTAGTACTTGCTGCCTCTAGTTCTGCATTGGCATTTTCCCATTGCACATACTACACAACACTCCTTTGTCAAGTTGTCAAGAGTAGGAACAATCTCTTCAATCAATACATTATCTATCTCATTCACTTTGGTCTGCTTCTTTTCAAGTGTTTTTAGAGCAGATTCATTTTTTATTACATACTTTTTACTACTTGTTGCTCGAGTTTTGCGTTGCCATTTTCCCATTGTGCATATTGCACACGAACCTTCCTCAACTTCTCAACAATAGGGAGAATATCTTCACTCGATACACTATCTTTTATCTATCTCATTCAATATGGTCGACATAAATTTTGAAGGTGATCTTCATTACATTCTTACTTTGTACTAAACAAAATTTCTTCATTACGTTCATACTATCTATATATAATTGCATGTTGGAAAACACTAGGTGTGTAATCAAATTGAGCTGAAGGGTAACAAACCAATTGGGTTGTTAGTGCATTAATTAGAAAAGATTTTGATTACATTCATATTGTTTTGTAAAATTCCAGGTTGGAAAATATTGGGTGTTATAAAGCCTGCAACCTGGACATACTATTCTAAAACCCTTTACAAGTAACAACCCAATTGCTTCATCACCCCTCACCTCAATTTGGTATGTTTTTTGATTTTCTTGAGAACCTTTGTGGATTAGATAGCAAGAATATAATGAATTTGGAAAACACTAGGTATTATGAAACCTGCAACCCACATAGTGTTGTAAAACCCTCTAGACGTAACAACCCAATTGGGTAGTCATCCCTTAACTTAATTTGGTTAGTTTTTTGAAACCCCCACCTACAACTCCTCCCTGTGCTCTCCACCACTTAGCTTTGATCGTACAAAATTAAATAAATGGTAAACCACATTGTGTTTTCCAACCTATAATTATATTCTATATTTATTTATAAATCATGTGAGAAAATTAAAATGAAAATTTTAGTGTAAGTAAGAGTTGCTTTCAATTGTGAAGGTGAATGAACTTCACTACATTCTTACTGTCTACAAAAATAAAGGTTTTCATTAGACTCATGTTGTCTACATATAATTTTTCCAAACTAATAACTTATAATTTTCCTATATGACACATTGCACCTTTAAGTTGTCTTGTCCATTAAAGTTTTTTCAAGAACTTCCCTAACATTATTATCCATTTTAGAGAGAGTACAAAATTAATTTGAATAATCTTCCTCTTGAAGCACAACATTTAATGTATTTCCAATTAATGTTCACTACACTTTAGCTAACTTCTCTTTTATCTCATTCAATTGAAATGAGGAAAGCAGAGTTATCCAAAGTGTGGTGATAATTGAGTGGAATTCATTAAAAGTTGCTTCAAGAGCAAGAATATTCAAATTCCTATGCACTCTTTTTGAAAAGGATAATAGTTTAGGGAAGTTCGAGAAAAAAATTTGATGGAGAAGATAATTTTGGTGCAATGTGTTGCAAGAAAATTATAAGTTATTAATTTGGAAAGTGACACTTATGAAGCTTCAAAACTAATAGATAAAGAAATTATTATAGTTCATAACTTGGAAAATATACTATGTTGTAGAAGCTATTCATGATAGAATTTACTTGTTCAAATCCACCCATAGCGACATCTCTCACTTTATTTGTTTGCACAAATTCTTGTGCAATACAAAACCTCTTCAATTTTTCCACTTGTGCATTTCCATTTTCCCTTTGCATATATTGCACATGCACCTTCCTCAAATTCTGAAGAGCATGGAGGATCTCTTCATTCAATACATTATTTATCTCACTCACTTTGCTTTGCTTCTTTTCAAGTGTTTTTAGAGAAGATTTCTTTTTCATTCCATGCATTCTAGTACCTCTTGCCTTTGGTTCTACATTGTCATTATCCCATTTCACATAGTGCACATGCTCCTTCGTCAACTTCTTGGAGTAGGAAAAATATCTTTAACTTCAATACATTATCTATCACATTCACTTTGGTGTGCTTATTTTCAAGTATTTTTAGAGTAGACTCCTTTTCCATTACATACTTTCTACTACATGTTGCTCGAGTTCTACGTTGCCATTTTCCCATTGCGCATACTGCACATGCACCTTCCTCAACTTCTCAACAATAGGGAGAATCTCTTCACTCAATACATTATCTTTTATCCATCTCATTCAATGTGGTTTTCATAATTTTGAAGGTGATCTTCATTACATTCTTACTGTGTACTAAACAAAACTTCTTCATTACGTTCATACTATCTATATATAACTGTATATTGGAAAACACTGGGTGCATAATCAAATTGAGTTGAGGGGTGAAAAACCAATTAGGTTGTTATTGTGTTAATCAAAAAAGGTTTTGATTACATTCATATTGTTTTGTAAAATTCTAGGTTGGAAAATATAGGGTGTTATAAAACCTGCAACCCACATACTGGATTCTAAAACCCTTTGCAAGTAACAACCCAATTGCTTAGTCATCCATCACCTCAATTTGGTATATTTTTTGTATTCCCCACCTGCAACTCCTCCCTATGCTCTTCACCCTTTAGGTTTGAGCATGCATAATGAAATAACTCAGAACACAGAGTGTTTTCCAACCTGCAATTATTTTGTGAATTATCATATTTAAACACATGTTATATCAAAAAATAATTTACTTGTTATAATTTACAATGCATGTGTCTTACTAATGTCAACCTACAATGCCTGTGGGTGCACAAAATCTAGAGAAAGTGACATCTTGTGCAAGCCATCGAGTTGGCGAGTTTTATGGTGAAACTCATGCCCACAACATGGAAACATAATATGATAGTGTCGTTATCTCCTTGCTTCTTTCATCATAACATTTCCTCCTATCTATTGGTTTCATCACTTTTATCCCTTGTCTTGGTGGGCCCCGCACTATTCCATCCCATCATGTTATTTATTTTTCTATGTATGTTTTTATGTGTGTTTTTATACATTTTTTGTATGTTACATGCCTATGGGAGGTGCATTTTATCGAGAAATTACCTGGTAGTTTTTGGTCAATCAAGGAGATCACCAAGGTTTTCATTGACTTCTTAACCTTTATTCTTGCATAACTGATGCACACTGTGATTTGAAATCAATGTTTCTTACAATAATTTATATTTTTTTAGTTTTTTGTACAAGTAATGATATAAATATAAGTTTGACAATGGTACATGGTATCTTTCTTGTTTGTCTTCTCTACCCTTATTGATTATGCAAGTTATGGCCTCTTTCATATGCTAGGAGAGATGAGTTTTTCATATATCTGAATGAACGTTCAATGCTTCACAGTTATAGCTGAATGGAAAAATGGTAGATATAATTGTTGATATATATTACTAGTGTTAGCAATAGGTTAAATTGGAATTTAAATTCCCATTATACAGTTTGATATGTTTATTTATTGTCTACATACAAGTTGGCACATGTTGTAGTCAACACAACATATAATCTAATATTGGTGAAATTTGGAATAAAATGAATTCTTTGTCTCACCAAATGCCTTTAATTTTCCAATTTAATCTATCACTAACACTCGTCTTTCTTCCAGGTGGTTGATATAGATGAGGAAATTTTTTTTAATAAAACAAAGTAGGTGGATTGAGGACACTGTTAGCTCTCAAAAACACAGGAAAGATGCCTCAAGAGGATGCCAATCTCTTGATACACTTCAGGGTAACAGACAAGGTTGGAAGAATTCAACCTTCTACTCTTTAGGTGCTGCAAAACCTGGGTGGGTGTACCTCTTTGAATAGTGCAGATTTGACTTGTAATCAATCTTCTTATAACAACTTGTTCACAAAGGAAGATGGGAGTGAACAATTATAATTCAACTTGAAAATGGTAACAATACTTTGGTCTAGATTCTAAAATGCTCAATTTTAAAAGATATAAAGAGAATGAATGAATTCAAAAATGATAAAATGCAGAGACCAGTGCCTTATTGGGTATGTGAAGTCAAATGAAATCAAATGAGCAACACTTTTTGGAGAAAACTCAAACTATCTGGCATATATTCTATTTACAACTTGTATAAACATGCAAAACTGTGACTACTAATCTCTACTTGAATAATCCAATTGAATCTCTCTGATTACTATGATTAGCTAAAAGGATTTAGTCTTTACTTGAAAGAACCAATCAATCAATCACACAAGTATAGCAAATGTGCACTAATAAATCAAATACAAACTTGTCATATCAATTTAAACAACCAAAAAGAGTCCATCTTGGAGACAACTTAGCCATACTTTCATCAAATTCAACAGATAATTGAGACAAAAAATGTGCAGCAACATCAATTGACTTTCATAAATACCTCCACTTTGAAAACATGTAACTTAGTCTCTGATATGATGAATCTATATTACTGTATCCATCATAAAATGCCTACTGTATATCGAAAAAATTGATAGCTCCCCTAAATACAATTGCCAGAATGCTTATTTATACACAAGCATTTGAAGAAAATATCAAATTGAGAACTCATGTCGGCCCAACACAAAATTCGGGCCCAAAATATGTCAGCCTGCAATGTTCATATGAATTCACATGTCAGCCACATGAATTGTATTTCTGTTATTCACCAGTGAGACAGTCGGCGAGACAACGCAGTAGCTATGTCGAAGGCAATTCACTCGTTAATCGCTCCGCCCTTGTATTTTGCCTTCGCTGTGACTTATCCAAGTTAGGGAGATGTCCCGTAGATCACATTATGTTTTACCAAAAATCCTTATCCACTCAGAATGTCGCCGTGACTTAAAGATTTTCTTGCCGACAAGTGCCCATTATGAATGTTGCCATAACTTTCAATCTTCGGCAAGACATCTTGTAGACTATCCAATGCTTCACTGAAGGTCTTCAACTATCCCTGCGTCGCCGAGACAAGGCAACACCTATGCCAACAAGGATCTACATGTTTTCCATTGGCGAGACCGGAGGTCACTCACCGAGACCTTGTGCCGAAAACCCTTAGCTTGGCTGAAACACCTCCATATGCGCCAATCGGTATAACATGCTGAGCTCGCCAAGACATGATATTGATAACTCATAGCCATGCCGAAAAGAAACCCACAGTGCACCTATCGCTGAGACATCCAAAATTTGGTGAGATGCTAGCCCGACTGCCAAGACCAATGTCAATAGAAGCCATCACAGTCGCTGAAACAACATAAACATCTTGCCGATAGGCAACAGACGTTTGCCAGCAAAAAAATAGATTGGAGAGACCCAAATGCCATCACGCTGAAACACCTGAAACAAAAGATATTAGTAGGAAAGCGTAGTGGGTCAGGGAGACAATGGGAGACCTATGCCGATATGAACCAGAATATAGAATATGCATGACCCAACAGATTCAATGGGACAAATATGGAAAAAATGGGTGAAAAATGTATATGGTAGGACCAAATCTAGAAATTTATGAGTGAAAACATATGTAAAAAAATCAGATTTTTATAGTCCCAACAATGGGTTTGTCTGGGGATGAATGATAGTCAGATCATTGCAAGGATCCAGAATCCTGGGTGAGCAGACCAGACACAAAATGATAAACCAATGAGCAACAATGGAATGAATGGTAATGGAAGTGAATGCAAAGTGAATGCAAGATGGAAGTGAATGGAGAATGAAAGTGGAATGGAGGTGGATGAAAACCTAAAACTACTATGAATGGAAAATAATTTTTAAGAGGATAAACAAGAGTTGTCCATGCACTGGAAACCATTACTCCTCTATATTGCTCAAGAGAAGAAAAGCTTCAAGAATTTCCCATGAACAGGCAATTCCTGATCTTCACCAGCCATGTTCTGTAGAAAATATGAGTCTTCACCCTTCTTTCCAACAACACCAAAAGGTCCCAGCCAAAGAGCTTCAAATTTTCCATGCTTTCCTTTCTCTTGACACCTTGCATTCCACATCAACACCAAATCATTTTCTTCAAATTTTCTATTCTTTGTCTTCTTGTCAAACAAATACTTCATTTGTGCCTATAGCTTCACGTTTTGACTTTGGGCCTCTCTCAATTCATCCAGTTCAGCAAGTTGCTCCATTCTGTCTTCCATGGGTTCAAGAACTTCCAAATCTTGTTGCAAGACAAACTTGTAGACTGGTAACAAATTCTGTAGAGGCAACCTAGCCTGTGCTCCATACACTAATTCAAATGGAGATTTTCCTATTGCCCTTTTCATAGAGACCCTATCAGTCCACACAACCAGCTTTAACTTTGAATCCCAAGCCTTCTTATTCTATCCCAACATCCTCTTTATAATCTTCAAAAGACTCTTATTGCTGGACTCTACCTGACCATTGGTTTTTGGATGATAAGGAGCTGCATAAGAAATAGTAATGCCATACCTATCACAAAAGATTTTGAATACATCTGACCTGAAGCACATCCCATTACCTGTGATTAACCTTAAAGGTGTACCAAATCTAGTGATAACGTTGTCCATTAAGAAATTAGTTACAACTTTACTTGTAGCCTGCTTGGTTGGGATTGTCTCCACCCATTTTGTAAAATAATCAGTGGCAACTAGTATCCATCTATGTCCTCCACTTGACTTCTCCTTTATCTCTCCAATGAAATCAATTCCCCATTGATGAAAAGGGGCATCAGCCTGCAAAGGTCGAAGTGGCAAAGCACCCTGATATTTCAATCTTTTAGAAAACTTTTGGCAAGCCTCACATTTTCTCACATGTGTAAAGGAGTCATTAAAAACCTTTGGAAAAAATACCCTGCCTTGACAATCTTGTGTGCAGTTGTCTTTGCTAAATAATGACCTCCACAAACTCCTTCATGCATTTCCTTCAAAACATGTTTGGCCTATGATTCATCCAGACATAATAACAATATTCCATCTCTATTTTTCCAAAAAAGATCACCATCCATAAAAACATATTTGGATGCCTGCAACTTCAAAGTTCTCCTTTGGCTATCACTCAATCCATTTGGACACTTCATATATTTAAGATAATGCATAACATCAGTATACCAAGGAGTGTGTTCAATGCTTGCAATTGCAACCTCTTCTTCAACGTTGCAAATCTGATTTGCCTCAATATTGGTTTTTGTCATCAGCCTAGCCAAGCCCTAGCCTCTTACCAGCTTAGTGATTTGTATCTCCATGTCAAATTCTTGAATCCTGTTGATCCATCTGCATATTTTCCCTGTAACTTCAGATTGTGTCAGAATATCCTTGACAGCAACATGAGGGACATAAACAATCACCTTTGCTCCAACAAGATATGGTCTGAATGCTTTTGTGGCCTTTACCAATGCAAAAGCCTATTTTTCCATTATGTCATACTTCAATTCAGACCCCTGTAATGACTTACTAAAGAAGGACACAGGCTATTCATGACCATCATTATTCTTTTGTAACATAACATCAACAATAGTATGCATTGAGGCAAATGAAAAAAACTAAAAAGGCTTTGTAAAATCTAGAGACTTTAGAACGAGAGCCTCTTTGATAGCCCTTTTGATAGACATAAAAGCATCTAAAGCCTCAGTAGTCTAGTCCATTTTTTGTCCTTTCTTTAACATTTTAGATATGGGCTTAATGATCTTAGCAAAATTAGAAAAAAATCTTCTGAAAAAATTAATTTGACCAAAGAAAGATTGTATTGCTTTGATAGTTTTGGGAATAGGAATTTTATCAATAGCTTCCACCCTCTCAGGATCTATTTTAATTCCCTCTTTTGAAACAATATGCCCCAAGAGCTTACCCTTTGTGACTGCAAAATGACACTTCTTTGGATTTAAACTAATACCATATTCAAGAGCTTTAATAAATACCTTTTCAAGATGTTGCACATGATCTTCAGCCTTCTTCGAATAAGCAGTCAAGACATCTTGATACACCACCATGATAGCGTTAATCAAATCAGCAAATGCTACATCCATAGCTCTTTGGAAAGTTTCTCCAGCATTAGTGAGACCAAATGGCATTCTTATGTATACATATGTTCCCCAAGAAGTTGTGAATGATGTATTGTATTGCTCAGATTCCTTGACTTTAACCTGATTGTACCCAGAGAACCCATCCATCATGGAAAATAGCTCACACCCTGTCACCTTATGTAATATGGCCTCCATATTGGGTAAAGGATAATTATCTTTGAAAGATTCCATATTTAAATTCCTGAAGTCCACACATAATCTGATATCACCATTCTTCTTTCTCACATGAACCAGATTTGAAACCCACGTTGAATGTCTGATTGGTTTGATAATTCCTCCATCCCTGAGCTTTATCAATTCCTCTTGCATTTTAGGCTCTAGTGTTGGATTTATAGGTCTCTGCTTTTGTCTGAAAGGCTTGGTGTCTGGCTTTAGTGGTATTTCATGCTGAAATAAATCTTCCCTGTATGCTTTCAGATCTTCATAAGACCAAGCAAAAACATGCTTGTACTTTCTTAGCAACTCTATCAACATTCTTCTAATTGTAGGGCTAATTTTCTTTCCAATGTACACCTTTCTTGGTGCTATCTCAATCCCTAAGTTGACTTCTTCAATATCTTCTCTTTTGACTGGTGTTTGTTTCATTAGAGATCTATCATTTCCATCATACAACCTCTCCAATGCCACTAGACCCTTGGGTAGTTTATTTGTTTTGAGCTGCAATATTTCCTTTCCAAACACAGTTTGCTTCCCATCCATTTCTTCAACAAAAGCATTGAAATCAATTTCTTGGGCCTCAAGCTGATCTATACAATTGGGGAATTTCAAAAGGTCAGTATCATCATTAAAAACTTTCTAGTTATAAATATTATCAGGAACAATAGGCCTTGTTTTAAACTCAATCTATGATACCCCAGCCAATGTGATATCATCTCTTTTTAGTGCCACATTTGCTAAAAAATCAACAATTATATTTTTTGACCTGTCAATCCACTCAATTGAAAAAGCATCAAACAATTCAATTGTATCCCATACAATGTTCCTATATTGTTTTAATCTTTTGTGCTTTGCTGCATATTTTGATTTGATTTGTGAAACAACCAACTCAGAATCACCCAAAACAGCCAGCAACTTAATCTTGTGTTTCATAGCTATGTTCAAGCCTGTCAATAAAGCTTCATACTCTGCCACATTGTTTGTACATTTGAAGGCCAACAAGAAATAATATTTAAAAGTAGTACCTTCAAGGGAAACAAAAACAATCCCAGCGCCATTACCTTCTTGGCTGCATGCTCCATCAAAATACATCTTCCATACTTCATTGCAACTTTGTACCACATGCTTTTCAATTGGATCACTATTGGTTAATTCTAGTTGAGCTGGTTCAATTTTAAAACTTCCAAGATCAACATCACATAAATAATTAATCTGATCTTGAGGTACACAGTCAACAAGCTGATGCATTCTTGGTTCTCTATATAATTTGACATCCTGTCCATTCACTAGAATACTAGCATAAGATAAATCAAACTGAACATTTCCACCAACAACTGTTGTCCATTGCCTTGATAGAAGCATCCCAAAATGAGGAGTATCAATCATTGTTATATCTATATTATAAGCCACCTGTGGATAAGTAGCTAATTTGACTTCAACACCTCTCATAATGCCTACCACAGGTACAAGTCTGTTATCCATTGCATAACACTTCCCCTCACGTGTATCAACCCACATGCCAAGTTGTTTCATTACTCCTACTGGCATAATATTTATAACAACACCAGAATCTATCATACAATTCCTCAACAATTTATTATTAATAAGCAATGTAGTAAAGAAGGGATCAACTTGAGGAGGAGTTGATAATATATCACTCAAGCAAACTTCAAAGTTATTTATTTTCTCTTGCCTATTGACTGCTTTAACTGTTATTTTATTTTCAGCATTCACATGTTCTCCATTCGTTATCAATTGAACAACATTTTC
Source organism: Sequoia sempervirens (assembly GCA_007258455.2). Classification (NCBI taxonomy): domain Eukaryota; kingdom Viridiplantae; phylum Streptophyta; class Pinopsida; order Cupressales; family Cupressaceae; genus Sequoia; species Sequoia sempervirens. The sequence continues at coordinate 251,098,129 of VDFB02000015.1, forward strand.
ATCATCTCAAGTAGTGGAACAAATATTTTTACCTGGGATAATGCCTATGTGAAATCAAAGGAGGAGCCCTCCACCTTGACAATCTTCTTTAATTCTAGCGCTTCTCTTTTATTTTCTTCTTTTTCTTTTTTACTGGACTGGTCAGGCATCTGTATTTCTTTATTTAATTCTTTTACTTCCTCCTTTTGGCCTGGTTTTTGTTCAATTTTATCATGCTGCTTGTTTCCTGGATTTTTTGCAATTTTTTGTGTTGTCTTTTGATCTTTTATAAAAATTCCCCCAGGAACTCCATCTAGCTCATTCACTTTTCTGTTTCTCAACCAATATTTACTCCTTGCATCCTCAACTGCTGCAAAAGTTATTTTCTCCATTTCATCTTTAGTGAGTCTCCTTACATTGCACTGAACAGGTATTTCAACAAGATGTGGCTCTGTGTAGTCTTCATCAAAATTGCAAAAAATCTGTTGTTCAGCCATATGGAAATTATACTTCTGACTAGAAACATCATACTCATAGTCATCATCCTCTAAAGATGAATATGCTTCCTCAGCATGGTAAAAAGCATCTGAAGTAAAGTAAATTTTTTGATCTTCTCCATTATCCTCCATTAACATTCCCTCTTCTTGCATCTTTTGAGCTACAACATAGTAGTCTGGAGAATGTGGCTAATTACAAACTTCACAGAAATA
>VDFB02000015.1:251098917-251167654 GCA_007258455.2 Sequoia sempervirens
ATAACGCGTAACTTTTTTTGTATATATCAAAATTCTTTTTTTTTTGTTGGATCAAGGACTTCAATATTTGGTGCACTCATATTTTTTAGTTTTTCTTTGATAATCTGCTATTTTTTCACATGTGCAAAACAAAGGTACCTTCATTTCTCGATGGAAAACCTATGTTTAATAAAACTAAGAAAACAAATACATAATAAAACCAAAACATATTAAAATTATATTTTTTGGATAGCTCATTTCGAGGACTACCTGACTCCAGTTGGGTTTGTGAAGATTCCTCCATTTTCATCCTCAACCCAAGCTCCGAAGTGCTAAAATTCAGGTTTTTTTGTCTCAGGGGGGGTTGAGGAATAAGGGGGTTTGAATGAACCCCTAGGGGTTCAAGAAAACCCCCTTTTCTAATGCATTTCCCTTTGGTTTTTGGGCGAGAAATGGGGGGCAAGATTTTAATGGGTTCGCTCAAACCTGTAGGTTTGTTTGAACCCCTAAAACTTGATTTTTTGCAATGGGCTCATTTTTTTTATTTTTCCTTCCTCCATCAAATTTCAAAACCACTATTGTGGCTTCACCCTTAAATAATTAGGCTTAATCTCCTCAAGTGCAACTTCTCCTCACTTTAATTTCAACCTGGTTAACATTCACCACTTGCAATTTTTTCTGTTAAGTTCCTTTGATACAAAACTTGATATGTAATTAAAGGTTTTACAAAATAATTTGCACTTAATTCTAATTACATATTATCTCAATCATAAACAGAACTGCATGGTTATGTACTTTAATCGTTGAAATTACAGACTTGAGCTCACTTAACTCGTTACACAAATTAATGAAACATTAACTAATTACTTAAATGTCACAAATAAGAGTTCTCAAAGAAGAAATTAAAATGTTGGAAGGAAACATAGCAAGAATAGAAAGAGACAACAAGAAATTTGATAACAGAGTTCACCCATATGTTCAGGCTACGTCTCCAAGTTTGCTTCTTAATGAGGAACCTCTTTATTAATGATGTCAAACTTTAATTGCTTTTGTACACCATCCAAGCTTAGACCCGCATTACAATTTCTTCCACAGTCTCTCTCAAAACCTAAGGACTCCTTTGTATTCTCCTTTACATGTGTTCATGGGGTAGGCTTCAAATGTCTTAAAATCCCAATTACACTGAAAGAAATTCAAAAATACAAGTCTTTGTGTTTACATCAATCTCCAAAAATCCTTTTCCTAATTTCCTCCCAAAAAAAATTAATTGCCTTCACGAGAGCAAGACCCCCCTTTAAATACATATACATATGCTAATTAGGGGTTTAAACAATACTATTTTCAAATATTTTCCCAATCTCCTATATTAAGCCGTTAAAACAAATAAAATTTTCTTAAAACCTTTTAAGGTTTTTAGGCTTAATAATACTTTTTTTAATAGGTGCAGGACAACAAAGAGGGGGGCTGAATCAGTTGTCATCAAATTTAAACTCAAAACTTCAACACTTATCAATTTCACAACTACATAGTTTTGTTATTAAGCATGAGCATGAAATGCAGAAAATAGAAAGTAAAATCAACACACTAAACACTAGATTTTACGTGGAAAAACCAATGAGGGAAAACACATGGTGAGGATTAACTCACAATATAAAGTAGTTCCAAAACCAAATGTATAAGGCTCACTGCCAAGGGCTCACTCCCCTGAAAGGACTCATTGTCTGGATACAAAAGCTCACTACTTACAAGGAGGCTCACTGCCTACAAAAGGATTTACAAAACAAAATTGGGCTTCATAGCCAAAATGAACTAAAAATCATGCACCTAACAAGTGTTGATACAATTCTGGTGATGCTCAATAGATAGACTTAACACACTTCATCATTTTTGCTCTTCTTCAACTTCGCATTTGTAATTGCCTCATCAATTACACACTTTTTAATCTTCAACCCTATCCAATATATATACTCAATTCATCTGCAAGCATCAATTAGGTTGGCCTAATTAGATGTATTTCCTTGTTTATCAAAAAATACCAACTTGTCGGCTACAAGCATTCACAAAATATTTCCAAAAGGAAATCCAAATGTCCAACATGCTACATCATTTCTGCATGGACCTAAGATAGGTCACACATATATCTCCATAATAAAAATTAATTCACCATATCACAACTTATCCAAGAAGTTGGCCAGAAATAGAGTTAATTGAAAAAAATTAATCAATAGAATAATGTTGATATGTTGTAGGAGCACCAGAGCACAAGAGATTCTGAAAATATATGCTTTCATCAATTATAAATTGTTTCCCAAAACTGCAAGCAACAACAATCAACTGCGGAGGATTGTAGACTAGAATACCGAAGGGTGTAGCTTGAATATCGATTTAGATACCAGACCAAAATATTGGATCAAGCACTGACTTATACTTGCAATCACAACATGGTGACATCAATGACAACATAAAACTTTAGAGAAGGCTATTCTTCTTCATTCTTCCAACAATCTCCCCCTTTGTCATTGATGGCAACATGTGCCAAAAATTTTCAAAACACAACATTCTCCGAGCTCACATGACTTTCTCCCCATAAATTTATACTCTAACTCTCTCCCCTTTGACATCAATGGAAAAGGGAAATAAAAAAGGTAGGATGTATATGATGACACAACAATTCCAACTTCCCATTTCAAACATTCAAACAAGAATGACACTTTTTACATGAAATATTTTCTTATACCTCTCTCTTATGATTGGAAGAATTATTTTCTAGGAAAGTACAGCCGAATTAATTCTTGCACTCATACCTTCCAACACAGATAATTGTGTAAAGGAGGATGTCTGATCAAAAGATAGACACAATCATTCACAATTTTTAGCATCAAAGAGGATTCCGAAGAGATGACCTAACCAAACCTCAACAACTTCCTTAACCAACCAGAAGGTTCCAAACATATCTTCTCTTTGCCTTTGAGTAGTCAAAAAATCTACCTGTAGTTCTCGAACTCTTATTCTCTATTTTCCATCCTTGTCTTTGAAGAAATCAAGTTCTTTCCAATACTATTCATCTAAGCTTCAATAGCTTCAATCCTGCTTCTGAAATTATCAACAGTTGTTGGCTACTTAATAAAATGCATGTAAATGTTAGATTTTTCTTTGATGCATTCTTTTGTCTCATTTATATGTTTAGATAGTACTTTCTTTTCTTTGTTACACCTTTCAAGAATAGTTTTGAATTTATGTCCTTTGGGTCCTTCCAACAACGTTCTCTCTTCACAATATCTATAAGATCATCTGGTAAAGAATCTGACACATCTGAAACTGAATACCTTTATTTAGCAAATAATCAACCAACACATCATCAATTTTAAGTTTCTCAACTAGAGAGCATGCATTCCACATTTCACCAATCTTCTTCATTTCACACTTATCTAGCAACATTTGTATATCCTTTGTATTAGATCCAAACATAAATTCCTCTTCATTCTTCTCTTTTGGGACACCTATTACAATTATTTTCCTCTTTTTCAGTTCCGGAGGAGACTCACCAATGATAACTTCCAAATCTCTCTTACTGGTGGATGAACCCACTTCAAACTGACTCAGTATTGACATACTGAATCATAGATTTGTTCTTAAGGATGTGAAATATGATTTGCAGTCACTTACATTATCCGCCAACAATTCCAAGTATCTGTAGACTTGTTTCCCAATAGGAATACCGGATTCCCACACTACATTTTCTCTTCTTGGTAGAGAGTTCAAAAAGTAAAAGGCCAAGCTCACAAGAAAAGATCCAAACCAAAAGGGATAACCCTCAACCAACGACATTCATGCATTCTCAGTTATATTTTCAAGTAATAGGCTACATAAATCAAACTACCTATTTTCCTTAACCATCATATGTGCAATATATACAGCAATATAGCTGATATCGAGCCTTCACAATTTCTAAAATAGATTTTATAGGAAATTCCATATGCAACATACCTTACAGCTAAATCCACAAGAGTGTTTATAAATAAAGCTCAAGGATCTTTATCAATGCCAGTAAGTTCTTCCACATCTTTTTATTTCATGGTTTTCTTTCCAAGGAGATCCCCAATACAACATAAGCCACTAATTGCTTTGATCACTTCCTTTGTGATTAGGTAGGGTTTGTCCAATACAATGTTCTATTCTTGAATCGACTCAACAAGAGAAAAATGAAATCTTTATCAGCAAACCAAGGAAATTCTCCCCATAAATCCATACCTAGGGTTTTTATGCTTTGTAATTCATTTTCCTTCAACCCTAGTTCCATTTCTTTCATCTTCCTATGATCAAATTATTCCAATTCAACTCCTTTCATCTTTAGTGGAATGTCGCCACTCGATCCTCTATCCATTGTTGTGCGTAACTTTCTTGAATTCATTAATGTTCAGTCAAGACTTCTTCTTTTCCTTTGCAGACTGAATAATAATTCCTATGCATTTGTAATAGTTTCTTCAAATTTCTTCAAATATGCTTCAGATCACTTCAAGATTGCTCCAAGATGCCTCTTCAAACTCTTCAAGTGCTCAACTAATCAAAGAGGCTTACAAATTTTACCTTATACACCATCGATTTTCCCTAATTCATATTAAATGTGGAAAACATCAAAAAGCTTCTAAAACATTCTTCTCAATACCAAAAACCCTAATTCAATCCACAAATCAGTATGTCAACATGTTTTTTTCTGATTCCTTTTCCAAAACCTCTAATTATTCATTCTTCACATTCCATTCTCATGCCAGCCTCTGACATGACATTCATCCAGTGGCTTTTTACAATTTTCTAATAATGTTCCCCCTAAGACCATGCTAGGTCTAATTCTTGAAGGAATTATCCATACCAGATGAGGGCATAAACACATCAACAGTTTCAGGTTCTTCTTCTTTCTTCTTCCATATCTTATTCATCTCTTGCTTCATCTCTTCTTTGTCGATCTTCTTTACCGGTTCATTCTTGTCTACCAGAGAAAACTGCTTTCCCTTCTTACTTCTACAAACCTTTGAGATATGTCCATGTTTGTTACAATTATAGTAGACAACACTTTTTTTATTTGTCTGACCTCCATTACTTCTTGATCTACATTGATTTGCTTTGTGTCCAAATTTGTTACAGGTATAGCAGTAGCCATTAAAATATTGATTCATTAGACCTCCATTAAATTTGTTCATCATTACCTTACTAATCATTCTCACGCAAGATCTGCATTCAGTAGCTTTATGTCCAACCTTCTTGCATGAAAAGCTTTGTCCAGAGAAAGAACCAGGAAATTGATTCATCCTGGTCCTACATTTTGTTGCCTTGTGACCATATTTATTACAAGAAAACAAATACCATTGAAAGAGGGATACATTTTTCCATTAGGCTATCTCATAGGTGGTCTCCTTGAAAACTTTCTTTTCTACTTCCCTTTGTCCTGAGTCATTTGATTATCTTTTGAACTTTCACCTACTTCATTTCCTAGGCCACCTTTGTCTTTACTTGGTTTTTGTCCTGCAAGCAATTCTCCAAGCTTGTCAGAACTTGATCTGAAATTGTTCTTAGAGATTTTTTCCTTCTCTAGCTCAACTCTCAAGTTTACTACCTCCTGTTCAAGTTTAGAGCATTCATCAGATTTTTTTTGCACCATTGTATTCATACATTCTTCAATTTTCTTCTTTTCTTCTACAAGCACTTTTAGTCCAATGATCTCTTGTTTATGTTGCTCACTTACTTCTATGTGTATTTATTTATATTTCTTTAATTGTTCTTTCAAGTTCTAGAAATATTCATTAGCCTCATCTAGATTTTATTTCAAGTCTCTACTTTCATTTTCTACCTTATCAAGATCATCAAGTGCAGTCCAAAGTTCTTTATCGTCCATCTGATAAACAACCTTCAGGATCTTCTTCAAGCAGTTAAGCTCTACACCAAGGAACCAAATCTCTAATACCAATTGTTAATAGGTGCGTGACAACTAAGAGGGGGGGTGAATTAGTTGTCACCAAATTTAAACTAAAAAATTAAACACTTATCAATTTCACAACTACACAGTTATGTTATTAAGCATGAGCATGAAATGGAGAAAATAGAAAGTAAAATCAACACATTGAACACCAGATTTTACATGGAAAACCCAATGAGGGAAAAAAGCATTTTACTCGATGTCATTGTTATCTCCTTTCTTCCATTGTCATTATGTTTCCTCCTATTTTCCAAATGCGCCACTATTATCCCTCCTCTTGGGAGGCCCTGCACTACATTGTCCCATCATGGGGTGTATTCTTTTTTGTAAGTTTTAATGTGTTTTTGTATGTTATGATGCCTCTGGAATGCATTCTTCTAGGTAGAATAGCCACGTCCAATTGCATAAGTTGATCTCCCTACAAAATTGCATGGATTAGCATGATAACATACTACCCTTTTTTCAGGGATAAGACATGTTCAATTAATACATACGCTTTTCAAGGATAATAGATTGATTTTATTATATTTTTTAGGGACATTATCTTTTGCCCATTGGACGAGGCTATTGTCCCTACAAAAGTGCATGTTAGATACATCACAACTGTCATAATGTTTTAAAAATCATAATTTGAAATGCACAGAAAGTATAAAATGTCACCACTTTTGAAATTCACATTTTGGAGGTTGTTAGGGAGCATAGAAGGGAGTTGTAGGAAAAAGTGCAAAAACATCACTACTTTTTCCAACTCTCCCTACCAAAACGCATTTGATAGGCGTGGTCAGCTAGCTAGCAGGTATGTATATCTGCCAAAAATATATGCCATTTTTTCATTATTCCTAGGGACTTTGAAGAATTGAATGGATATACATTGCAAAAATCAGTATTCATTAATGAATTTCCAAGGGTTTTCCTTGCAAAACAAAGTTTTTATTTGATATGTAGAGTTTGTTATGTGCTTTTCTGTGGAGGGTTTTATAATTTTACAATTTTAATGTTCAATCCAAAACTATAATAAATGAGAAAAACTGTCCAAATTGAGCTCATGTGTGACCAACCAATTCATTTGTTACATGTTCAACTTTGAATGTCCTCACACAGATATGAGGTTTGAAAACATGTTGTCATTTGTCAACTGCACTTAGTGGCATGGACTGAGCTTTAAGGTAGACAATTAAACCTACACTTCCTATGTGATATAAAAAATTGTATGCTTCATAACAAACTATATTTTCCAACCTCCACATCATAACATACCCAAGCCCTTATGGTTTTTAAGCTTGTACATGTAGGTTTGCATTACAAATAGCAAGAACACCAATTTCTTACTATTATTAGCAATAATGAATAAACTTGTTGACAATGGTGAACATTGTGTAGTGTAGGTTGGGAAACACAATGTGTTTCGAAGCCTGCCTTTACTTATACACAAGCTTTGTCTTGAAATGGAAAATGTATAGATTGGGTTCTATTTTATCAAATAGTGCATCTCTCATTAAAGACTTTATTAACCATCAATACATAGTGTGCTTCATAGTATACACTTCACAGTGTAGGGAGAGCATGGAATAAGCATCTGTACAATTGACAACACATTGTGTTTCTAAAGCTCCAAATGGGAAACAAGGAATACTCATATTTGTAAAAAGGCTTCTACATTGTAAAACACATTGTGTTTACAAAAATTTTGCATTGTGTTTATAGAACAATTCCATTACAAAATTTGGGAAGCCTAATGGCCATTTGTGTGTTATTATGGCCTCACCTTAGTAGTTTGTATGGTATATTATATTGAGTAAAAAAATTACAATAACAATGTTCCTTAATCACAACCTTATGAAACCAAACTATGCAAAGATGCTTCACAACTAAACAAAGGTACATCAATTTAAATGGAGAAATAATCTAATGCAAAATGATAAATATTATGTTATTTTTCAAATATATTTGGTCTAATTACCAATGATCCAAAGGTTCTTGTTCTATTTTGGGAGATAAATCATACTGATGTAGTGTTGGATCTAAATCATCCTAAAATTAACAAAAATCCACTATGAGGATAATTAAAAGCATGTAGTATCATTCTTCACTGATTTTTTTAGAATTTCTCATGTAACACTCACTCTGAACAATGAGAAAACATCCTTTATGTAAAATTTTGGGATATAATAGGCACACGATAATGTAATATTTATTTTTATTTAAATTAAACTGCAAATTGTTTGCATTCCCCACACTAAGCATCTCATCTATAAATAAATAAGAACTTTTAAATGCAAAATAAATTTTGGAAATTTAACTATCTAGTACACATGCAATTCAAGCTATGACAACTAGAATCACTTGTATTTACTATAGAAGCTTCATGTCTCTTGAAGTGTCTATTGGGACTGTAAAATTCTAATGTTTTTACATATGTTTTCACTCATAAATTTCCAGATTTGGTCCTACCATATGCATTTTTCATCCATTTTTTCCATACTTGTCCCATTGAATCCATTGGGTCATGCATATTTTATATTTTGGTTCATATCGGCATAGGTCTCCCATTGTCTCCCCGACCCACTGTGCTTTCTTGCTAATATCTTATGTTTCGGGTGTTTTGGCGTCACGACATTTGGCTCTCTCTGATCTGTTTTTCTACTGGCAAACATCTGTTGCCTATTGGCAAGACATTTATTTTGTTTTGGCAACTGCGGTGGCTTCTATCGGCATTGATCTTGGTGGTCGGGCTAGCGTCTTGTCGAATTTTGGATGTCTCAGCGACAGGTGCACTATGGGTTTCTTTTCAGCGTGGCTATGGGTTATCGGTATCATGTCTTGGCGAGCTCAGCATGTTATACCGACTGGCGCATATGGAGGTGTTTCGGCCAAGCTAAGGGTTTTTAGCACGAGATCTCGGTGAGTGACCTCCGGTCTCGCCGATGGAAAACATGTAGATCCTTGTCGGCATAGGTGTTGCCTTGTCTCAGTGATGTGGGGATAGTTGAAGACCTTCGGTGAAGCATTGGATAGTCTGCAAGACGTCTCACCGAAGATTGAAAGTTATGGCGACATTCATAATGGGCACTCGTCGGCAAGAAAATCTTTAAGTCACGACGACATTCTAAGTGGATAAGGATTTTTGGTAAAACATAATGTGATCTACGGGACATCTCCCTGACTTGAATAAGTCATAGTGAAAGCGAAATACAAGGGCGGAGCGATTAACGAGTGAATTGCCTTCGGCATAGCTGCTGCGTTGTCTCGCCGACTATCTCATTGGTGAATAACAGAAATACAATTCCTGTGGCCGACATGTGAATTCATATGATCGTTACAGGTCGACATATTTTGGGCCTGAATTTTGTGTTGGGCTGACATGAGTTCTCAATTTAATATTTTCTTCAAATGCTTGTGTATAAATAAGCATTCTGGCAATTGTATTTAGGGGAGCTATCAATTTTTTCGATATACAGTAGGAATTTTTTGATGGATACAGTAATATAGATTCATCAGATCAGAGACTAAGTTGTATGTTTTCAAAGTGGAGGTATTTATGAAAGTCAATTGATGTTGCTGCACATTTTTCGTCTCAATTATCTGTTGAATTTGATGAAAGTATGGCTAAGCTATCTCCAAGATGGACTCTTTCTGGTTGTTTAAATTGATATGACAAGTTTGTATTCGATTTATCAGTGCACATTTGTTGTACTTGTGTGATTGATTGATTGGTTATTTCAAGTAAAGACTAAATCCTTTTAGCTAATCACGGTAATCAGAGAGATTCAATTGGATTATTCAAGTAGATCTTAGTAGTCATAGTTTTGCATGTTTATACAAGTCGTAAACAAAATATATGCCAGATAGTTTGAGTTTTCTCCATAAAGTGTTGCTCATTTGATTCCATTTTACTTCACATACCCAATAAGGCATTGGTCTCTGCATTTTATCATTTTTGAATTCATTCATTCTCTTTATATCTTTTAAAATTGAGCATTTTAGAATCTAGACCAGAGTATTGTTACTGTTTTCAAGTTGAATTATAATTGTTCACTCCCATCTGCCTTTGTGAACAAGTTGTTATAAGAAGATTGATTACAAGTCAAGTCTGCACTATTCAAAGAGGTACACCCACCTAGGTTTTGCAACACCTAAAGAGTAGAAGGTTGAATTCTTCCAACCTTGTCTGTTACCCTGAAGCGTATCAAGAGATTGGCATCCTCTTGAGGCATCTTTCCTGCATTTTTGAGAGATAACAAATTGGTGACTCTACTGGGGAACAATCAGAATCAAGGCCTTAATCATAGAGTCAGAAATATTGCACAAACTCCAGTGGGATAAGAATCATTAAGTATTTTCTAATTTTTTTTGACAAAAGTGAGTGGCGACTCTGATAGAAATTTTGCAGCTATTCATCATGAATGGAAGAAGATCTCAGTACAGGGGATGTCATACTTGAGCGCCTGTTGGCAGCAGTAAGTGGACACATAAAGATGATAGAGTTGATAAAGGAAAGAGGATCAATGAGGACATGTGCATAACTGATAAAGGAAAAGCACCAAGAGCACATTGTGAAACATATAATTGCTATGATACATGGAGAGATGATTCAAGTGCATAGCCTTGTACCTGAGAAGATCAAAGAAATCCTTTCCCTTCTCTCGATCCTCAGAAACAGGTTGTGTTTGAAACTAGAAAGAGGTAGCAATATGATCTAGAAATGCAAGGTGATCAGAATGAACCTATTGATCATGCATCTCCTCAAGAAGATTATGAATCTTTGAGTTTTGAAGAAATCAAGGCGTTGTTTGAATCCCAAGAAAAGGAAAGAAAAGAATAGGAAAAGGCTCGAATGATACAAGTAATAAAAGAATCCAAATTATAGAAAGCACAAGTTACTGATCAGATAGCTGATTGCCCCCCAAAGTATGTACCACCTCATAAGCGGGGTTGTCATGGTGCATGGCCATCTAATCAATAGAATGCTCAGAACCATCAGACTGGGAATCACTATAGACAGCCAAGTCAGCCACCTCATATTCCCACACAGCATACAAATGTGCATCCGCCTCCTGGTCAGCATCACACTCATTAGCATAATGCACAATACAATAATCCTATGCATTAGTATCAATATCCACCTATCCCTCCCCCTCACCAATACATAGCAATGATTAGACAGTTTGATTTGGCAGGTTTCAATCCATGCTCTTACCCTATGGATAGCAACTGGAGAGGATTGATTCCCAAGTTTACAGGGAGCAATGCAATCACTGCTTAAGAACATTTAAGGAATTTCAATATGTCCATTCAAGATATAGGTATGCCACATGAAGATTTGCACATGAGGCTATTTATGATGTCACTTATTGAAGATGCTAGGGATTGGTTTAATAGCTTGCCGACGTATTCAATTAATTCTCTCCAAGCATTTCAAGATAAATTCTTAGAGCAATATGGGAATCAAAATGCTCCAAATGCAGCTCTTCATGAACTGGTGAGGATTCAAAAAAATCAAAATGATTCAATTTATGATTTTAACCGAAAATTCAACAAGTTGCATACTAAAGTACCCCCTGGATCAAGGTTGTCAGACTCTACTGCATTAAATATTTATTTGAGTGCGTTTGATCCTAAGATAGGGTATGAACTAAGAAGCAGATCCCTAAGAGATTTGGCTGAAGCACAGAAAATTGCATTGACAATTGAGAATAACAGGAAGGTTGCTGGTGTGACTAATAAAAGAGATAGCTTGAGGCCTCCTCAGCAAAGTAATTATTAGTACAGACAAGAGAATACATACAGAAATGAGAACAAAAATGAAAGGCCAAGATTGCATGATATGCCTTACAATATAGACTGGAAAGATGGGAAACCTATAATGGCCAGGCCAAGAAATAAAGAGACTCCTGATCCATTGAACAAAAAGGGGACTTACATGGTGAGTAATAATTATTTCTGTGAAGTTTGTAATTAGCCACATTCTCCAGACTACTATGTTGTAGCTCAAAAGATGCAAGAAGAGGGAATGTTAATGGAGGATAATGGAGAAGATCAAAAAATTTACTTTACTTCAGATGCTTTTTACCATGCTGAGGAAGCATATTCATCTTTAGAGGATGATGACTATGAGTATGATGTTTCTAGTCAGAAGTATAATTTCCATATGGCTGAACAACAGATTTTTTGCAATTTTGATGAAGACTACACAGAGCCACATCTTGTTGAAATACCTGTTCAGTGCAATGTAAGGAGACTCACTAAAGATGAAATGGAGAAAATAACTTTTGCAGCAGTTGAGGATGCAAGGAGTAAATATTGGTTGAGAAACAGAAAAGTGAATGAGCTAGATGGAGTTCCTGGGGGAATTTTTATAAAAGATCAAAAGACAACACAAAAAATTGCAAAAAATCCAGGAAACAAGCAGCATGATAAAATTGAACAAAAACCAGGCCAAAAGGAGGAAGTAAAAGAATTAAATAAAGAAATACAGATGCCTGACCAGTCCAGTAAAAAAGAAAAAGAAGAAAATAAAAGAGAAGCGCTAGAATTAAAGAAGATTGTCAAGGTGGAGGGCTCCTCCTTTGATTTCACATAGGCATTATCCCAGGTAAAAATATTTGTTCCACTACTTGAGATGATGAAAATGTTGTTCAATTGATAACGAATGGAGAACATGTGAATGCTGAAAATAAAATAACAGTTAAAGCAGTCAATAGGCAAGAGAAAATAAATAACTTTGAAGTTTGCTTGAGTGATATATTATCAACTCCTCCTCAAGTTGATCCCTTCTTTACTACATTGCTTATTAATAATAAATTGTTGAGGAATTGTATGATAGATTCTGGTGTTGTTATAAATATTATGCCAGTAGGAGTAATGAAACAACTTGGCATGTGGGTTGATACACGTGAGGGGAAGTGTTATGCAATGGATAACAGACTTGTACCTGTGGTAGGCATTATGAGAGGTGTTGAAGTCAAATTAGCTACTTATCCACAGGTGGCTTATAATATAGATATAACAATGATTGATACTCCTCATTTTGGGATGCTTCTATCAAGGCAATGGACAACAGTTGTTGGTGGAAATGTTCAGTTTGATTTATCTTATGCTACTATTCTAGTGAATGGACAGGATGTCAAATTATATAGAGAACCAAGAATGCATCAGCTTGTTGACTGTGTACCTCAAGATCAGATTAATTATTTATGTGATGTTGATCTTGGAAGTTTTAAAATTGAACCAGCTCAACCAGAATTAACCAATAGTGATCCAATTGAAAAGCATGTGGTACAAAGTTGCAATGAAGTATGGAAGATGTATTTTGATGGAGCATGCAGCCAAGAAGGTAATTGCGCTGGGATTGTTTTTGTTTCCCCTGAAGGTACTACTTTTAAATATTATTTCTTGTTGGCCTTCAAATGTACAAACAATGTGGCAGAGTATGAAGCTTTATTGACAGGCTTGAACATAGCTATGAAACACAAGATTAAGTTGCTGGTTGTTTTGGGTGATTCTGAGTTGGTTGTTTCACAAATCAAATAAAAATATGCAGCAAAGCACAAAAGATTAAAACAATATAGGAACGTTGTATGGGATACAATTGAATTGTTTGATTCTTTTTCAATTGAGTGGATTGACAGGTCAAAGAATATAATTGTTGATTTTTTAGCAAATGTGACGCTGAAAAGAGATGATATCACATTGGCTGGGGTATCATAGATTGAGTTTAAAACAAGGCCTACTGTTCCTGATAATATTTATAATTGGAAAGTTTTTAATGATGATACTGACCTTTTGAAATTCCCCAATTGTATAGATCAGCTTGAGGCCCAAGAAATTGATTTCAATGCTTTTGTTGAAGAAACGGATGGGAAGCAAACTGTGTTTGGAAAGGAAATATTGCAGCTCAAAACAAATAAACTACCCAAGGGTCTAGTGGCATTGGAGAGGTTGTATGATGGAAATGATAGATCTCTAATGAAACAAATGCCAGTCAAAAGAGAAGATATTGAAGAAGTCAACTTAGGGACTGAGATAGCACCAAGAAAGGTGTACATTGGAAAGAAAATTAGCCCTACAATTAGAAGAATGTTGATAGAGTTGCTGAGAAAGTACAAGCATGTTTTTGCTTGGTCTTATGAAGATCTGAAAGCATACAGGGAAGATTTATTTCAGCATGAAATACCACTGAAGCCAGACACCAAGCCTTTCATACAAAAGCAGAGACCTATAAATCCAACACTAGAGCCTAAAATGCAAGAGGAATTGATAAAGCTCAGGGATGGAGGAATTATCAAACCAATCAGAAATTCAACGTGGGTTTCAAATCTGGTTCATGTGAGAAAGAAGAATGGTGATATCAAATTATGTGTGGACTTCAGGAATTTAAATATGGCATCTTTCAAAGATAATTATCCTTTACCCAATATGGAGGCCATATTACATAAGGTGACAGGGTGTGAGCTATTTTCCATGATGGATGGGTTCTCTGGGTACAATCAGGTTAAAGTCAAGGAATCTGAGCAATACAATACATCATTCACAACTTCTTGGGGAACATATGTATACATAAGAATGCCATTTGGTCTCACTAATGCTGGAGAAACTTTCCAAAGAGCTATGGATGTAGCATTTGCTGATTTGATTAACGCTATCATGGTGGTGTATCAAGATGTCTTGACTGCTTATTCGAAGAAGGCTGAAGATCATGTGCAACATCTTGAAAAGGTATTTATTAAAGCTCTTGAATATGGTATTAGTTTAAATCCAAAGAAGTGTCATTTTGCAGTCACAAAGGGTAAGCTCTTGGGGCATATTGTTTCAAAAGAGGGAATTAAAATAGATCCTGAGAGGGTGGAAGCTATTGATAAAATTCCTATTCCCAAAACTATCAAAGCAATACAATCTTTCTTTGGTCAAATTAATTTTGTCAGAAGATTTTTTTCTAATTTTGCTAAGATCATTAAGCCCATATCTAAAATGTTAAAGAAAGGACAAAAAATGGACTAGACTACTGAGGCTTTAGATGCTTTTATGTCTATCAAAAGGGCTATCAAAGAGGCTCTCGTTCTAAAGTCTCCAGATTTTACAAAGCCTTTTTAGATTTTTTCATTTGCCTCAATGCATACTATTGTTGATGTTATGTTACAAAAGAATAATGATGGTCATGAATAGCCTGTGTCCTTCTTTAGTAAGTCATTACAGGGGTCTGAATTGAAGTATGACATAATGGAAAAATAGGCTTTTGCATTGGTAAAGGCCACAAAAGCATTCAGACCATATCTTGTTGGAGCAAAGGTGATTGTTTATGTCCCTCATGTTGCTGTCAAGGATATTCTGACACAATCTGAAGTTACAGGGAAAAGATGCAGATGGATCATCAGGATTCAAGAATTTGACATGGAGATACAAATCACTAAGCTGGTAAGAGGCTAGGGCTTGGCTAGGCTGATGACAGAAACCAATATTGAGGCAAATCAGATTTGCAATGTTGAAGAAGAGGTTGCAATTGCAAGCATTGAACACACTCCTTGGTATACTGATGTTATGCATTATCTTAAATATATGAAGTGTCCAGATGGATTGAGTGATAGCCAAAGGAGAACTTTGAAGTTGCAGGCATCCAAATATGTTTTTATGGATGGTGATCTTTTTTGGAAAAATAGAGATGGCATATTGTTATTATGTCTGGATGAATCATAGGCCAAACATGTTTTGAAGGAAATGCATGAAGGAGTTTGTGGAGGTCATTATTTAGCAAAGACAACTGTACACAAGATTGTCAAGGTAGGGTATTTTTCACCAAAGGTTTTTAATGACTCCTTTACACATGTGAGAAAATGTGAGGCTTGCCAAAAGTTTTCTAGAAGATTGAAATATCAAGGTGCTTTGCCACTTCGACCTTTGCAAGCTGATGCCCCTTTTCAACAATGGGGAATTGATTTCATTAGAGAGATAAAGGAGAAGTCAAGTGGAGGACATAGATGGATACTAGTTGCCACTGATTATTTTACAAAATGGGTGGAGACAATCCCAACCAAGCAGGCTACAAGTAAAGTTGTAACTAATTTCTTAATGGACAACATTATCACCAGATTTGGTACACCTTTAAGGTTAATCACAGATAATGGGATGTGCTTCAGGTCAAATGTATTCAAAAGCTTTTGTGATAGGTATGGCATTACTATTTCTTATGCAGCTCCTTATCATCCACAAACCAATGGTCAGGTAGAGTCCAGCAATAAGAGTCTTTTGAAGATTATAAAGAGGATGTTGGGATAGAATAAGAAGGCTTGGGATTCAAAGTTAAAGCTGGTTGTGTGGACTGATAAGGTCACTATGAAAAGGGCAATAGGAAAATCTCCATTTGAATTAGTGTATGGAGCACATGCTAGGTTGCCTCTACAAAATTTGTTACCAGTCTACAAGTTTGTCTTGCAACAAGATTTGGAAGTTCTTGAACCCATGGAAGACAGAATGGAGCAACTTGCTGAACTGGATGAATTGAGAGAGGCCCAAAGTCAAAACGTGAAGCTATAGGCACAAATGAAGTATTTGTTTGACAAGAAGACAAAGAATAGAAAATTTGAAGAAAATGATTTGGTGTTGATGTGGAATGCAAGGTGTCAAGAGAAAGGAAAGCATGGAAAATTTGAAGCTCTTTGGCTGGGACCTTTTGGTGTTGTTGGAAAGAAGGGTGAAGACTCATATTTTCTACAGAACATGGCTGGTGAAGATCAGGAATTGCCTGTTCATGGGAAATTCTTGAAGCTTTTCTTCTCTTGAGGAAATTCAATATGAAGAGGAGTAATGGTTTCTTCTCTTGTGCATGGAGAGGAGTAATGGTGTTTAGTCCTGGACAACTCTTGTTTATCCTCTTAAAAATTATTTTCCATTCACAGTAGTTTTAGGTTTTCATCCACCTCCATTCCACTTTGATTCTCCATTCACTTCCATCTTGCATTCACTTTGCATTCACTTCCATTACCATTCATTCCATTGTTGCTCATTGGTTTATCATTTTGTGTCTGGTCTGCTCACCCAGGATTTTGGATCCTTGCAATGATCTGACTATCATTCATCCCCAGACAAACCCATTGTTGGGACTGTAAAAATCTAATTTTTTTACATATGTTTTCACTCATAAATTTCTAGATTTGGTCCTACCGTATACATTTTCACCCATTTTTTCCATATTTGTCCCATTGAATCTGTTGGGTCATGCATATTTTATATTCTGGTTCATATCGGCATAGGTCTCCCATTGTCTCCCCGACCCACTGCGCTTTCCTACTAATATCTTCTGTTTCGGGTGTTTCGGCGTGATGGCATTTGGGTCTCTCCAATCTATTTTTTTGCTGGCAAACGTCTGTTGCCTATCGGCAAGATGTTTATGTTGTTTTAGCGACTGTGATGGCTTCTATCAACATTGGTCTTGGCAGTCGGGCTAGCGTCTCACCGAATTCTGGATGTCTCAACGACAGGTGCACTATGGGTTTCTTTTCGGCATGGCTATGGGTTATCAATATCATGTCTTGGCGAGCTCAGCATGTTATACCGATTGGTGCATATGGAGGTGTTTCAGCCAAGCTAAGGGTTTTCGGCACAAGGTCTCGGTGAGTGACCTCTGGTCTCGCCAATGGAAAACATGTAGATCCTTGTCGGCATAGGTGTTGCCTTGTCTCGGCGACGCAGGGATAGTTGAAGACCTTCAGTGAAGCATTGGATAGTCTACAAGATGTCTTGCCGAAGATTGAAAGTTATGGCAACATTCATAATGGGCACTCGTCGACAAGAAAATATTTAAGTCACGGAGACATTCTGAGTGGATAAGGATTTTTGGTAAAACATAATGTGATCTACGGGACATCTCCCTGACTCGGATAAGTCACAGCGAAAGCAAAATACAAGGGCGGAGCGATTAACAAGTGAATTGCCTTCGGCATAGCTACTGCGTTGTCTCGTCGACTGTCTCACTGGTGAATAACAGAAATACAATTCATGTGGCTGACATGTGAATTCATATGAACGTTACAGGCTGACATATTTTGGGCCCGAATTTTGTGTTGGGCCGACATGAGTTCTCAATTTGATATTTTCTTCAAATGCTTGTGTATAAATAAGCATTCTGGCAATTGTATTTAGGGGAGCTATCAATTTTTTTGATATACAGTAGGCATTTTCTGATGGATACAGTAATATAGATTCATCATATCAAAGACTAAGTTGCATGTTTTCAAAGTGGAGGTATTTATGAAAGTCAATTGATGTTGCTGCACATTTTTTGTCTCAATTATCTGTTGAATTTGATGAAAGTATGGCTAAGTTGTCTCCAAGATGGACTCTTTTTGGTTGTTTAAATTGATATGACAAGTTTGTATTCGATTTATCAGTGCACATTTGCTATACTTGTGTGATTGATTGATTGGTTCTTTCAAGTAAAGACTAAATCCTTTTAGCTAATCATAGTAATCAGAGAGATTCAATTGGATTATTCAAGTAGAGATTAGTAGTCACAGTTTTGCATGTTTATACAAGTTGTAAATAGAATATATGCCAGATAGTTTGAGTTTTCTCCAAAAAGTGTTGCTCATTTGATTTCATTTGACTTCACATACCCAATAAGGCACTAGTCTCTGCATTTTATCATTTTTGAATTCATTCATTCTCTTTATATCTTTTAAAATTGAGCATTTTAGAATCTAGACCAGAGTATTGTTACCATTTTCAAGTTGAATTATAATTGTTCACTCCCATCTTCCTTTGTGAACAAGTTGTTATAAGAAGATTAATTACAAGTCAAGTCTGCACTATTCAAAGAGGTACACCCATCCAGGTTTTGCAGCACCTAAAGAGTAGAAGGTTGAATTCTTCCAACCTTGTCTATTACCCTGAAGTGTATCAAGAGATTGGCATCCTCTTGAGGCATCTTGCCTGCGTTTTTGAGAGCTAACAGTGTCCTCAATCCACCTACTTTGTTTTATTAAAAAAAAATTCCTCATCTATATCAACCACCTGGAAGAAAGACGAGTGTTAGTGATAGATTAAATTGGAAAATTAAAGGCATTTGGTGAGACAAAGAATTCATTTTATTCCAAATTTCACCAATATTAGATTATATGTTGTGTTGACTACAACATGTGCCAACTTGTATGTAGACAATAAATAAACATATCAAACTGTATAATGGGAATTTAAATTCCAATTTAACCTATCGCTAACACTAGTAATATATATCAACAATTATATCTACCATTTTTCCATTCAGCTATAACTGTGAAGCATTGAACGTTCATTCAGATATATGAAAAACTCATCTCTCCTAGCATATGAAAGAGGCCATAACTTGCATAATCAATAAGGGTAGAGAAGAAAAATAAGAAAGATACCATGTACCATTGTCAAACTTATATTTATATCATTACTTGTACAAAAAACTGAAAAAATATAAATTATTGTAAGAAACATTGATTTCAAATCACAGTGTGCATCGGTTATGCAAGAATAAAGGTTAAGAAGTCAATGAAAACCTTGGTGATCTCCTTGATTGACCAAAAACTACCAGGTAATTTCTCGATAAAATGCACCTCCCATAGGCATGTAACATACAAAAAATGTATAAAAACACACATAAAAACATACATAGAAAAATAAATAACATGATGGGATGGCATAGTGCGGGGCCCACCAAGACAAGGGATAAAAGTGATGAAACCAATAGACAGGAGGAAATGTTATGATGAAAGAAGCAAGGAGATAACGACACTATCATATTATGTTTCCCATGTTGTGGGCATGAGTTTCACCATAAAACTCGCCAACTCGATGGCTTGCACAAGATGTCACTTTCTCTAGATTTTGTGCACCCACAGGCATTGTAGGTTGACATTAGTAAGACACATGCATTGTAAATTATAACAAGTAAATTATTTTTTGATATAACATGTGTTTAAATATGATAATTCACAAAATAATTGCAGGTTGGAAAACACTCTGTGTTCTAAGTTATTTCATTATGCATGCTCAAACCTAAAGGGTGAAGAGAATAGGGAGGAGTTGCAGGTGGGGAATACAAAAAATATACCAAATTGAGGTGATGGATGACTAAGCAATTGGGTTGTTACTTGCAAAGGGTTTTAGAATCCAGTATGTGGGTTGCAGGTTTTATAACACCCTATATTTTCCAACCTAGAATTTTACAAAACAATATGAATGTAATCAAAACCTTTTTTGATTAACACAATAACAACCTAATTGGTTTTTCACCCCTCAACTCAATTTGATTATACACCCAGTGTTTTCCAACATACAGTTATATATAGATAGTATGAACGTAATGAAGAAGTTTGTTTAGTACACAGTAAGAATGTAATGAAGATCAACTTCAAAATTATGCAAACCACATTGAATGAGATGGATAAAAGATAATGTATTGAGTGAAGAGATTCTCCCTATTGTTGAGAAGTTGAGGAAGGTGCATGTGCAGTATGCGCAATGGGAAAATGGCAATGTAGAACTCGAGCAACATGTAGTAGAAAGTATGTAATGGAAAAGGAGTCTACTCTAAAAATACTTGAAAATAAGCATACCAAAGTGAATGCGATAGATAATGTATTGACTAAAGATATTTTTCCTACTCCAAGAAGTTGACGAAGGAGCATGTGCACTATGTGAAATGGGATAATGACAATGTAGAACCAAAGGCAAGAGGTACTAGAATGCATGGAATGAAAAAGGAATCTTCTCTAAAAACACTTGAAAAGAAGCAAAGCAAAGTGAGTGAGATAAATAACGTATTGAATGAAGAGATCCTCCATACTCTTGAGAAGTTGAGGAAGGTGCATGTGCAATATATGCAAAGGGAAAATGGAAATGCACAAGTGGAAAAATTGAAGAGGTTTTGTATTGCACAAGAATTTGTGCAAACAAATAAAGTGAGAGATGTCGCTATGGGTGGATTTGAACAAGTAAATTCTATCATGAATAGCTTCTACAACATAGTATATTTTCCAAGTTATGAACTATAATAATTTCTTTATCTATTAGTTTTGAAGCTTCATAAGTGTCACTTTCCAAATTAATAACTTATAATTTTCTTGCGACACATTGCACCAAAATTATCTTCTCCATCAAATTTTTTTCTCGAACTTCCCTAAACTATTATCCTTTTCAGAAAGAGTGCATAGGAATTTGAATATTCTTGCTCTTGAAGCAACTTTTAATGAATTCCACTCAATTATCACCACACCTTGGATAACTCTGCTTTCCTCATTTCAATTGAATGAGATAAAAGAGAAGTTAGCTAAAGTGTAGTGAACATTACTTGGAAATACATTAAATGTTGTGCTTCAAGAGGAAGATTATTCAAATTAATTTTGTACTCTCTCTAAAATGGATAATAATGTTAGGGAAGTTCTTGAAAAAACTTTAATGGACAAGACAACTTAAAGGTGCAATGTGTCATATAGGAAAATTATAAGTTATTAGTTTGGAAAAATTATACGTAGACAACATGAGTCTAATGAAAACCTTTATTTTTGTAGACAGTAAGAATGTAGTGAAGTTCATTCACCTTCACAATTGAAAGCAACTCTTACTTACACTAAAATTTTCATTTTAATTTTCTCACATGATTTATAAATAAATATAGAATATAATTATAGGTTGGAAAACACAATGTGGTTTACCATTTATTTAATTTTGTACGATCAAAGCTAAGTGGTGGAGAGCACAGGGAGGAGTTGTAGGTGGGGGTTTCATAAAACTAACCAAATTAAGTTGAGGGATGACTACCCAATTGGGTTGTTACGTCTAGAGGGTTTTACAACACTATGTGGGTTGCAGGTTTCATAATACCTAGTGTTTTCCAAATTCATTATATTCTTGCTATCTAATCCACAAAGGTTCTCAAGAAAATCAAAAAACATACCAAATTGAGGTGAGGGGTGATGAAGCAATTGGGTTGTTACTTGTAAAGGGTTTTAGAATAGTATGTCCAGGTTGCAGGCTTTATAACACCCAGTATTTTCCAACCTAGAATTTTACAAAACAATATGAATGTAATCAAAACCTTTTCTAATTAATGCACTAACAACCCAATTGGTTTGTTACCCTTCAGCTCAATTTGATTACACACCTAGTGTTTTCCAACATGCAATTATATATAGATAGTATGAACGTAATGAAGAAATTTTGTTTAGTACAAAGTAAGAATGTAATGAAGATCACCTTCAAAATTTATGTCGACCATATTGAATGAGATAGATAAAAGATAATGTATCGAGTGAAGATATTCTCCCTATTGTTGAGAAGTTGAGGAAGGTTCGTGTGCAATATGCACAATGGGAAAATGGCAACGCAAAACTCGAGCAACAGGTAGTAAAAAGTATGTAATAAAAAATGAATCTGCTCTAAAAACACTTGAAAAGAAGCAGACCAAAGTGAATGAGATAGATAATGTATTGATTGAAGAGATTGTTCCTACTCTTGACAACTTGACAAAGGAGTGTTGTGTAGTATGTGCAATGGGAAAATGCCAATGCAGAACTAGAGGCAGCAAGTACTAGAATGCATGGAATGAAAAAGGAATTTTCTATGGAAACACTTGAAAAGAAGTAGACCAAAGTGATTGAGATGGATAATATATTGAATGAAGAGATCCTTCATGCTCTTGAGAAGTTGAGGAAGGTGCACATGTGTAGTATATGCAATGGGAAAATGGCAATGCACAAGTGGAAAAACTGAAGAGGTTTCGTATTGCACATGAATTTATGTAGGAAAAGAAAGTGAGAGATGATGCTATGGACCATGGAGTTGAACAAGTAAATTCAAAGATTCTTGAACATAAGAATTCCATGGAACACATAGAATTAGAAATGGATGAAAACAAGGTAGAGACATGAAATTCCTGTCTAAATAACAAGGAGGTGTTAACAAGTAAGAGTAGTGGGGATGAGGAAAAATGCATGGATGGTAAACTTGCAAATATAAAAGCACTAGTTGGAAGTGTTGAAACTGAAGAAAAACAACACAAGACTACAATTAACCAATTAGAAGAAGAATTAAGAGATAAGAAGAAGATTATATTGTCAAAATAAAAGGAGATTAATTAAAATTTTGTTGAGAGCTGTTGAGAGATTAGAAAATGAAAATTTGCAAGAATCTTAAGGCATTCAGAAGTTGAAGTCTGATATCATACACCTCAAGGCTCAATTACTAAATGCTTGACTTACCAATAATGATCTTGTAAGGCATATTGAAAGATCAAAAGTGAAACGTGTTGTTGCACAACTTATAAAATTCTAAATTACATGAATGGTAAATATTGAAGGTGCCTTTCATTACACTCCTGCTGTGTAAATAATAAGAGGTTTTAACTACATTTAATACTATCTTCCAAAATTGCATTCCTTTCCATTCTCACCTAAATTGGATGGTACTCATGTAAGGAGAAGCTAATCTCCTAAAAAAATGCACCTATGCATAGACATTATAACATAACACCCCATCCCCCATGCCAATCTCCCTATAAAACACACCGACATAGAGACTTGACAGACATAGCCGGCAGTATTATTGTAATGAAAACCTTTAGTTTTGTAGATAGTAGGAATGTAGTGAAGTTCATTCACATTCAAAATTTAAAGAAACTATTACTTACAATAAAAGTTACATTTTAGTTTCCTCATATGATTTATAAATAAATGCAAAATATAATTGCAAATTGGAAAACTACTACGCCCTTAATATTAGTGTACATCGGGTTATGAATAGTCGGCTTGTGGCTATCTTAACTCTCTATTAAGTCATATTATCATTACTATATTGTTATTTAGTTGTTTAGGTCGGCCTAAGTCTTATATAGGTGTGTCTAAGCCAGCCTAGGTGATATCCTTGACATAAATAGGTATATATAGGAGGTTGTGAGTCTTATTTCATATCAAGTTGTGAAGTGTGTTCTCATTAGAGATATTTGGAGGTTCGCCCCCTTGAAGTGGCTTGTTATTCTTAGTTATTATCAAGTATTTGCAGCATATTTCATATCATATTCTTCTATTGTGCAAGTTATTTCATAACAAGTGGTATCAGAGCATGATCTTGGCACCATAGAGGCAAGGTTTTTCTCAATTTTGGAGGCGATTTTGGGAAGAGCATATCTTTCATATTTTGGCGAATTTTTTTCTGATTTTTAAAGGGTTTTTGAAGAACATATTGAAGAAGATACAGTCCATATTTTAGAAGAATTGGAGTAGAATTAAGCGTATTATTGCAGAATTAGGGTTTCTACACTATTTTTTTGGAATCTACATATCTCGTACATCTTGTTGAATTGAAGTCTAATTTTTATTGGGTTTTTTAAGACATACCAAAGGAGATTACAGTAAAAAATTTAGAGAATTTAAGTTTAATTTGTGTGATTTATTTCAACATTAGTGGTTTCTATCATGACGAGGCCTGCAACAAGGGGTAAAAAGAATGTTGTCACTTCGGGGAAGACTCCTGATAAGGATGGTGAAAAAATCAAGGATGTTACTCATAATGAGGAAATAAATAAGGTAAAGGAAGAAATTTCCTCAATGAATATGGATATGTGTGACCTAAGAGGAGATATATTGGACCTACGAAACATGTTGAGCGCCTTTATGAATAAACCAAGAAAGGAGGTCTCAAGTAGCCAAGAACCAGAAGAAGAAACAAATGAAGAAGAAGAAGAAGAAGAAGAAGAAGAAGAAGAAAAACAATCAAAAGAAGAAGAAGAAGAAGAAGAAAAACAATCAAAAGAAGAAGAAGAAGAAGAATCATATGTAGAAGTAGAAGAAGCAAAAGACCAACCAGAAGAAGAAGAAGCAGAAGAAGGCAATGAAGAAGAAGTTCCTAATCAAGCTATTCAACCAATGCAAGGGTACCATATATTATTCTGCACCTCTTCCTCTATGACACATCAAAAGGTTCAGGTAAAGGAAGAACACATTCATCACCATCAAGAGCTTGATGTAAAGGGAAGACACATCTTGGAGCTGAAGTTAATTTTCCAGACACGCATGAAGAAGCAGGTGACATCAACAATTCCAAGTTACCTCATTACAAGGAAATATTTTCTAATTGAAGATGCTACATGGGAGGATGAGGAGTTCATTCAAAAGAATCCAAACTTGATTAGCATTGAGGACAATGCTTCTTTGAAGAAGGGGGGTATGCTACGCCCTTAATATTAGTGTACATCGGGTTATGAATAGTCGGCTTGTGGCTATCTTAACTCTCTATTAAGTCATATTATCATTACTATATTGTTATTTAGTTGTTTAGGTCGGCCTAAGTCTTATATAGGTGTGTCTAAGTCGGCCTAGGTGATATCCTTGGCATAAATAGGTATATATAGAAGGTTGTGAGTCTTATTTCATATCAAGTTGTGAAGTGTGTTCTCATTAGAGATATTTGGAGGTTCGCCCCCTCGAAGTGGCTTGTTATTCTCAGTTATTATCAAGTATTTGCAACATATTTCATATCATATTCTTCTATTGTGCAAGTTATTTCATAACAAAAACACAATGTGGTTTTCCATTTATTTCATTCTATACATTCAAAGCTAAGTGGTGGAGAGCACGAGGAGGAGTTGCAGGTGGGGGTTTCATAAAACTAACCAGATTAAGCTAGGGGGTGACCAACCAATTGGGTTGTTACATCTACAAGGTTTTATAACACTATGTGGGTTGCAGGTTTCATAATACGTAGTGTTTTCCAATTTCATTACATTCTTACTATCTAATTCATAAAAGATTCTCAAGACAATAGAAAAACATACCAAATTAAGGTGAGGGGTGACTTAGCAATATGGTTGTTACTTGTAAAGGGTTTTAGAACAATATGTGAGTTGTAGGTTTTATAACACCTAGTATTTTCCAACTTGCAATTTTACAGAACAATACACATATCTTGAAAAGCTTTTGTTATTTAGACAGTACGAATGTAATGAAATGAAACTTCAAAATTAATAACAAGTCTTACACAAAGTAAAAATTATGTTTCAATTTCTTAATATGATCCAAATATACATGCACAATATGATTGTAGGTTGGAAAACACAATGGGAGGTGAGTACATAATTTATGAAACCTCCAACCCACACAATGTTATAAAACCCTCTACACACTAAGGGCACATGAAAACCCTTGTTTTGTCATCAATGAAAACCCATCTTCGCAACAAATAACCATTCAATTCTTCACAATCCCTAGGCAGAATGGCAAAATGGCATATGTTTCTGGCATATATGTGTTACATACCTACTAGCTTGCTTCCCATGCATGTCACATGTGTTATGGTAGGGAGAATGACCACTCTAATGTGGCCTCCAAACCCCTGCAACTCCCTTTTGAGCTCGCCTTGGAACAACCTTCAAAATGAGAATGTCAAAAATGACGACATTATGCGCTTTATGTGATTTTAAAAATATATCATTTCATTGCAGAACCCACTTTGTGTTTTCCAACCTGGTTATATATTTTGCATGGTTTGTGGTTTCTCTAAATGTTATTCAGTTATTTCACTCATATTTCCACAATGGGTTGTCAGTTATCTCATTCAGATTCCTCAAAAAGTTTTGTGTTGTGAGAACATTAAAATGGAAAAATTAAAAAACCTTCAACACAAAAACACATAAACAACTCTACAATTCAAATGAAAACCCCTTTTCACAAGGAAAACCCTTTATTTTGTGAAATCCCATCTTCGCAATGAATAGTCATTCAATTCTTCACAGTTCTTAGGCAAAAAGGCAAAATGGCATATATTCCTGGTAGATATGCATACCTACTAGTTAGTTGCCTGTGCCAGTCAAATGTTGTTTGGTAGGGAAAGTGGCCGCTTTGCTTTGGCCTTTGAATGCCTACAACTCCCTTCTGCACTCTCCATCAACCTCCAAAATGTGGATGTCGAAAATGGCAACGTTTTGGGCTTTTTGTCCATTCCAAATTATTATTTTGAAATGGCAAGGTTAGGCTTTTTGTCCATTCCAAATTATGAATTTGAAACCCTGTCGGCGCTGCCACGTATTTTCGGCGATGGGATAGGTGATAGCACTTCAAATAGCATGTGCCTAAACATCCATCAAGACGGTCCATCAAGTCTTTTCGTCGATATATTTTGTCGGGAGAGTAGCATGGGGGATGGGGTGTTGTGTTATAATGTCTATACATAGGTTTGTTTTGCCGAGAGATTAGCTTCTCCCATTTGTAATCACCAACATAATATTTAATACATGCAACACTAAGCATAATTAAATACTAATAGTAGTAAATAATTAGCATCGTGCTCATTAAACCTACGAGTCTAATTGCCAATTTAAATATTCAACATTAAAGTAAAGATAATAAAATAAAGCAAAACATAATAAACAACATTTGTTCATTTCACTCACGTCGTACGTCGTACATTTAGTGTATAGATCTCTTAATTGAAGGGTTATAAAAGTCTTTTCAACTTTTGTACACGCTTAACATGTGATTAATTTGAAAATTATCCCTATAATTTCACGTTCTTTTATCTTCTTTCACTATAATTAGTAAGCAGCTTCCTCGATATCTCAAGCAAGATAATTAGCCAATGGTTTTATGAATTCCGGTCTCTTTGGACTCCAAGGTGTTGTTGACCAAGCAACTCGGAGGCTGTCCTTTTCAAAACTAAGTAAATAAGTAAATTAGCACGATTAATACGTGCGTCGTATATCAACATCTCACGGTTCACCTCTTGTCATGCTCAACGCGGCTTCTTGAGAAGTTGCTCTGATTTTGTCCCTTTCAAAAAAGGAAGTTCGCCATTCACAGAACTCCCATATGATAGAAGTTTGACATAGCAATAGGATTCCAAATATGGCACTCAACTATAGAGTTGCATTAATTTTATAGGAAAATGTCTTTGGTCTTTCATGAAGCTCCCAAATCTGACTCGCATGCCATATATTTTTTTCAATTCTTTGACTGGGCACCATGCCATACGAAATTTCCATACGCGTTACCTAATTTCATCAAGTCAAACAATTCCCCCTATAATTTTATATTAAACTCTGTATCTACTCCATTGCCACAAGCACATTTCAAATTTTCAATCCTTTTGAGTTTGCAATCATGGACAAAGATCATGAAGATAATCGCGTTCCAGAGTTGAGGAACGAGGTTGTAGTTCTAGGAGCATTGGTGTTTTTCTTTTCCATGGTTGTACTCCTATTCGTACTCTGTATCTATGCAATTTTGCGCAGAAGGACATACATCGAGCTTCCTCATCGTCCATGGCGTCAAAGGCCTTCTTCTAGGAGAGAGGACCGACAGTTGAGGGAAGGCCTAGATGTCACAATCATACAGGCCCTGCCCATGATTGTCTATACATCACAGAGAATCAAATCAGGAGGAACAGACTGTGCAGTGTGTTTGTCAGATTTTGAAGATGGGGAGAAAGTCAGGGTTCTGCCTGATTGTAACCACAGTTTTCATCCAGAATGTATTGATATGTGGTTTTTCTCTCATTCTAATTGTCCTCTTTGTAGAACCAAGGTAGAAGCTAAAATAAGCATTGTAAAACTTGAAGAAGATGCTGGTACAGAGAATGTGGTTATTGACATGGATTTTGCAGTCGAACAAGAACAGACTAGTTACCCATCTACCAGTCGGTCTTTATCTGAAATGGACATTGATTTGTCGACAGAGCTAAATTGCCTTCCATTGGAGAGGGAATTAGAGGAAGTTAGTTCACCAAGTGGGTCAAGATTTTGTAGGCTTCATTCATTTAAAAGGATGTTGAGTGGCAGAAGCAGAGATGGGAAAGTCTTTCCAAGTACTCTGCATCAGCCTCAAAATGAAATTGAGGAGTATTCATAGTTGCAGAGACAATTGAGGGAAGTTTAACAAATCTTTGACTGTTCATGTCAAATGGGTCTCTGCAAACTCCAAAGGAATTGAGGGGGATTTTTACAAATCTTTGCATTCCTTTTCTCTTCCACTGGGAATGTTAGTTTAGGTAGTACCAGAGCATTTTTGAAGACTTAGAGCATTTTCCTATTTCACCATGTCCCTATTGGATTCACCTGATAATGTTTCACAGACGGAATCTTTTGAGCTTTCTCATATTTATCCGGGTTAAGAGGCCAGATTCAGTGAACGCTAATTTCACCAAGACAGCATATGCCCTACTTTTTGGTAATGTACAATCAGTACATTGTTATGATGATTGATCATGAATTTTCAGCATGGGACAGTGGGCCTTTAAGATTTTGTATGTAGCAGCTTTTTAGAAAACTGCAGATATTTTTCAGATCTATGGAATTATTCCACTGTGGTTTAGTTTTTCACTTTTGAATATTATTATTCTATAAGATTGTAGTTCAATTGTTCGAGCAAATATGGTGATATCCATCAAGGTTCAAACCCTCCAAGGCATATTTCAGTCAAGTTCTATCCAAAGTAATTTTAATAGACAATGTCCACTTACACATGACTGTTTAGTCGAATGACGACTTTTGATTCACCTATATACTTACAGAAATACCAACATTTATATAAGTCAACTATTTTCATTAAAAAAAAAATTAAAAAATATATATTATATAATTTTATGAACTAATTTCCATGTTGACCACGGTCAGAATTGACGTCTTATAATTTCTAAAGAGGTTTTAAACTCATACCAATGATTCGAAACGTCATGAAAAAAAATATACACAGCTAAATCCAAAAGCATATTATCTATCTTCAATAGACTGTGGAAAACTCATACCAATAATTTCTAAAGAGGTTCTAAACTTTTTAAGTTATTAAAAAAAACCAACAAATACGATTGCTTAGAAAATAAAAGCTTATATTAAAATAATATTATTTTAACACATTATTTTATCATTGATCTTACCTTTTTTTTCCCAGTAAAGTTTAGTTATAATGAGACAGACCGTAACTTTGACAATTCCCTTTGAATATACCTTTTTAATTTTGTATAAAATAAATTATCATCGGAGTTGCTTCCAACAATTTGCTTAGGGTAAGCATCTCAATTTCTTGGATAGGAATTTTTTTAATTTTAATTTTATAATGATAAGTCAATACTTACACTTTGTTAAGTGAATCACGGGAGGCATTTGCGCTTTCCTTTCTCTTTCTTTTGGTAGGGAGGATGGCAGCGTTCCTTTGTACATTATTATTTTTACAATTAATATATGTTTTTTTAATTAAAAAATATACAAATTTATTTTTTTGTTTTTGCAAATGGTGAATACAATAAAATGATTCTTTAAAAGGTTGAGTATATATTTATTTCAAATCCGCTTCTGTTGGATTAAGATCGGAGAACTCAGAGATTAGAATATTTGTCCAATTTATTGTCTAAAGAAAGGTGAAATTTGTTTATCAATATTTTTTATTTAGTTTTATATTTATTTTAAAGAAATGTCTTGATATATTTATAAAATAATAAATGATACAATGTTGTGTGAAATTGGACTCATTTTTCTATTATTTATTTATAATTATATGCATATATTTGCATGTATTTAACCTCTATCTTATTCTTATATACACATACTCTAGTATATTTATCTTATTCATACATTTATTACACTTATCTATACACCTTCCTCCAAATAGTTGTTATATATCTAATTATGGTTGGTTGCCTATTAAAGATCATTTATATGTTCACACGATCAACCTTTGCCTTTCTAAACTTCAAATTCATTTTTTTGTTAGCTAGCCCCCTTTATTTTCTCACCCAAAACTAAGTACATGTTTTATGAAATTTGATGCTATGTGCTAATATTTAAAGGCATTCATTAGTATTCATTTTGTTAGGAATTGCATGCAGAAAATATCAATTAAATGCAAATAAAGATTAAACAGAGGAATGAAAAACACAAAAATAATAACAACAAGAGACAATTTTTAATGTGGTTCACCCAAACTCGAGCTACATCCACCAACAGAGAGTCCAATATTATTATCCAACAAATTGAAACAATTACAACCCGCAATCCTTGTAACTCAATACCGCTACAAATGCTACAATACAATATCAACGAAAACCCTAACCCTTACCCTTTTATCAAGACTTATGTTGGTTACAAAATAGGGTTTTTTAATGTCACCCAATAGAAAAATAACTCATGACGCCTTTATAAAATAATAAAAATTGTGAGAGGTTTTGGGGGCACTACCCCTCAACCCCACCCTATATCACGATAGGGAGCGCGCCAGGGGTGCTCCCCCCAAACCCCCATTAAATAATTTGGTGGGAAACCATGCCGATAAAAGGGGAAAATTTAACCTCTAAGTCTGATTAGGCTCCATATAACAACACATTTTACATCTCTCAATCATCCTCTCTCATCTTAGAGCATTAAAGATCAATTAATATCAAAATATTTGAATTGAGTGCACTAAAAGACGTAACAAGTCTACATTCATTATTTTTTTTTACAGTTGACCTGGTAGAAGGGGTCTGCTTATGACACAAAATAACCACCTAAGATATTCTTAAATACCACTAGTCATCGAATATCAAGTGAAGTAGATGAAAGCCATATAAGAGAACAACAAAGCAGAGGTACACATTGTGCAAAGTCAAATCCAAATGTATAGGATGAATCTGTAATTGGGACCTAACCTAGACCAATGAACTTAACCCCAAAAAGAGCATCTGGAGTCATCATAAGTGCTAAAACATTTCATTGGTAGAGAGATGTAAATACCTCATCTAGATCTTAATAAGCAAAAAATAAATTATGCTAAACTTTATAAAATCTGATATCATTATTGCTAACATTTTGTCTTATTTTTGTTTTATCTCTTATTTATTTATATTCCAATCAATCTAAATACTCAAGAATTGTCATTCACCATCCCAAGCTACCTTGTCTAATATGAGACAATCACTTTTACAGTCAATTCAACCTCTTCTATTCATTACATGACAACCATTACATCACCAATTTGGGCTCTTTGTCCATTGAGCTAACTTGTCCATACGAGATTAACAATTTATCATGACCAATATAGACCATGCCTCCATTTAATACATGATGACAATTAATCATCAAAAATACCTATATGATAGGAATCCAAATAAATAATCTATGGCTAAAGAATCTTGACTCATTGGGACCAATCTAGTTCATTAGTCATTTATATCTAAGATTCACAGTATGTCCATTATACTATAGCGAGGTTTTATGTAAGATCACATAAATTAAAATAGATTAGTATTGGTAGGAAAGTGCAACAATCAAACACCGCCAAGTGAATCCTGTTGTATCTTACCACAAAGAGCTCATGAAGCATAAGATTCAAGATATACCATATAGGGTAAGGGTAGGAAAGATGGGTCACATCCCATCCCATAGATATATGTGTAGGAAAATATATGAATAATAGAGTAGGAGAATATATGTAAGAAGAATAGAAAGGAGAATAATTAGTAGAAATTGGTATATGAAGCAAGAATAAGGAAAGATATATGATAACTATATATGATGTGAAAAGGAGATATAAGGAGATATGAATGTACTCCATTAATATTGATAATATAATGATACATAAATTCTATCTATGTATTGTGTTGTTTAATATCTTTTTATATATAATTAACTAGTTGATCTTTTGTCTAAACCAAACCATTGCTCCCTTTATATGATTGAGTCCAAGGTATAAACTACAACACTCAAAAAGTACTCGGGGCTCAAAACTCTAGTCCTTGTTTCCTCAGTTTTCTTGCTAACAATGATCTTGTACTCTTCATCATGTTTCAAGTGATCACTCAAGTTAAGATTAATCCACCTTCATGATTCTTCTGAGTATGAGAGACTGTCTTTTATTATTGATCTCTTTTATAATTCTTTAGTTTGGAGTTAAGGTGAGAAAAGTATAGATCTAAAACTAAATGAATTCCTTTGTATTTGAGTACTTTCAAAACATCCTTCATTTCCTAAATTGCCTACATACATTACATATCCACAAGATCAAGACATTAGAGAACCAAGTGTCTGAAATATGTAGTTCTATTTGTGACTAGGTTTATAAAAATGTATATTGTTGTCTTCCAAGATGAGACTAAGCCCATCCCATCTCTCTAGATCAGTTTCCACCAACTCAGAGCTCCCATGGATAGAACTTGCATTGGCTAATAAGTTCGTTGCCCTGTTAAACTCTCGATAAATGTGCCAAATTATAAAGTCTAATCTTTCTAAGATCTCCCATGTTTATCATACACTCTTTGCCAATTTCCAGTTCATAGTAAACTTCTTCTTAATGGAATTGATACAAATCATTGAATCTCCTTCAATATCCACAACACACACACCTATGTCATATTCATGTAACCCTCCAACCAAGGCCACCATTTTGGCCTCATTATTCATGGAAACCCCAAGATGGCCAAAGGTCACCCACACTAGCAACTCCCACTCATCCCTTATAACACAACCACACCCAAAAAGGCTTGGTTTTCTCTTTAAGGCTGCATCAAAATTCAATTTCAATGTTTCACTGGGAAAGGCCTATATATATATATTGGTAGATCAAAAGGGCATACATTTTGGAATCTACATATCTACTTAGGTGAAACATAGACAAAAACCTATATAAGATTTATTTGAAAACACCTTAAAGAGGTGTTTGATGTGTATTTTTTTTAATAATTTTGAGATTACCTATAGCATAGGTCTTGCTCAAGGAATATGTCTTCCACTCTTAGTCTTGAAAATAATTATTTCAAAGAAACACTCACTATTTTTCAATCACTAGGATCCCTAATAGGTGAGGTGAGAGTATATGACAGGTAAGTGTTGGGATTATGGTTCCTCAACCTTAGTGAGTCCCGTGATTATTTAATTAATTATTTGCCCCTAAGTTGCTATTTTTTTTTATTAAATGCAATAATTTATTTGTTTCCAAATTGGTAAGTTACTTTGTGGGATCTAGTAGGGACTTGGCATCCTACATGCAAGGTATGAAGTGCTAGTTTGTGACACATGTCTCATGGGCACTTAATTGGGAAGGAAGCAAGCATTAAACCCTCTAGAATGGGCACCATATTGATATATGGAAATGTATTTTAGAAATAAGGATTGGTTGTTAGTGTAATTAATTAACTTGCATAAGTTTAATACTTAGGTAATATTTTAATTCCTAGGTTTATTATTGTCATCCTTATCTTGTTGAGCTATCTTGTTGCTCAAGCTAAGATTAGGATTATGCATACATTACTTTTATAAAGCAAATCATCTCATGTAATTTATGAATTCCTAAATAATAATATTTTGCACATCTTCTTACAATAGCTTTTCTTTTTTTTGCTTTTCTCTTCTATGGAAGGTTTTTTGGTTTGCATGTCTGATTTTGGTTTCTAACATGGTATTAGAGCCTTGATATGCAGCCCCTTCTCAGTTTTTTGGAGAATTTCAGTGCAGAGTACATTCGGGTTTCCTCAAGGGATCTAACCTTGAGCATTTTTTGGTGCATTCTTGAGCAAAACAGACATTTCCATCACGTTCACAGTGCCCAAAAATCCTAAGATCACCTGTCGTTTTGCTCAAATCTGAGCAGTTGCAACGAGAGGGAAAAAAAATTTAAAGGCACGCAGATCTGTATAGATCTAGGCCCTATTTGTCTCGATTTCCATGCACGCGTATGGTACAAGTTCTCTAGTTTTTCAAAATTTTCCATCAATAAAAAAAATCAGGTTTTCCATATTTTTTACCTGAAAATTAAAAAAAAAAATTATTATATTTTTTTACTTTTTCAAAGTTTTGAAAAATTAAAAAAAACAAAGTTTTTGAGCCTGCGTAGGGTACTGCACCGTACCCTGGTAGACTACGCAAGCTTTCGTACCTACCTGGGCCCACATGTTGGCCAACTCCCACTGACGACTCCTCCCAAAGGTCGACGGTCTGAAGCCAGCGGCAACCTGGTTTTGCCGCCCACTAACAGCCTCTTCTTTTCAAATCTGGAGGAATCTTTTTTTATTCTAGTGCATGCACAAAAAACTGGTGGGCCCCACATAGTTTCGACATCAAATTAGACAAGGAATATTGCCTTAAAGATTCCATACAAATATTTCGGCAATGCATGATTTCCCGACGACTGTCAAAAATTTTCTGGCAAAGGGGGCGATTTCTTCCGATGACGTCCAGATGGCCGTCAAATTTAATCTCTTGAAGTGATGACATCAACGGCCATACGGCCCTCTTTGCCCCCTCCTAGCCCTGATTTTCCTTCAAGGAGCAATTTTTTTCTTTTTGGCATAACTTGGGCATACGATATCGAAATCAGGAAAACAAAATATCGTCGGAAAGTTGGTTTCGAGCACTATTCTATGGTGTAGTTTATTTTTTAGTATTTTTTTGTTTAGCTGCATTTATTTCTGTTTGAAGTCAAATTTTCATTTATGGCTTTCGATCTCATAACTTTTTTCCATGATCTATGATTTTCGCTATCTTTGCAGCGTTGGAAAGGTATTGAGGAGCTCTATGTTGTTGTCCATGTAATTTTTTCTATATCTGTCCTAGGTTGATCGTTATTCTAGATTTGTCCTGATGGGTGTTTTGGAGATTACTTGGATGTTTTGGCAATTGGAAGGGTGAAACTTGAATCTTTGCACTTCATTTCAGTATCACATCATTTTATTTTATGTTTATCATTCTCTCCTTTTACAATCATTAGGTTATTGTAATAAATGAACTAAGATAAAGTTCCATCAAGGGGGTTTCTTGCATAATAATTTGATTAGAGTGTGCATGCACTTTGATCTCTATCTTGTTATTGATGACAACTCGCATGGGTTGTATCTTGTTTCTTGGTTTCTTTTTGCCACATCTTGCTCTAGCTTGACACATATCAAATTCACATCGGTTCACACTTCAAATTGAGAGTCTATGGTTTTTTATCTGCATTGGTTCATATCCATCTCAGTTTGAGGGCCATGTTTTTATGGTTAATGTTCCAGAGTCTTCATGGTACTTGTTCCCATGGAAGAGTTTTAGTCTTAGTTTGGCATCGACATTGAGATACATGGTTTCTAGATTTTGTCATCTTTTCATCTATTGTTGCTTCACAAATTCCAAGGTTGTTCCAGTTTGTGAGTTTTCTAGTGTTTTGTGGCATCGGGTTTGCTGTTGCATTATTATGATTCCGCTTGAGTCCTTCAGTGACTCTCATTTGGTTTCTTGTAAATAGAAGTATCTTTCCTTGCTTTCCGGATTGCGGTTCCAGTGTTACTCCACAATGTTCTTCCAATGATTCTTTGCAACAATCATCTCATTGTAGGAGGGGTCCCACTGGATTTTCCTTCTCTACCTCATTATTGCATTTTGCCATGCCCTTAATAATTGGTGTACATCAGGTTATGAATAGTCGGCTTGTGGCTATCTTAACTCCTAATTAAGTCATGTTATCATTATTATATTATTATTCAGTTGGTTGGGTCAGCCTAGGTCTTATATAGGGGTGTCTAAGTCAGCCTAGGTGATATCCTAGGCATAAATAGGTATATATAGGAGGTAGAGAGTCTCATTTCATCATCAAGTTGTGAAGTGTGTTCTCATTAGAGATATTTGGAGGTTTTCCCCCTCAAAGTGGCTTGTTATTCTCAGTTATTATCAAGTATTTGTAGCATACTTCATATCATATTTTTTTATTGTGCAAGTTATTTCTTAACAAGTGGTATTAGAGCATGATCTTGGCACTGTAGAGGCAAGGTTTTTTCTTAATATTGGAGGCAATTTTGGGAAGAACATATCTTTCAAATTTTGGTGATTTTTTATTTTATTTTTAAAGGGGTTTTGAAGAACATATTAAAGAAGCTATAGTCTAGATTTCAGAAGAATTGGAGCAAAATTGAGTGAATTATTGTAGAATTAGGGTTTCTACACAATTGCTTTTTGGAATCAGCATATCTCTCACATATTGTTGAATTGGAGCCTGATTTTTATTGGGTTTTTGAAGATAGACTAAGGGAGATTACAGTAAAAAATTTGGAGGAATTGGAGGATAAATCAACAAGTTATTGAAAAATTAAGTTTTTCACAAATATCACTCTCAAGGTTGTGAATTTGCTTATTTCTTGGATATTTTTCTAGGTGAGGGTTGTTTTGTCCCTATTACATTACAATAAAAATTTTAAAGGATTTAAGTTTCATTTGTGTGATTTATTTCAAAATTATTGGTTCCCATCATGACGGGGCCTACAAAAAGGGTCAAAAAGAATGTTGTCACTTCGGGGAAGACTCCTAAAAAGGATGGGGTAACAATAGAGGATATTACTCCTAATGAGGAAATCAGTAAGGTCAAGGAAGACATTTCCTCAATGAAGATGGATATGAGTGACCTAAGAGGAGATATTTTGGATATATGAAACATGTTAAATACCTATATGGTTGAACCAAGAAAGGAGTTTTCAAACAACCAAGGTGAAAATTCTAGGTCAAATAACATTGACACAAGTTTTAATACTCCTATGGGATCTAGAAATTTATTTCCAAAGGTGGATATGTGCAAGTTCGATGGCAAGGATCTTCTAAAATGTATAAATCAAATGGAGAATGTTTTTGAAGTGCACCAAATCCCAAATGGACAAAAGGTCATGATGGCTTCCCTATATCTAGAACCATATCAATTCATTTGGTATTGTTGGCTTTGCACTCATCCAAGGAAAAAGGGGCTCACCGTCTCATGGTCAGTTTTTACGGAGGAACTCCAAGCACAATATAGCAATAGCATGACAGACAACTTCTTCAACCAACTTGCTAAACTTCAACAAATAGGATCAGTTAAGGATTATATTCAACAATTCCAAAATCCATCCTTAAGAGTGGATACAATTATAGAGGAGAACTTGAATGATTTATTCTTGGGGGATCTCAAGGATCACATTCAACATGAGGTACGCATGTTCAGCCCTAGCTCTATAAATGAGTATCTTATCTTAGCACGCAGGGTAGAGGAGAAGTGTTTGATTCCTAAGAAGCAAGGAGCTAATATGACAAGAGAGAAAGGATATTCAACACAACCTACTAGGTTGACTCCACAAAAAATTGAGGAGAAAAGAGCAAAAGGGTTGTGTTTCAATTGTGATAGAAAATATAGTTGAGGACATAAATGCAGTGAAAAGAAATTATTCTATATTGAAGGTCCAAGTGAGGAAGAAGAGGAGGAACCCATACTAGAGGATGAAGGGGAGTCTAATGAGGAATCAAATGATTCTCAACCAATCATTTCTTGTCATGCACTCTCAGGTTTCAGTGCTCCACAAACTCTCAAGGTGGTGGCGTTCTTAAAGAAGCAGAAGGTAACAGTGTTGATCGACTCAGGTAGTACTCATAATTTCATCAATAAAAAGTTAGATACTCGTCTAAATTATTTTATATATCCAGCTCTAGAGTTTCAGGTTTTGATTGCAAATGGTGGTACAGTTAGTTTTTCAGGGAAGTGTCATAGCATTAAATTATCCATGGGAGATTATCAACTTGATTCCCCAATGTATGTGATATCTATGGGTGTAGTAGATATTGTTTTGGGAGTACAATGGCTTACTACATTGGGAACGATTGAGATGAACTTCTAAGAACTATTCATGAGATTTCAATCAAAAGGAAGGGTAGCAGAGTTAAGGGGGTTGAAGGAAGAATCCCCACAAATGGTAAGCTCTCATCAAATGCAAAAGTTTCTTAAGAAAGGAGTGGATGGATTTGTGGCCCAGCTATGTTCATTAGAAGTCTCTCAATCTAATGCTCCTATTCATCCATATTTGCAAGCTATAATTGATCGTCACTCAGTTGTTCTTGGAGATATTCCTAAAGGACTTCCTCCTAAGAGGGATCATGATCACGCCATACAGTTAGTTCCAGGAAGCCAACCACCGAACATCAAGCCTTATAGGTATCCACACATACAAAAGAGTGAGATAGAATTTTTTTTTGAGGAGGTGCTAGAGGCAAGAATTATCAAGCATAGCCAAAGTGCTTACTCCTCCCCTGTGGTGATGGTACATAAGAAGGATGACACTTGGCGCATGTCTCCAGATTATAGAGTGCTCAACATGTATACCATTAAAGATAAGTTTCCTATTCCAGTCATTGATGATTTGCTAGATGAATTGCATGGAGCTATGTATTTTACCAAGTTAGATCTTAGATCTGGTTATCACCAAATTCAGATTAAGGAGGAAGATATTTGTAAGACAACATTCTAAACTCATGATTCAAGCCATTATGAATTTTTGGTGATGCCATTCAGTCTTACCAATGCACCATCTACATTCCAAAGTCTGATGAATTCCATTTTTAAGAAGTTCTTGAGGAAGTTTGTGTTAGTATTCTTTGATGATATATTGTTTTATAGCAAGACTTGGGAAGAACATTTGCAACATGTGGATCAAGCATTAAAAATACTTGAAGATCATCAACTCTATGCTAAGTCATCCAAGCGTGCTTTTGGTCTTAAGGAGGTGGAGTATTTGGGACACATAGTTTCACATGAAGGAGTAAAGGTGGACCCTAACAAAATTAAGGCTATCATGGAATGGTCTATTCCAAAAACCATTAAGAAAGTAAGGGGTTTCTTGGGATTGACAATGTACTATAGAAGATTTGTGAAGAATTATGGTCATATAGCAGCACCCCTCACCACTCTATTGAAGAATGATTATTTTCATTGGAACGAGTCCGCTAATACAACATTTGAGAGATTGAAGGAGGCTATGTGTACAACTCCAGTGCTTGCCACTCCTAATTTCACCAAGGAATTCACTATGGAATGTAATGCTTCGGGGAATGGGATAGGAGTAGTTCTCATGCAAGATGGTCAACCAATTGATTTTGAGAGTCGTCAATTAAAGGGTAAGAATCAATTAAAACCTATTTATGAGAAGGAAATGCTAGCAATCCTTCATGCAGTTAAACAATGGAGGCCTTATCTAATGGGTGGACACTTCAAGGTTAAGATAGATCATGATAGCCTAAAATATTTTTTGGAACAAAGACTATCTTCTGAAGAGCGACACAAATGGGTCACTAAGATGTTGGGATATGACTTTGAGATTGTATATAAGAAAGGGAAGGAAAATATTGTAGCAGATGCACTTTCAAGGAAGGATGAGAAATATGAAGCCTTATTGTGTGCCCTTTCAATATTACAATCAAATTGGGTGGAGGAAGCCGAAGCAGAGTGGAAAAATGATGTTGCGACAAGTAATCTCATCCAACAATTAAAAAGTGATTGTAGTAGTTCATATAAGTTTTGTTGGAAGGGAGATACTCTTTGGTATAAAGAGTGTTTGTATCTTTGCAAGAATTTCACTCTTAAACACAAGATTCTCACAGAGTTGCATGAGTCTCCAGTTGGTGGTCATTCAGGATTTTTGAAGACATATCATTGAGTCAAGCAAGATTTTTTTGGGGAAGGGCTAAAAGTTGATGTTCAAAATTTTTTGGCTGAATGTTTGGTTTGTTAAAGGAACAAAGGGGATATAATTAAAACACTAGGTCTCTTGCAGCCCTTATCTATTCCTAGCCAGCATTGGGAAGAGGTATCCATGGACTTCATCATAGGGCTTCCCAAATCTAAAGGTCATAATGTCATCATGATAGTAGTTGATCACCTCACTAAATATGCACATTTCATTGCATTATCACATCATTTCACAGCAAGTGTAGCAACAAAAGATTTTTTGGAGAATATCCAAAAGCTACATGGTACACCCAAGGTTATTGTTAGTGATCGTGATTCTATCTTCACTAGTCACTTTTGGAAGGATTTATTCTCATGTTTGGGTACTCAACTGGCTCATAGCTCTTCATACCACCCTCAATAAGATGGGAAAACATAGGCTGTTAATAAATGTTTGGAAGGATATCTACGTTGTTTCACTTCAAAGAAACAGTCTCAATGGATATATTGGCTACCACTTGCAGAATGGTGGTATAACACTTCTTTTCATAGCTCCTAAAAAATGTCTCCATTTTTGGCACTTTATGGATATATCCTCCTTCCATCACATCATCAATAAAAGTGTCACCAAGAGTTCAGGCAGTAGAGGATCACTTGCTTCATCAACAATAGGTACTTTTAGGACTCAAGGAGAATTTAGCCATGGCACAAAATCGAATGAAACAACAGGCAAACCATCATCGTAGTGAAAGAAGTTTTGAAGTTGGGGATTGGGTCTTCTTGAGATTGCAGCCTTATAAGAAAATCTCACTGAAGCAACAAAAAAGAATAATAAGCTATCTCCAAGGTATTATGGACCATACCAAATCATGCAAAATATCGGTAGTGTTTCCTACAAGCTAGAGTTGCCACCAACAACAAAGATACATCCAATTTTTCATGTTTCTTGTTTGAAGAAGGTAATTGGGCATAATATTCCAACTCAAACAACACTACTCAAAAAGTGTTGCTCATTTGATTTCATTTGACTTCACATACCCAATAAGGCACTGGTCTCTGCATTTTATCATTTTTGAATTCATTCATTCTCTTTATATCTTTTAAAATTGAGCATTTTAGAATCTAGACCAAAGTATTGTTACCATTTTCAAGTTGAATTATAATTGTTCACTCCCATCTTCCTTTGTGAACAAGTTGTTATAAGAAGATTGATTACAAGTCAAATCTGCACTATTCAAAGAGGTACACCCACCCAGGTTTTGCAGCACCTAAAGAGTAGAAGGTTGAATTCTTCCAACCTTGTCTGTTACCCTGAAGTGTATCAAGAGATTGGCATCCTCTTGAGGCATCTTTCCTGTGTTTTTGAGAGCTAACAGTGTCCTCAATCCACCTACTTTGTTTTATTAAAAAAAATTTCCTCATCTATATCAACCACCTGGAAGAAAGACGAGTGTTAGTGATAGATTAAATTGGAAAATTAAAGGCATTTGGTGAGACAAAGAATTCATTTTATTCCAAATTTCACCAATATTAGATTATATGTTGTGTTGACTACAACATGTGCCAACTTGTATGTAGACAATAAATAAACATATCAAACTGTATAATGGGAATTTAAATTCCAATTTAACCTATTGCTAACACTAGTAATATATATCAACAATTATATCTACCATTTTTCCATTCAGCTATAACTGTGAAGCATTGAACGTTCATTCAGATATATGAAAAACTCATCTCTCCTAGCATATGAAAGAGGCCATAACTTGCATAATCAATAAGGGTAGAGAAGACAAACAAGAAAGATACCATGTACCATTGTCAAACTTATATTTATATCATTACTTGTACAAAAAACTAAAAAAATATAAATTATTGTAAGAAACATTGATTTCAAATCACAGTGTGCATCAGTTATGCAAGAATAAAGGTTAAGAAGTCAATGAAAACCTTGGTGATCTCCTTGATTGACCAAAAACTACCAGGTAATTTCTCGATAAAATGCACCTCCCATAGGCATGTAACATACAAAAAATGTATAAAAACACACATAAAAACATACATAGAAAAATAAATAACATGATGGGATGGAATAGTGCGGGGCCCACCAAGACAAGGGATAAAAGTGATGAAACCAATAGATAGGAGGAAATGTTATGATGAAAGAAGCAAGGAGATAACGACACTATCATATTATGTTTCCATGTTGTGGGCATGAGTTTCACCATAAAACTCGCCAACTCGATGGCTTGCACAAGATGTCACTTTCTCTAGATTTTGTGCACCCACAGGCATTGTAGGTTGACATTAGTAAGACACATGCATTGTAAATTATAACAAGTAAATTATTTTTTGATATAACATGTGTTTAAATATGATAATTCACAAAATAATTGCAGGTTGGAAAACACTCTGTGTTCTGAGTTATTTCATTATGCATGCTCAAACCTAAAGGGTGAAGAGCATAGGGAGGAGTTGCAGGTGGGGAATACAAAAAATATACCAAATTGAGGTGATGGATGACTAAGCAATTGGGTTGTTACTTGCAAAGGGTTTTAGAATCCAGTATGTGGGTTGCAGGTTTTATAACACCCTATATTTTCCAACCTAGAATTTTACAAAACAATATGAATGTAATCAAAACCTTTTTTGATTAACACAATAACAACCTAATTGGTTTTTCACCCCTCAACTCAATTTGATTATGCACCCAGTGTTTTCCAATATACAGTTATATATAGATAGTATGAACGTAATGAAGAAGTTTTGTTTAGTACACAGTAAGAATGTAATGAAGATCACCTTCAAAATTATGAAAACCACATTGAATGAGATGGATAAAAGATAATGTATTGAGTGAAGAGATTCTCCCTATTGTTGAGAAGTTGAGGAAGGTGCATGTGCAGTATGCGCAATGGGAAAATGGCAACGTAGAACTCGAGCAACATGTAGTAGAAAGTATGTAATGGAAAAGGAGTCTACTCTAAAAATACTTGAAAATAAGCACACCAAAGTGAATGTGATAGATAATGTATTGAAGTTAAAGATATTTTTCCTACTCCAAGAAGTTGACGAAGGAGCATGTGCACTATGTGAAATGGGATAATGACAATGTAGAACCAAAGGCAAGAGGTACTAGAATGCATGGAATGAAAAAGAAATCTTCTCTAAAAACACTTGAAAAGAAGCAAAGCAAAGTGAGTGAGATAAATAATGTATTGAATGAAGAGATCCTCCATGCTCTTCAGAATTTGAGGAAGGTGCATGTGCAATATATGCAAAGGGAAAATGGAAATGCACAAGTGGA
Organism: Sequoia sempervirens; assembly: GCA_007258455.2. Taxonomy (NCBI): domain Eukaryota; kingdom Viridiplantae; phylum Streptophyta; class Pinopsida; order Cupressales; family Cupressaceae; genus Sequoia; species Sequoia sempervirens. The sequence continues at coordinate 251,142,575 of VDFB02000015.1, forward strand.
AAAATTGAAGAGGTTTTGTATTGCACAAGAATTTGTGCAAACAAATAAAGTGAGAGATGTCGCTATGGGTGGATTTGAACAAGTAAATTCTATCATGAATAGCTTCTACAACATAGTATATTTTCCAAGTTATGAACTATAATAATTTCTTTATCTATTAGTTTTGAAGCTTCATAAGTGTCACTTTCCAAATTAATAACTTATAATTTTCTTGCAACACATTGCACCAAAATTATCTTCTCCATCAAATTTTTTTCTCGAACTTCCCTAAACTATTATCCTTTTCAAAAAGAGTGCATAGGAATTTGAATATTCTTGCTCTTGAAGCAACTTTTAATGAATTCCACTCAATTATCACCACACTTTGGATAACTCTGCTTTCCTCATTTCAATTGAATGAGATAAAAGAGAAGTTAGCTAAAGTGTAGTGAACATTAATTGGAAATACATTAAATGTTGTGCTTCAAGAGGAAGATTATTCAAATTAATTTTGTACTCTCTCTAAAATGGATAATAATGTTAGGGAAGTTCTTGAAAAAACTTTAATGGACAAGACAACTTAAAGGTGCAATGTGTCATATAGGAAAATTATAAGTTATTAGTTTGGAAAAATTATATGTAGACAACATGAGTCTAATGAAAACCTTTATTTTTGTAGACAGTAAGAATGTAGTGAAGTTCATTCACCTTCACAATTGAAAGCAACTCTTACTTACACTAAAATTTTCATTTTAATTTTCTCACATGATTTATAAATAAATATAGAATATAATTATAGGTTGGAAAACACAATGTGGTTTACCATTTATTTAATTTTGTACGATCAAAGCTAAGTGGTGGAGAGCACAGGGAGGAGTTGTAGGTGGGGGTTTCATAAAACTAACCAAATTAAGTTGAGGGATGACTACCCAATTGGGTTGTTACGTCTAGAGGGTTTTACAACACTATGTGGGTTGCAGGTTTCATAATACCTAGTGTTTTCCAAATTCATTATATTCTTGCTATCTAATCCACAAAGGTTCTCAAGAAAATCAAAAAACATACCAAATTGAGGTGAGGGGTGATGAAGCAATTGGGTTGTTACTTGTAAAGGGTTTTAGAATAGTATGTCCAGGTTGCAGGCTTTATAACACCCAGTATTTTCCAACCTAGAATTTTACAAAACAATATGAATGTAATCAAAACCTTTTCTAATTAATGCACTAACAACCCAATTGGTTTGTTACCCTTCAGCTCAATTTGATTACACACCTAGTGTTTTCCAACATGCAATTATATATAGATAGTATGAACGTAATGAAGAAATTTTGTTTAGTACAAAGTAAGAATGTAATGAAGATCACCTTCAAAATTTATGTCGACCATATTGAATGAGATAGATAAAAGATAATGTATCGAGTGAAGATATTCTCCCTATTGTTGAGAAGTTGAGGAAGGTTCGTGTGCAATATGCACAATGGGAAAATGGCAACGCAAAACTCGAGCAACAGGTAGTAAAAAGTATGTAATAAAAAATGAATCTGCTCTAAAAACACTTGAAAAGAAGCAGACCAAAGTGAATGAGATAGATAATGTATTGATTGAAGAGATTGTTCCTACTCTTGACAACTTGACAAAGGAGTGTTGTGTAGTATGTGCAATGGGAAAATGCCAATGCAGAACTAGAGGCAGCAAGTACTAGAATGCATGGAATGAAAAAGGAATTTTCTATGGAAACACTTGAAAAGAAGTAGACCAAAGTGATTGAGATGGATAATATATTGAATGAAGAGATCCTTCATGCTCTTGAGAAGTTGAGGAAGGTGCACATGTGTAGTATATGCAATGGGAAAATGGCAATGCACAAGTGGAAAAACTGAAGAGGTTTCGTATTGCACATGAATTTATGTAGGAAAAGAAAGTGAGAGATGATGCTATGGACCATGGAGTTGAACAAGTAAATTCAAAGATTCTTGAACATAAGAATTCCATGGAACACATAGAATTAGAAATGGATGAAAACAAGGTAGAGACATGAAATTCCTGTCTAAATACCAAGGAGGTGTTAACAAGTAAGAGTAGTGGGGATGAGGAAAAATGCATGGATGGTAAACTTGCAAATATAAAAGCACTAGTTGGAAGTGTTGAAACTGAAGAAAAACAACACAAGACTACAATTAACCAATTAGAAGAGGAATTAAGAGATAAGAAGAAGATTATATTGTCAAAATAAAAGGAGATTAATTAAAATGCTGTTGAGAGCTGTTGAGAGATTAGAAAATGAAAATTTGCAAGAATCTTAAGGCATTCAGAAGTTGAAGTCTGATATCATACACCTCAAGGCTCAATTACTAAATGCTTGACTTACCAATAATGATCTTGTAAGGAATATTGAAAGATCAAAAGTGAAATGTGTTGTTGCACAACTTATAAAATTCTAAATTACATGAATGGTAAATATTGAAGGTGCCTTTCATTACACTCCTGCTGTGTAAATAATAAGAGGTTTTAACTACATTTTAATACTATCTTCCAAAATTGCATTCCTTTCCATTGTCACCTAAATTGGATGGTACTCATGTAGGGAGAAGCTAATCTCCTAAAAAAATGCACCTATGCATAGACATTATAACATAACACCCCATCCCCCATGCCAATCTCCCTATAAAACACACCGACATAGAGACTTGACAGACATAGCCGGCAGTATTATTGTAATGAAAACCTTTAGTTTTGTAGATAGTAGGAATGTAGTGAAGTTCATTCACATTCACAATTTAAAGAAACTATTACTTACAATAAAAGTTACATTTTAGTTTCCTCATATGATTTATAAATAAATGCAAAATATAATTGCAAATTGGAAAACTGCTACGCCCTTAATATTAGTGTACATCGGGTTATGAATAGTCGGCTTGTGGCTATCTTAACTCTCTATTAAGTCATATTATCATTACTATATTGTTATTTAGTTGTTTAGGTCGGCCTAAGTCTTATATAGGTGTGTCTAAGTCGGCCTAGGTGATATCCTTGACATAAATAGGTATATATAGGAGGTTGTGAGTCTTATTTCATATCAAGTTGTGAAGTGTGTTCTCATTAGAGATATTTGGAGGTTCATCAAGTGGCTTGTTATCTCTAGTTATTATCAAAGCATTTGCAAGTATATTTCATATCATATTCTTCTATTGCAAGTTACTCTACAACAAAGTGGTAATCGAGCAATGATCTCTTGGCACCATAGAGGCAAGGTTTTTCTCAATTTTGGAGGTGATATTGGGAAGAGCATATCTCTAGATTTTGGAAAAAAAAATTCAGATTTTTAAAGGGATTTTGAAGAACATATTGAAGGAAGATAGCTACCCAGATTTTAGAAGAATTGGAGTAGAATCTTCATATATTATTGTAGAATTAGGTTTCTACACTATTTTTTTGGAATCTACATATCTCGTACATCTTGTTGAATTGAAGTCTAATTTTTATTGGGTTTTTTAAGACATACCAAAGGAGATTACAGTAAAAAATTTAGAGAATTTAAGTTTAATTTGTGTGATTTATTTCAACATTAGTGGTTTCCATCATGACGGGGCCTGCAACAAGGGGTAAAAAGAATGTTGTCACTCCGGGGAAGACTCCTGATAAGGATGGTGAAACAATCAAGGATGTTACTCATAATGAGGAAATAAATAAGGTAAAGGAAGAAATTTCCTCAATGAATATGGATATGTGTGACCTAAGAGGAGATATATTGGACCTACGAAACATGTTGAGCGCCTTTATGAATAAACCAAGAAAGGAGGTCTCAAGCAGCCAAGAACCAGAAGAAGAAACAAATGAAGAAGAAGAAGAAGAAGAAGAAGAAGAAGAAGAAAAACAATCAAAAGAAGAAGAAGAAGAAGAAGAAGAAGAAGAAAAACAATCAAAAGAAGAAGAAGAAGAAGAAGAAGAAGAGGCATATGCAAAAGTAGAAGAAGCAAAAACCAACCAGAAGAAGAAGAAGCAGAAGAAGGCAATGAAGAAGAAGTTCAAGAAGAAGTTCCTAATCAAGCTATTCAACCAATGCAAGGGTACCATATATTATTCCTCACCTCTTCCTCTATGACACATCAAAAGGTTCAGGTAAAGGAAGAACACATTCATCGCCATCAAGAGCTTGATGTAAAGGGAAGACACATCTTGGAGCTGAAGTTAATTTTCCAGACACGCATGAAGAAGCTGGTGACATCAACAATTCCAAGTTACCTCATTACAAGGAAATATTTTCTAATTGAAGATGCTACATGGGAGGATGAGGAGTTCATTCAAAAGAATCCAAACTTGATTAGCATTGAGGACAATGCTTCTTTGAAGAAGGGGGGTATGCTATTCCCTTAATATTAGTGTACATCGGGTTATGAATAGTCGGCTTGTGGCTATCTTAACTCTCTATTAAGTCATATTATCATTACTATATTGTTATTTAGTTGTTTAGGTCGGCCTAAGTCTTATATAGGTGTGTCTAAGTCGGCCTAGGTGATATCCTTGGCATAAATAGGTATATATAGAAGGTTGTGAGTCTTATTTCATATCAAGTTGTGAAGTGTGTTCTCATTAGAGATATTTGGAGGTTCGCCCCCTCGAAGTGGCTTGTTATTCTCAGTTATTATCAAGTATTTGCAACATATTTCATATCATATTCTTCTATTGTGCAAGTTATTTCATAACAAAAACACAATCTGGTTTTCCATTTATTTCATTCTATACATTCAAAGCTAAGTGGTGGAGAGCACGAGGAGGAGTTGCAGGTGGGGGTTTCATAAAACTAACCAAATTAAGCTAGGGGGTGACCAACCAATTGGGTTGTTACGTCTACAAGGTTTTATAACACTATGTGGGTTGCAGGTTTCATAATACGTAGTGTTTTCCAATTTCATTACATTCTTACTATCTAATTCATAAAAGATTCTCAAGATAATAGAAAAACATACCAAATTAAGGTGAGGGGTGACTTAGCAATATGGTTGTTACTTGTAAAGGGTTTTAGAACAATATGTGAGTTGTAGGTTTTATAACACCTAGTATTTTCCAACTTGCAATTTTATAGAACAATACACATATCTTGAAAAGCTTTTGTTATTTAGACAGTACGAATGTAATGAAATGAAACTTCAAAATTAATAACAAGTCTTACACAAAGTAAAAATTGTGTTTCAATTTCTTAATATGATCCAAATATACATGCACAATATGATTGTAGGTTGGAAAACACAATGGGAGGTGAGTACATAATTTATGAAACCTCCAACCCACACAATGTTATAAAACCCTCTACACACTAAGGGCACATGAAAACCCTTGTTTTGTCATCAATGAAAACCCATCTTCGCAACAAATAACCATTCAATTCTTCACAATCCCTAGGCAGAATGGCAAAATGGCATATGTTTCTGGCATATATGTGTTACATACCTACTAGCTAGCTTCCCACGCATGTCACATGTGTTATGGTAGGGAGAATGACCACTCTAATGTGGCCTCCAAACCCCTGCAACTCCCTTTTGAGCTCGCCTTGGAACAACCTTCAAAATGAGAATGTCAAAAATGACGACATTATGCACTTTATGTGATTTTAAAAATATATCATTTCATTGCAGAACCCACTTTGTGTTTTCCAACCTGGTTATATATTTTGCATGGTTTGTGGTTTCTCTAAACGTTATTCAATTATTTCACTCATATTTCCACAATGGGTTGTCAGTTATCTCATTCAGATTCCTCAAAAAGTTTTGTGTTGTGAGAACATTAAAATGGAAAAATTAAAAAACCTTCAACACAAAAACACATAAACAACTCTACAATTCAAATGAAAACCCCTTTTCACAAGGAAAACCCTTTATTTTGTGAAATCCCATCTTCGCAATGAATAGTCATTCAATTCTTCATAGTTCTTAGGCAAAAAGGCAAAATGGCATATATTCCTGGTAGATATGCATACCTACTAGTTAGTTGCCTGTGCCAGTCAAATGTTGTTTGGTAGGGAGACTGGCCGCTTTACTTTGGCCTCTGAATGCCTACAACTCCCTTCTGCACTCTCCATCAACCTCCAAAATGTGAATGTCGAAAATGGCAACGTTTTGGGCTTTTTGTCCATTCCAAATTATTATTTTGAAATGGCAAGGTTAGGCTTTTTGTCCATTCCAAATTATGAATTTGAAACCCTGTCGGCGCTGCCACGTATTTTCGGCGATGGGATAGGTGATAGCACTTCAAATAGCATGTGCCTAAACATCCATCAAGACGGTCCATCAAGTCTTTTCGTCGATATATTTTGTCGGGAGAGTAGCATGGGGGATGGGGTGTTGTGTTATAATGTCTATACATAGGTTTGTTTTGCCGAGAGATTAGCTTCTCCCATTTGTAATCACCAACATAATATTTAATACATGCAACACTAAGCATAATTAAATACTAATAGTAGTAAATAATTAGCATCGTGCTCATTAAACCTACGAGTCTAATTGCCAATTTAAATATTCAACATTAAAGTAAAGATAATGAAATAAAGCAAAACATAATAAACAACATTTGTTCATTTCACTCACGTCGTACGTCGTACATTTAGTGTATAGATCTCTTAATTGAAGGGTTATAAAAGTCTTTTCAACTTTTGTACACGCTTAACATGTGATTAATTTGAAAATTATCCCTATAATTTCAATGCTCTTGTACACCTGAGTTGGCCTAGTGGTGGAGAACTTGTACTCTTGAAAGAGAGGTCACACGTTCAAATCTTGTAGGGGGTAAGGTATGTACACCTCGTATTGTGGAGCACGAGTTAGGTGCCTCCCTCATATTGGGAGCAAATGAGGAGTCCCATATAACGCAAGCCGCCTCAGAAACCCAAAAACAACATCGGCCTGCATCGTGGACTATGCGTGCTGACCTTTTCCTTTCCTTTTTTATCTCTTTCACTATAATTAGTCAGTAGCTTCGAGTATTCCCAAGCAGCTTCCTCGATATCTCAAGCAAGATAATTAGCCAATGGTTTTATCAATTCTGGTCTCTTTGGACTCCAAGGTGTTGTTGACCAAGCAACTCGGAGGCTGTCCTTTTAAAAACTAAGTAAAAAAGTAAATTAGCACGATTAATACGTGCCTCGTATATCAACATCTCACGGTTCACCTCTTGTCATGCTCAACGCGGCTTCTTGAGAAGTTGCTCTGATTTTGTCCCTTTCAAAAAAGGAAGTTCGCCATTCACAGAACTCCCATATGATAGAAGTTTGACATGGTAATAGGATTCCAAATATGGCACTCAACTGTAGAGTTGCATTAAGTTTATAGGAAAATGTCTTTGGTCTTTCACGAAGCTTCCAAATCTGATTCGCATGCCATATTTTTTTTTCAATTCTTTGACTGGGCACCATGCCATATGAAATTTCCATACGCGTTACCTAATTCCATCAAGTCAAACAATTCCCCCTATAATTTTATATTAAACTCTGTATCTACTCCATTGCCACAAGCACATTTCAAATTTTCAATCCTTTTGAGTTTGCAATCATGGATAAAGATCAAGAAGATAATCGCGTTCCAGAGTTGAGGAACGAGGTTGTAGTTCTAGGAGCATTGGTGTTTTTCTTTTCCATGGTTGTACTCCTATTCGTACTCTGTATCTATGCAATTTTGCGCAGAAGGACATACATCGAGCTTCCTCATCGTCCATGGCGTCAAAGGCCTTCTTCTAGGAGAGAGGACCGACAGTTGAGGGAAGGCCTAGATGTCACAATCATACAGGCCCTGCCCATGATTGTCTATACATCACAGAGAATCAAATCAGGAGGAACAGACTGTGCAGTGTGTTTGTCAGATTTTGAAGATGGGGAGAAAGTCAGGGTTCTGCCTGATTGTAACCACAGTTTTCATCCAGAATGTATTGATATGTGGTTTTTCTCTCATTCTAATTGTCCTCTTTGTAGAACCAAGGTAGAAGCTAAAATAAGCATTGTAAAACTTGAAGAAGATGCTGGTACAGAGAATGTGGTTATTGACATGGATTTTGCAGTCGAACAAGAACAGACTAGTTACCCATCTACCAGTCGGTCTTTATCTGAAATGGACATTGATTTGTCGACAGAGCTAAATTGCCTTCCATTGGAGAGGGAATTAGAGGAAGTTAGTTCACCAAGTGGGTCAAGATTTTGTAGGCTTCATTCATTTAAAAGGATGTTGAGTGGCAGGAGCAGAGATGGGAAAGTCTTTCCAAGTACTCTGCATCAGCCTCAAAATGAAATTGAGGAGTATTCATAGTTGCAGAGACAATTGAGGGAAGTTTAACAAATCTTTGACTGTTCATGTCAAATGGGTCTCTGCAAACTCCAGAGGAATTGAGGGGGATTTTTACAAATCTTTGCATTCCTTCTCTCTTCCATTGGGAATGTTAGTTTAGGTAGTACCAGAGCATTTTTGAAGACTTAGAGCATTTTCCTATTTCACCATGTCCCTATTGGATTCACCTGATAATGTTTCACAGACGGAATCTTTTGAGCTTTCTCATATTTATCCGGGTTAAAAGGCCAGATTCAGTGAACACTAATTTCACCAAGACAGCATATGCCCTACTTTTTGGTAATCTACAATCAGTACATTGTGATGATGATTGATCATGAATTTTCTTCATGGGACAGTGGGCCTTTAAGATTTTGTATGTAGCAGCTTTTTAGAAAACTGCAGATATTTTTCAGATCTATGGAATTATTCCACTGTGGTTTAGTTTTTCACTTTTGAATATTATTATTCTATAAGATTGTAGTTCAATTGTTCGAGCCTGCATAGCAACAAAAATCTTTTGGGGAATAAATCGGCAAACCAAAAGTATAAGATTTTTTGAAAAAATGGGGAAAAAATCGTGAAAAAATCGGGAAAAAATCAGATTTAAAAAAAAACGTAAAAAATTGTAGAACAAGAGATAAAACTATTTTTTTGAAATTGCGCTGGCATTTCCATAGCATAGAGACATAGAGAGCAAATAAAATAAAGAGTTTAACTAATGAAATGTAGAAAATAGATTTTTGTAGTTTATATTCATATCGCTGATTACATTCATTGCATTGCACATCTTTCAAACTCAAAGCATTACTTCACATTGCATAACAAATAACTAGATGCTGATAGATGACAAAATTTCAATTGCAATATAGTTTTTTACAAAGTCAACCTAGCTATGCAATTATCACATTGCATAACTAATAACTAGGAGTACCGCTAATAGATATTTTGTCATGGTATTTCGAGACTGACATTTCTTGAGTCATTTTTTCAAACAATTAATCGCCTTTGTCTATGCTACGACATTTTTCATACATGTCTACCAAAGCATTTTATCAAACAAGCCAACTGCTTTGTCGCTATAGGCTAATGCCCATTTTAACAAGCTATGGATGTTTGGAAAAATCTATCAAAGCATAATAGTAAGTGGGTATATAGATAGCAGGTGAACTGTTGAAAAAATGCCAAAGAAATGTGGTCTCATGGTGATGGAATGCTGATGACAAGTATAGATTAGCAGTAGCTGACCTGAAAAGATGCCTCAAAGAAATGTGGTCTCATCGTGATGGAATGCCATGATGAATGTCTATGGCGATGGATTGTCATTGCATTCCATCACCATGAGAACACATTTCTTTGAGGCATCTTTTCAAACAGTTCATTGCCTTTTCTATGGTACAACATTTTTCATACATATCTACCAGAGCATTTTATCAAACAGTTCACTGCCTTGCTGTTATGGCTAAAAGCCTAAAACAGTGCTTTCGAACAAGCTATGGATGCTTGGAAAAATCTATCAAAGCATAATAGTAAGTAGCATAGACAAGGCATGAAGTTTGAAAAAATGCCTCAAAGAAATGTGGTCTCATGGTGATGGAATGCCATGACAATCATCACCATGAGACTGCATTTCTTTGAGGCATTTTTTCAAACAATTCACTACTTTGTCTATGCTACCACATTTTTCATACATGTCTACCAAAGCATTTTATCAAACAGTTCACTGCCTTTGCTGCTATGGCTAAAAGCCTAAAACAAGTGCTTTCAAACAAGCTATGGATGCTTGGAAAAAATCTATCAAAGCATAATAGTCAATAGCATAGATAGCTTGGAAGCATAATAGTAAGCATAGTTGAACTGTTTGAAAAAATGCCTCGAAGAAATGTGGTCTCATGGTGATGGAATGCCATGACGAATGCCTATGACGATGGATTGTCATGGCATTCCATCACCATGAGAACACATTTCTTTGAGGCATTTTTTCAAACAGTTCACTGCCTTGTCTATGCTATGACATTTTTCATACATGTCTACCAAAGCATTTTATCAAACAGTTCACTGCCTTGCTGCTATGGCTAAAAGCCTAAAACAAGTGCTTTCGAATAGGCCATGGATGCTTGGAAAAAATCTATCAAAGCATAATTGTAAGCAACAAGCTATAGTCTCATCGTTTTTTTTTTATCATGTGAAAATCAGCACGATTTTATTCGCGTTTTTTTAGGTTTTGAACACGTTTTTTGAAGATTTTGCAGTTTTAAATGGCAAAAAATCATTGACCAAAAAGTCAAAGATTTTTTCAAAAAATCGGGGAAAAAATCGTCCAGCCTGCAGATTTTTTAAAAATCGCGATTAATCGGGTTTTTTTGCAGATTTCTGTTACTATGGTTCGAGCAAATTTGGTGATATCCATCAAGGTTCAAACCTTTGGAGGCACATTTCAATCAAGTTCTATCCAAAATAATTTTAGTTGGCAATGGCCACTTACACGTGACTGCTTAATCAAACAACGACTTTTGATTTATCTATATACATACAGAAATACCAACATTTATATAAGTCAACTATTTTCATAAAAAAAAAACATTAAAAAATATATATTATATAATTTTATGAACTAATTTCCATGTTGACCATGGTCAAAATTGCTCACTTTAAACTGTGGGCACGTCTTATAATTTCGAAAGAGCTTCTAAACAATATTATTTTAACACATTATTTTATCATTGATCTTACCTTTTTTCCCCAATAAAGTTTAGTTATAATGAGGGAGACCGTAACTTTGACAATTCCCTTTTAATATACCCTTTTAATTTTGTATAAAATAAATTATCATCGGAGTTGCTTCCAACAACTTGCTTAGGATACGCATCTCAATTTCTCGGATTGGAATTAATTTAATAATCATAAGTCAATGCTTACGTTTTGATAAGTGAATCACTCTCCCGTGATGAAAGACTTTAAGAGGAGTGGGGGCATTTGCGCTTTCCTTTCTCTTTCTTTTGGTACGGAGGATGGTAGCGTTTCCTGGTTTATTAATTATAGAAATTTAATTTTCTGTCCTTGCAAATGGTGAATACAATAAAACGATTTTTTAAATTTTTGGTTTCATATTTATTTCAAACCCAGCCTCCGTTGGATTAAGACCGGAGAAGCCATAGATTAAAATGTTAGTCCAATTGAGTGTCTAAAAGAATGGTGAAATTTGTTTATCGTTTTTTTTTATTAGTTTTATATTTATTTTAAAGAAGCGTCTTGATATATTTATAAAATAATAAATGATACAAATCTTATGTAAAGTTAGATTCATTTTGTAGTTAGGGAAAAAATCTTAGGGCAAATGCATAAACAAATTATAATGAAACTCTAACAAGCACAATAGAGCATAGACTAGCATGAAAATCAAAATAAGAAAGCAAAGCAAACCAATCTCCAAGCTAGATTTGATTTATCTCCATTGCTCTTCTCCACCTCACATAAGCATGCAAGATTTTGAAGGATTGAATGATTTGATATGTTAATGTTGATTGCTCATTTTCGTAGCATAACGGTAAGATGGAGATGATAGAGAGAAAATAGATAGATAGATTAGAAGATTGAAGGAAATTTTGGCAGTGTGGGTACTAGAAGAAGATTGATGCAAATGGCTTGTGAAAGGCTTGATTTATAGGAGAAGGTTGATTTTATTCGATGGCCAAGATTAAAAGTCAATTGTGTGATGTGTATGGCTAGGATTAAAAGTTGATTTTAGTGCCTATGACACACATTAAGTGGGTTATGACATGAGGCTAAACTTAGGATGTGAGGGAATAAGTGGGATTCTTTTATTTATTTTGGAGAGAAAAGATGCCTATGTCACACGATGAATGGGGCTAAAACTAGGATGTGAGTGGAAATCTCATAATTTAAATAATAAAATTATTTAAATTATTTGTGCATGTGAAGAGTTGTAGTCATGTGACACATTATGCAATGCGGTAATAAGTGAAGGATTAATTCAAATATTTAATTTGAATTATTTTGAGATATGTGAAGGGGAATTAATTAAATAATTGAGATTTATTTAATTAATTGGGAAGGAGATTAAGTGGAATAAATGGGATAAGGTAATGACCTAAGGTAAAATATTGCAAGATGTTTTACAAGGTCATGTATCGACTAGGTAATGTTATGACATAGACAATTTTGGGTGTCTACATTTTGCCCCTCTTTGAGATGATGTTCAAGATGGTGAGATTTATGTCAAGTAACATCATTTCAAAGAAGCTAAGGTATGGATAGAGGAAAAAAAAATGATGCCCCAACCACTTGAGGAAGTGAGGAGTAAGATGAATGAAGAAAATGGATGATAGAAGAATATGATGATGTAAAAGATATGAAGAAATGGGATGATGATGTAGGATATAATAATGATGATGATGCTCCCTCGAGAGGATAGGCAGGTTGGACAAACATGGATATGCTCTAGAAATGAATGAATGAAATGATAAAGGAGGGATAAGATGAATGATACAAGATAAGAAGTAGATGAAAAAGAAGAATGGCATGCTATGTTGCAATAAAGTGAGAAATCATATGTTTGATATAACACTAGACATTATGCACCAAGGTATAAAGACCAAGGTGACAATGTGTCTCGTGCCCTAGCATAATACAACCTTGTCTAGATACAAGATATGAATATTAGTTGGGAGTGATTCGGATTTGGTACAAATGCAATATAAAAATGATAACACACAAGCAAGCAAGCAAGCAAGCAAGCATGCACAAATGATACAAAAACAAACAAGGTATTGCCCCTGTCAAGCTGTAAACTAATGATTAATTGATCGATTGATGATGGTGTTGGTGTTGTCATTGTGGGGAACAATATATCCCTAGATCAACACAAGGATGATTGATTGATTGATTGATTGATTGATTGATTGGGTCTACAACAAGACTAGGATCAAGACCAAAGGATGTGATTGGATAATTTGGCAAGATTGATTAGCTTGGTTGGTATGGATTAAGGATTGACTTGCATTTGGATTATTGCTTGGAATGATTGAAGATGATTGATTTGAAGATTTGGATGATGATTGATGAATTGAATTGAGGAATTGATTTACTTGGAATGATTTTGATGAAGAAATTGATTTGAAGGATTGATTTGAAGAAGTGGTGAATTGATTTGTGGAATTTGAATATTTGATTTGATTTGATTTGAGGATGATGGATTGATTTGTGATTTGGTTTGATTTTATTGCTTGGATTTTTTTTAGCTATTTGATTTTTTTGTCCTTTTTTTCGTGATCTTTTTCCATTTTTTTTATTTTTAGGGGATATTTTGATTTTTTGTATTTTTGAAATGTTTTAATTTATTTTGGATTTTTGTAAAATGTTTTATTTTTTTGGATTTTGAGAATGTTTTTTTGATTTTTTGGATTTTTGAAATGTTTTGTTTTTTTGGGATTTTTAAGGACCTTTTTTCAAATTTTTTGTATTTTTTCAGAACTTTTTTGAAATGTTTTGAGATGTCAATGGATGACAATTTGAGTAGCCTTTGTGCTAGATACCAATGACAATGGAAAACCAAGTCTAGGTGCAAGGAGATAGATGGGACTGATGGATGGAAGGGTGGGGTGATAAGATAAGGGGTAGAAGGCTCATGATAGATGGATGGATAAAAATGATAGGTCATAGTGAATAGAATGGATGTATGCATCATAAGACAGCAAGGATGTGATCTCCAAAGACTATGTCACATAGGAATAACATGCCCCATTCTAGGTACAATACTTAGGATTTTTATGACAATGTTTAGAACAATAGGATGGTTATAGGATTGCATTATAATAGATGAGGTATGTCAAGAGATACTGAAAAAACACGCTTCAACATTTTGCCGCTATGTCTTCATCAAGATCAAAAGGAGAAGGGTGGATAAGTGGACTCAATATGACATGTATGTATGATGGCCAGGGATGGTAGGTAGGATAAAAATGATATGATAGGAAGTGACATTATAGGATAGATAGTGCAGATGAGACAAAGTGCCTCAAATTGTAAGTGACATAGAAGATCAACCTACACATAATGCCTGTTTGCCAGGTTTTCATCATGGTACTTATCCAGGGTGCCTATTTACCAAGTTTTCACCGTTGGACGAAGGGATTTCTCTTTACTTTTTTTGATTTTTTGATTTTTTTTTTACTTTCTTTTTTTAATTTTTTTTTACTTTCTTTTCTACTTTTTTGACTCTTTTGATTTTTGGATAGGAGAAGGGGAATATGGATAGGACAGACTCAAGTGTATAGTTCCATGAAAGGTGATAGTCCCACTAGAGATTGATGTCATCACATGGACCATGTCAAATGTCATTATTCTCATAGATGTTGGTAAGGGATGACATGAAAGGGAGATGGAGTAGGTAGAGGATGGATTATGATGTGGATTATGGAGGGAAATAATGGATTATGTAGGGAAATAATGGATTATATAGGGGAGATGAATGGGAGGCTTAGCCAAAAGCATGGACCATAGGAAGGTGATGGGAGAGATATGTAGGATAACGAGTGAAGGGTGAGGAGATGGAGTTATGTGGAATTGTTGTGAAATGGAAGGGAACCATGACCAATGGTTGCACACATTGTGATAAACGTTGAAGCTTTTGATGTGGAGGGTGTGTAGGAAGCAATGAAGATGTTTACTTAGGAGATGGGTGATGAAGTGCTTTAGGTACCCACATAGACTTAGTATTTTTATGACTTTTATTTTGCTTGTGGGATGGAATATGAGATTCTTGAATAGAGTGGGAATGTGAGGTGGAAGTGGATGGTTAGGATTTTTGAGATGTAGATGCCTCGTTTGACTTGCTTTCCTTTTTCTTAGGTACCCAAACCATTTTGTTTTTAGACTTTTCTTTTGAAGGTATGGGCTTATATTGCTTTTTAGTTGGATTTTTCTTTGATTCTTTGCTTTTGTGCCCTAAGGCATGAGGACCCCTCAGATTTTTTTCTTAATAGGTAGAGGCATCAAATTTTTTTCTTTTGAATCCCATGGGTATGGTGGAACGAGTGAAAGTTTCATGTTTAGACAGTGTGTGCATTGATTGGTCATGATTAGGATTTTTAGAGGATTTATGGATGGATGGACTAAAAGTGGATTTTTGGAGGATAATGATATTAGGTGTTGGGAGTAACAGAGGTAGATTAGATGGAGAGATATTAGGAATCAAAAGCAATGGTGGCAAAGTTGATGGTGGAAGGTGCACAGTCACATGCTTTTAACATTTGTAAGATGATGGAGGACAAATGGTAATATATGTTTTAGGCGTATGATAGGATTTATGGTGGAAAGAGGACTTAGGATGGATGGAGGAAGTATAAACATCTTTAGCTTGTTTGCCTTGGGGTGAGTATCCAGGGCCAAATGAGCGTGGAGGGACATTGACATGGATGGGTTCCAAAATACCTTGTTCATGAAGGCTTAAACCTTTACTTGGTAGTTCATGTTTTGGAGTATGTGATGTACAATGGGACTAGGTGTAGGTGGATCACTAGACACGAGTTCCTTACTTGATGGGGAAAATGAAGCAACAAAAGATAATGGTTGTTGTTGTTCTAAGGGGGAACATTCGTGAATGAGGGTGGAAAGACCAAGTGGATATGATGGATTTGAAATGGAGTTGATAGCGGACAATGGAGGATTTAAAGGATCTTGATTATGTTCATTTAGATCCACATTATTGGTTTGATCTTCTATGCTGGCTTGGGAGGCACATGTCTCATAAAGGGAAGTGGATGTTTGTGCATCATGGATAGGACTGGGTGGAGGTGTATTTGGGATATATTGCTCATGGATGGGTATAGGATCAAGTTGCTCATGGATAGGCTCTTCATCGTTATGGATATCATCTTCATCATAGAAAAGATATAGATTATGGATAGGTTGGATGAAAGTGATTTGATCTTGATTAGGACTAGGGTTTGATGTTTCCACTTGCTTAGGATTAGGCTCTTGACATACCTCTTGGCTTGATTGAATGGAAGTGGATGATGAAGGTTCTTGGAGGGGCTTGACATGTTCTTGATGGTAAATCTCATGAGGGAATGATGGAGGTTGACTTGGGCTCATGGGGGAAGACTCTAGAATAGGTTCAAGGGGTTGTGTGTGACATGATGGAATTAGAAGACTAGGCATGGTGTTGGAAGAATCCTTTGTAAGCTCAAGGATGGGAAATGGTTGACATGGTTGACTCCTTGCTATTAGCCCTTGGATCACATCCTTTATAAGTGGATGGATGTATTTGGGTTTGCTTTTGTAATTTTTGAACTTAGGGCATGGAATTGTTAGAGGATTGGATGATGTTGTGGGTAATGAAGGGTTTGACGGGTTGGAATGTGTGGAGACCAATGAATTTGGACTAGGACATGGTGGCTTAGGGATAGAAATTTGATTGGATAGTGGTATGATAAACTTGTAGGGTGCATGAACTAGATTGGTATTTCCCTTGTAAAAGGTGGCATTAAGACTTAAAGGCTTTTGATATTGTTGTGAAGGTGGACTTTGGCTCACATTTTCTTGTTGCAAAGTGAATTCATATGATGATGTGGCATTGACATGGAAAGGATATGGTGACTGTAAGGTTGTCTTGATAAGTTGATGGACTATGTTAGTGTGATGATTGATGTGGAATTTGAAGTTGTGTTTTTTTGGTTTGGGACTGGTGTGTGTCTATGAGTTGTTGGATTTTGGATTGGTGGTTGGATAAGATGTGTTGGATTTTGGATAGGAGTTGTTGTATGTGAGGTGATTGAATTTTTTGAAATGGTTGAAGGTTTACTTGTAAGTGTTGTATGGTTGATTGGTTTAGGGGTTGGTTTGGGTGTTGGAGTGCTTGGATGATTTTTCGTAGGTGGAGTGCTAGGACCTTATTTTCTAATGTTGGCATTGAGTTACACATGTCTTTACATTGTTGTATGTCATCTTGTCCCTCAAAGTATGCCACATATTTCTTGTCATCATTTGGATAAGGAGGAGGGGCCCTTTGAAGTGTTATTTTAGGTCTTGGATTGTTCTCGTGATTAGTATTAGGGAGAGGGCCTCCTTGAATTATGATCTTGCCCGATTAGGTTTTATCTCATGATTTAGACTAGAGGGATAGCCCCCTTGGATTATGACTTTAGGATTAAGATTAGGATTGGGCTTATTTATGATTAGGACCATTTTGACAATTGGTGACTAGGACTTGATTGATGATGATGTTGAGATGATAATATTAGATGATTAGGATGATGTGGCAAGTTTTTATTAGAAGTTTGACTTGGGAAATATAAAACACAAGATTTCACATGTAAATTCATGAACACACACACCAAAGACAATGATAAATTTGTCTTTCAAGATTAAATGTTATGATTAAGCAAACACTTGAATACACAACAACAAGCCTAATATTAGTCAAGTGAGTATAGCCAATTAGGTTTTAAGCTAGGATGCACGAGGTTGACTAGGGATGATTTGAAATAAAAATCATGCCACACAACTAGGAGAAAGGGGTAACCCACCCTCACCTTCACTTCCCAAAGGTATAAAGTTCTTTGGGGCTTAGCCAAGAGTGATAAGATTTTAACTCTCAAATAAGCATGTGTTTAGATTCACACCTCAATTGAGGTCATCCCTTGGAGTGGTGTGTGCTCCAAGTAGGCCTCCTAAGAAGGGTATGACAAAAGTGAACCAAGTGAGGTGTTTTTGATCACACACCCACTTGATTCACATTCACAGTTATTAATTCCCCTATAGAAAATTGAAATGTGTGTAAAACAATTCAAGCACTTGTTCTTTTTAGATCCCAAAGCCAAATGTGTGATGAAAAAAAATGGTTCTTCTTAAGCCCAATTTCAAAGTGTGATTGCAAACAAGATGTTCTTTTTAAAGCCCCAAATTCAAGTGTTTTGCAAACAAGATTGATTGATCAAATGAGAGATAAAGATAATAGAATGAGTGCACCCGGAAGTTTTCACTTTCCAATCTGCTGCATATGATTGATATTTTTGCTATTACAGCTCCTTATGATCACCTACAAAATAAAAAAAATGATATTATAATGCAGCCATAAAAAAAAAAGCTCATCAAAAAATTGCAATTTCATATACATGTTTTTTAACATAGCCGAATTAGATTCGATTATTTGAAGAAATTATTAATCTGAAACATACAAAATCAAAGAAGAAACTCCTATTAATTTTCTGAGAGATTTCCAGAAATGTAAAAAAGTTAAAAAAATTCTCTGTTTTGTGCCTAGAAATGCGGATTTATGAAAAACATATAAAAAAAAAAAAGATTGGATTGTTTAGCACTTCATTTGACCTCAAAATCAAATATGTAAAATATAGACCCCCATTAAAATTTTAAGTGCTTTCCAAAAATGTAAAAATTTCTGAAAAATTCATCGATTTGTGCTCAAAAATTTAATTTTATGAAGAAACATAAAATCATGATAACTCCTACAAAAATGGAGATAAACCCTCAATGTTTTTTCTATAGCCTCTTTGAATGATGGAAAAACTTCTATGAAAATATTGTTGAAAATTTCATTGGTGTTTAGAAGATATGATGAAATCTTTAAAACCAAGGGTTTTGTCCAAAAAATGGCAGATCTACAAAAAGAAAAAACCAACCTACAAAAAAAAACAAGTAGATCTGAAAAAGAAAAAGGGTTCTTCACATTGGGTTCACCAAATGTAATTAGGGAAAAAAATCTTAGGGTAAATGCATAAACAAATTATAATGAAACCCTAACAAGCACAATAGAGCACAAACTAGCATGAAAATCAAAATAAGAAAGCAAAGCAAACCAATCTCCAAGCTAGATTTGATTTATCTCCATTTCTCTTCTCCACCTGACATAAGCATGCAAGATTTTGAAGGATTGAATGATTTGATATGTTGATATTGATTTCTCATTTTTGCAACATAACGATAAGATGGAGATGATAGAGGAAAAATAGATAGATAGATTAGAAGATTTAAGGAAATTTTGGCAGAGTGTGGATACTAGAAGAAGATTGATGCAAATGGCCTGTGAAAGGCTTGATTTATAGGAGAAGGTTGATTTTATTCGATGGCCAAGATTAAAAGTCAATTGTGTGATGTGTATGGCTAGGATTTAAAATTGATTTTAGTTCCTATGACACACATTAAGTGGGTTATGACATGAGGCTAAAATTAGGATGTGAGGGAATAAGTGGGATTCTTTTATTTATTTTGGAGAGAAAAGATGCCTATGAGGCACAATGAATGGGGCTAAAAATAGGATGTGAGTTAGAATCTCATAATTTAAATAATAAAATTATTTAAATTATTTGTGCATGTGAAGAGTTGCAGTCATGTGACACATGTTGCAATGTGGTAATAAGTGAGGGATTAATTCAAATATTTAATTTAAATTATTTTGAGAAATGTGAAGTGGAATTAATTAAATAAATGAGATTTATTAAATAATCAATTGGGAAGGTGATTAAGTGGAATAAATGGGATAAGGTAGCGACCTAGGGTAAAATATTGCAAGATGTTTTACAAGGTCATGTATCGACTAGGTAATGTTATGACATGGACAATTTTGGGTGTCTACACATTTTTCTATTCTTTAGTTAGTGTTATATATATATATATATAGGTATTTAATCTTTATTTTATTATATATACACATACTCTAGTATATTTATCTTATTCATACATTTATTACAATTATCTATATACCTTCTTCCAAATAGTTGTTATTTATCTAAATGTGGTTGGCTTCCTATTAAAGATCATTTATATGTTCACATGATCAACCTTTGCCTTTCTAAACTTAAAATTCATTTTTTAATTTAGATAGCCCCCTTTATTTTCTCACCCAAAACTAAGTACATGTTTTATGAAATTTGATGCTATGTGCTAATATTTGAGGGCATTCATTAATATTCATTTTACATCTCTCATCTCTCAATCATCCTCTCTCATCTTAGAGCAATAAAGGATCAATCAATATCGAAACATTTAGATTGGGTACACTAAAAGAAGTAACAAGACTACATACCTTGTTATTTTTTATGGTTGACCTTAGAGAAGGGGTCTCCTTATGACAAAAAATAACCACCTAAGATATTTTTAAATACCACTAGTCATCAAATATCAAGTAGAGTAAAGTAGATGAAGGCCATACAAGATAAAAAAAAGTAGAGGTACACATTGTGCAAAGTCAAATCCAAATGTATAGGATGAATCTATAATTTGGGACCTAACCTAGACCAATGAACTTAACCCTCAAAATAGCATAGAGTCATCACAAGTTCTAAAGCATTTCACTGGTAGAGAGATGTAAATACCTTGATTTGGATCTTAATAAAAAAATATATGTTAAACTTTACAAAAATTGATATCATTATTACTAAAATTTTATCTTATTTGTCTTTTGTCTCTTATTTATCTATATTCTAGTCAATCCAAACACTCAAGAATTGCCATTCACCATCCTAGGCTACCTTGTCTAATATGAGACAATCACTTTTACGATCAATTCAACCTCTTCTATCCAATGCATGAAAACCATTACATAACCAATTCAGTCTCTTATGTCCATTGGGCTAACTTGTCCATACGAGACTAGAAATTTATCATGATCAACACAAACCATGCCTCCTGAACCATAGATTTTAGGGGTGTGAAATGCTATGACTCTTTTACTCAATTAGGGGTTTTCACCTAAAGGAAAAAGATAGATCCCACACCAAAATATAGGTGGTTCACTCAAACTAATGCAAGTACAATGAAAGTGGGCCTAAATGCAATGATCTAGATGTAACAAAGTGATAAAATTGATTGATTATTTATGCAAAGCCTAAGAAATATGAAGTGTTTGAAAACATAGTGTTGTTTGCAAAAGACCTAAAAAGATGAATGAAAATTCAAATAGAACCAAAAAGAAAGCTGTAACATAGAATGTGTGCACCTATAAGCCTGATGGAGACTAGAAAATACTCTAAAATTTTGGAAATGTTGACTTTCTGAATGACTGGGACTCATTCACCACCTTGGGCGAATCCGTCCCAGATCAAGGTTTCTACCTAGAATCCCGTTTTTGCCAAATGGGTACTAGAATTTGCATTCAGCTCTAACAGGAACCTCCAGTGGGACTCATTCACCATCCATGGTGAATCAGTTCTTTTTCTATTTTCTATAAATTCAAATTTTAGACTTGCACTTTGTCACCTACACAACACTTCTTGATGGAAACTTGAATTTGAATCTATGAAAAACACCTGCAAAATAGCTTTACATTGGTTGCTTAATGAGGGATATTCCTTGGCCAAACCCTAATTGGGTAAATTAAACCTTGAATGGACAAAGTCTGCATAAAACCCTAACCTTAAGTGTGTCTAAGACTAGGAAAATATGAAGTAAGACAAAACCCTATTCTAATGTGCTAGAATAAGATAAGTAAATGACACTTGAATGATGCAAGACTTCAATAAATGGAACTTGAATGATGCAATAATTCAATCCAAGAAACCCTACAACATTTAAAATGAGACATACAAATGTTATGCAAACCTTAAATATGAAGATAAAGAGAAAATGGAAGATGGAATCACTTTGAAAACAAGTCTTTAGGTGTGATTTGATGGCTAGTTGCATCTCCTCAACCTAGATTTCTCCATGATCCTCCATAGGCATCCATGATCAACTCTTTGCAATGTTGGATATTAAATGAGAAGTGAGCTTGAAGACTTGCGAAAAACCCTATCTTGTTGTCCAAAAGCTTTAACTTTGCTATATAAATGTTAATGAAACTTCTTGTGGAAGATTCTCAACACTTAAATTTTGAATTTTGCTTTGTAAAAATGACTAGAAGATGTGAAAAATGACCTAAAATGTGTATTTATAGGCATAAATACCTAATTTCCCATTATTAAGACCTAAGAGGCCGACATCCATTGAAAAATTAAATTAAGTCGGTGAAATTCCCACTCAAAATTGAAATTTTCCCCAAAAGGGACTCATTCGCTACCCTTGGTGAATGGGTCACACCAAAGGGGACTCATTCGCCGAATGGGTCCCACTAGTAGTTTTTGGAGGTGGGTTTTTGAGATATGAATTAATTAAGTATTGTTTGTCAGGATTTATATGATTTTCAAGTGAAATGGGCCTCTAGATAAAAAATAATGGGTCTTAGGGGCCTATAAATGTTGTTTTGAAGAATGATTAATGCAAGGGTTACTCAAAAGTAGGACCAAATTAAGTGTGAAATTGTCTCTTTTTCCAAGAGTGTCTAATTTTCTACGCCACACCTCCAGCTAATACACGATGATAATTAAATAGCCAAACATACTATTGAGTAGGAAAAGTGATCCTAGATCCAATTAGGACAACTAGGATTATCTCCTTTTTAGTTGACTCAAATTAAACATAAGTGAACTAGAGAACTTTATGATTGACTTGCTCCCATAATGAAGAGTCGATCCCTTAATGTTTTTTTGTTTTTAAGTGATGAGGATGATAAATTTGATGTGTGATTCGCTAAGCCTCTTTAACATATAACCCTAGATCTGAAAGATGTAATTTAATAGATAGACAAAAATGGAAAACTATAGAACATACCTGGATCTGAGTTCTAATAACAATTATGAGTCTGCACTAGAAATTTGGACCTGAATAAACCATTCTATGGCATGGTGTGCCTCAAATTGGGCTCCTCTTTCCTCAGATATGAAATCTCTAAGATGTTGATTAAGGTTTGCACTCTACTTCCCTAGACTATCACTAGTTGAAACCTCTAGATTTGACCTACACACATGAAAATGGGGGAGAAGGTTGTGTTGTATAGGGGCTTGCCTAAGTCAAATCTCGTGTTGTTATTTCTACCTCCATGTACAATGATTTATGATGATCAAGAGGGCATACCCTAGTTCGGGTAAAGGCCAAAACAATAATAATTGATTGAAATGATGAATGATAAATGATAATGTTACCTTGATGTGAAACCATTGATGAAGTGATGTCACACAAGTTGCGACAAAATTTTATTGATGGATGCCTTGATTTCTTGATAGACCTATAAAAGGTTAGCTCATACAATATAATGGATTGTTGCAACTAACATGTAGAGGCTAACTCAATACATCTTCATGATTTGGAATGATTGATCATAATAGACCCTTGAATATAATTGCTACCTTCTCTTGATTTCTTGTAAACTTGAACTCAATTGATGAGTGTTGTAATAATGCTACTAATATTGCCCTTGATTGATTTCAGGATCTTCAATTTACTCTACAAAATTGCAAAATGTGCTTCTAGGATTCAAATGATAAAATGACTAGTATTTATATGTAATTCTTTTAATTTCTCAAAAATAATTTATATTGATGGCCAATAATTAAAATTGGAAATTCAAATAATAAATTATCGACACCAACATATTCAAATTTGGGGCCAAATTAGGTGGTCTAGGGTGCAGTGCACCCTAGACTAGATGCACCTTTTTCGAGGTCAAAGTATCAAGGGGAAAATATTAAAAGAATAATTTGATTTCGGGTAACTGCAAAAATATGGGGGGCCAAAAGGGGGTCTTAAGTGGCCACTTCTTTTTTGAAATCAGCTAAATTTGGATGAGAAATTGAGGATAGTTACACTCAAAATTTTAAGATGCAACAAAAAAATGTAGTAACTTCTTTGAATCTTCTTTCTAAACTACTATTTTAAAAAAAAAATGGTATAGATTAAGGGGTTCAAAAGAGGGAGCCACAAAAATTGGTGTTGTTTTTGTCAAAAATTCATAACATAGCGAATTTTGTGGCTCCCTCAAAATGTTAACTATTTTTTGGTATTTTTAAAATCACTCCAGTGAGAAATTAGCTAACAACATGTAGTTTATGCCTAATTCTTTTAATAAATTTTTAATGAATATTTGAGTTTTTATTAATTTTCAAAGTGGACACATTTTGAAAAATAGAATTTTGGTTGTGCTACCCCTATAAAATTTGAAAACTAATTGAAAATCATTTTTTTTAATATGTGTAGAATGGAGTCTAGTTTCTAAAAATGTAATTTATTTGAAATTTCAATGAATGGTTAATTTATAAAGAAAAAAATACCAAACACTGGTTTTTACCAAAAAATAGACAAAAACAAAAGAAATTAAAGATGAAAATCTTAACATTGTCAAAATGTGAAAAAAATTACATCATTAAATAGCTAAGAGAGAGCCTAACATTACCCAAGTGTTTGATTTGTTCAACCTTAAAACACATGCAAACCTAATGGTTAGCATGAACGTGATTATATGAAATCTTGTAGAAAATGGAAAAACACATCTTTGGACATTGGGAAGGAACTCCAAGCCTTTGGGTTGGTAACCCAAAGCAAATACCAAGCCTAAGTCTTGGGAATTCCCAAAGCAAGAAATAACGTGAGCATGTTATAATGCACTCATGTTATTTTATAGTTTTGACATATCTTTTGCATTTGTGCTTGAGTTTCCTAAGCAAGACATAACATGAGTGTATTATAATGTGCTCGCGTTATATCTTGCTTTGTGTCAAAATGCTAGTGTGTTAAATGTATGTATATAAATATTTGCATGTATGTATTTATACTTGCATTACATGTATGTATGTATGTATGCTTGTATGACATGTATTTATGTATGTATGTATGTATGTATGTATGTATGTATGTATGTAAGTATTAGTGTATTAGTGTATGTATGCATGTATGTATCAACGTATGTATGCATGTATTCTTGTATGTATGTAAGTATGTATGTATG
>VDFB02000015.1:251167754-251367735 GCA_007258455.2 Sequoia sempervirens
TGAATTGGCAAACCTTTAGGCAAGGTAAGGGGCAGTCTGTCCAGGAGTATACTCATGAGTTTAGGAAATGGGCCATTGCTCTAAATGTTCCCTTGTATACCCAAGACACATTACTTAAGTATATTGGTGGTTTACATTCTTACCTTAGGCACACTATCTTGATGTTGAGTCCCAACAATCTAGACGAGGTGTCTGTTCAAGCTACTCATATAGAGTCAAGGGGTAAGAATACTTTTAGTGATAACTTTTCCAAGAATCCATCTAAGTTTGAGGGTAAGTCTAAAGGGAAAGAAAAAGACAAAGATAAAGGCAAAGGGAAGAAGACAGCTACAGCTAAGAAAGAGGGTGAGAAACCTACGTGCTCCCATTGCAAGAAAGAGGGGCATGATGATTCAAGATGTTGGAAGCTTCATCCTGAGTTGAGGCCGAAAAGATATGGAGGTAATAAAGGCAAGCAGAAGACTACTGCAGTGATTCAACAAGATCTTGGTTCAGACTCCGGAGATGAGACAAAGATTGTTGCTACCAGAATCCAAGGTAAAGGGAAAGGTATATCTCTCTCATCTGATGCAAGTTTTTCTAATGCCAGTGCAAGTACAAGTAAAGAATCTTCTCCTAAGGTTGATAAGCAAAGAAATGAATTGTTTCACATTCGTGTTGTAACAAAACATACTAAGATTCATACTCTGTTTGATACGGGTTCACAAGTCAACTTAATATCTGAAGAAGTTGTAAAGAAACTTAATTTGGCTACAACACCTCATCCGAAACCATATCCACTCGGATGGGTTTGCAATGATGCACAATTAAAAGTAACTAAACAATGTAAATTGAGATTTGCTATCACTGCAAACTTTGTAGATGAGGTAGAAGTCGATGTGGTCCCTTTGGATATTTGTGGGCTTGTGTTGGGAAGTCCTTATCTTTATGACAGAAAAGCAATCTTTTATAAGGGGGAGAATAAGTATCATCTTTTTAAAGATGGGGTAGAATACATTGTACGGGCACATAAGGTGAAGACTAATCTTACACTAGTTAATGCTGGTCAAATGAAGAGGTTGGTCAACTCAAGTAAAAACTTTGTATTGATGCTTGTAAAAGCCAAAGAAGATGATAAATCTGAGGTATTCAGTCAAACTTTGAAAGATCATGTAAGTCATGTAAAGAAAGTCTTTGATGTATTGAGAAAAGAAAAACTCTATGTAAAGATGTCTAAATGCGAATTTGCTAAGACATCCTTAGTGTACTTAGGCTATGTCGTAGGGAGTGGTCAATTGAAAGTAGACCCTGCGAAGGTCAAAGCTATTGTAAAATGGCCTAAGCCAAGTACAGTCATAGAGGTCAGAAGTTTTCTAGGTGCAGTTCAGTACTGGAGAAAGTTTATTGCAAACTTCTCTTTTATAGCATCACCATTACATGCATTAACCAGTACAAAGGCAACTTTTCAGTGGGGAGGTCCACAACAGAAGGCTTTCGACACTTTGAAGGGAAAGTTGAGCACCGCACTAGTTTTGGCCTTACCAGATCTACATCAACCATTTGAGATCGAGACAGATGCGAGTGGGTTTTCCATGGGAGCAGTACTCATGCAAGGAGGTAAACCAGTTTGCTACCACTCTGAAACCTTTTCAGGAGCAGTAAGTAACTATCCCACATATGATAAAGAACTCTATGCTTTAGTTCAGAGTGTTAAAAAATGGAAACATTACATAATGGGGAAAAAAACTGTAATCCACACTGATCACCAGCCACTTCAATACTTGCACTCACAAACTAAACTGCAACAAAGTAGGCACTTTCGGTGGATGGGTTTTCTACAACAGTTTCATTTGGTTATTAAGTATAAGAAAGGTACCCATAACAAAGTAGCAGACATGCTCTCTAGACCTCCTATGATGAATGCTTTGATAATCCTTCATAATAGTTCTATGGTTCATGAAAGTTTTCAGGAACAATATGCTAATGATGAGAACTTTAAGGATATCTATGCTGCTTTAATGAATGGTAAACATGTAGAAGAGAAAGATTATTATGTGCAAGATAAACTATTATATCACTTGGGTAAATTATGTGTTCCAAAAGATGAACAAGCACAGGTGATTAGAGAAGCACATACCTCATTGATTGCAGGACACTTTGGGGTAAACAAAACATTGACTCAACTGCAGAAGTATTGTTATTGGCCTCATATGCAAGAAACTGTAACTAAGTATATTAGAGGTTGTGTTATGTGTGCAACTAGTAAGCCTAGTAATAGGAAATTGGGTTTGTACACACCTCTACCTGTACCTTCTCGTCCATGGGAAAGTGTGTCAATGGACTTTGTAGGGGGGTTACCTATGTCTAGGAAGGGACATGATTATTTGTATGTAGTAGTTGATCGATTCAGCAAAATGTGTATCTTAATGCCATGTAAAAAGCAAGTCACTGCTGAACTGACAGCTCATATGTACTTTCAATTTGTATGGGTTCATTTAGGTTTGCCTACTTCTATTTATCGGATCGAGATTCTCGATTCTTGAAATTTTGAGGTCCAACTTTGCTTAGGGACTCGTGAACAAAGCGAAGAAGTGACCTTCCATCCATGAGGCAAATGAGACTGAGGCAGAGAGGTTGTAAGCAAGGCAGTGTGCATCTACTCGGCGGAGGAGTTCTGCGGTAAGCATCTAAGTTGTGGGATGAGATTCTTCATTATGTGCAGCATGCTTACAACCATATGACACACTCTTCTACAAAGAGGTCTCCTTTTGAGACTTGTTTCGGTTATGTGCCTAAAACACTAATGGATTTTTCTTTTGGAAAAGATGATGTGGTAATGTTGAAGATGGGCGCCATGATCACGAGAGAAGGCTTTTAAGTTCATCGAGGAAAGTCCAGCTTAATTCATGTCGAGGCCCGATTACCGGAAGCCGCGGTTGAGCGAGCCAAGCAAAATACAGGGTTCGCCATGACAAGCATCGCACTGATCATCATTTTCAGGTTGGAGACAGAGTTTGGTTACATATCACAAGGAAAGGATGCAAGGTGAAGGTAAAAAGCTTAAGCCAATTAGATATGGTCCTTTTGAGATCCTTGAGAAGATTGGTACTAATGCCTTCCGCCTCAATCTTCCTCCATACATGCATATTTACTCGGTTGTCAATGTTGAGAATTTGACACTGTATGAGCCTCCAATGATCCTAGATGAGGTCACGGACATTCAGGTTCCATCAGTTGATGACCTTTCTCCAGAGTACATGTTAGAGTTGCCAGAAGATGTTATTCTCGACAGGAATGTCAGAACTTCACGAAGAGGAAATGTTGAGTACCTCAGAGTGGGCCTGAAGGGGATGCGTCCAAGCAAAGCAAGATGGATGGAGATTGGTAAAGTGAGGGAACTTTACCCTCACTTGCTTTCCAAGTAATCAAGCTTTCGGAGGTCCTAAAGCTCTCCAGTGGGGAGGCCTGATCCGGGGGATAATTTTTTAGTGAAAAATGAAGTGTTCCCAATGCTCCAGATTTTAGCTTCATCAAAAAGAGAACGACGTCCTGATTCCAACGCAACTTGAACGGGTCGAAAAGGACTCCGTTTGTGCAAGTTACAGCCAGTCAAACTTCCAGTCAAACTGGCTTCAGGGGCGTCCAGAAGGTGGAAAAAATAAACATCTCAAAAATTGACGAAATCGGCATCATCGCGAAGAGCTCGTCGAGACGATTCCGATGACGTTCATTTCGTCAAAATCCGACGCCGTACGCTCAAGATACAGGCAGTCAAACTTCAGTCAACTTGAGGTACAGAGGATGACGTCAGCAGATTGTCTGTACTGTACGGATTCCACATGGTCGAATTCCAGTGAAACACGTGGCATATGAGTCATCTGTACGGACCAATCATTGGCTGACACGTGTCTGTCCGTACAGGTGACGTGGCAGCATACGTGGCAGATCCCAGCGAGTTAGAGCACGACACGTGGCACCTAGTCAGCGACACGTCATTGGATGAGTCAGCATTTTTGGTGAATCTGGGCTCGAAACGTCAGCATCCTTGTCGGCGTACGATTGGTCCTCGTCGACAGACAGCATGGCAGGTTCTTTCCAATAAATGCTTGACACGTGTCATCTTGGTTTACGCGCCTTTCCGTCTGATGATTGACTTTGTTTTAACAAAATAAGGGAGAGGGGAGTCGACCCCGAGATCTTCTCCCAAGCGACTCGCGCGATAGCCGGTAGCTGTTGCATCCGCGGGGAGATGCTTTACCATAGATAGTTTACGGTTTGTTTTGTTGTTTAGTTCGTTGGATTTTGGTTTAAAATGGTCGGTCGGGGTTTTGAACCCCCGAGCATTCGGGCTAACAAAAAGTGTGTAACCACTGTGCCACACAAGCACTCTGAAATACGAGTGGCATCGGTTCAATTTGTTATGATACTGTTGACCGAGCCTTATTCAAATGGCCAAATAAGGCCAAAACAAACAAAACCATCAAAACCTCCTGAAACAAGAAGATACCAGAGGATAAATTATTCATGATACGAGCTGTTAGGAGAAGATATGCATTTAATGAAGAGGATAAGCCTAATTAGGCAAATTTCATGTATAAAAAGAGGGGTTGAGATGGGTTTTCCAAGTCCAGGTTGAGATAGCGGGAGAATGCTCGAGAGTCTTTGAAGACATTTCTGCATATCAGAGTACTGTCATGCTGCTGAATGCTTGAAGGAGATAGTCTTGAAGCCATTGTAATTGAATTTGGAGCTAATCGGATCGGTCCTCCATTGGAGAGGGACCCGGAGACGTAGTCCTTAGGGACGAACTCCGTTATCAACTTTGGTTTCGTCTCTCTATTCTTCTCTCTTTTCTTTCTCAGTTTATCTTGGCATTTATTTAATTATTTATGTTCATTATTTCATTTGAGCATTTAATTTGTAATCATTTAAGTTAAGCGTTGTAATAATTGATCTTTTAACGTTAAGCATTCTGTAAGCAACTAGTCCTAGATCCTAAATAGATCACTCTACCACTTATAAACCATTAAACACGATAACCTATTTTTATGTGGCAACAAATTGAGAACATCAAGGTGGACTAAAAATGACATTCCAAAAGTTTGTAAAGATCACATCCATAAGCCTAGATCATATCCATGAGATACATTAGATCCACAACTATGGGATTGAATCTTTAGTTGCAAAAATAACCCAAGATGATAGACAAAGTATTTGATAATTCAAAAATAGTTATTTCATCTTCATTGAAATTTCTATGTTGTTAATAAACTATATATTTTCTTGTATCACAATTTTCCAACTAAACGCATTTATTAATTGATTGAAATTCTAAACATTTAATGCACTTATATGTATTACACTTTTCACAAAATCTTCAATCTAAAATAGATTTTGAATGATTATATCATTTATTTAGTCATATTAAAAAGATTTTATTGTTCCTTTTATTTTGAAATGATCATTTGTTTTTCTTTACAATATGCATAAAAGCCAAGAAGAAAAATATAACTAATACAATTAAACAAATTATAATTCAATTTTATATAATTATATGAAATTATTAACAAAATAACATTATAGATTAATTTTTTTATTTAAATAATTAAAATAGAATTAGAAAAGTAATTTTATTTTCAATATATTATAGAATTTAATTTTATTTACAAATAATGGTTGATAGCTTATTGCTATGTCTATATACATGTGTAAAAATATATATTTAGTATATAATTCTAACCAATTAAGTTTATTATATAATTTTAAGATTGACTTTTGTTTTGTGTTTCTTTGATATTCAATTTAACTTAAAAGAGATCTATTTTATTTTTTTGAGGAGAATTGATAATTTTATTTTCAAAGGGCTATTTCTCTAATTTCTCTCTTTCTTCAATAAATTTAAGCTTTTATAAAGAGGATGAGCTAGGACATTCACCTCTTCAATTGGCAAGTCATAAGTCAATCTATCTATTGACTAGATCTAAGAAAACCATATTCATATAAGAGAAGGAAATTTTTAATTTGTATTTTGTAATATTATTATATTATTCATTCTTGTTATAAATATAAGTAAAAAAAAAATCAAAAATCATATATATTATATGATATTTTCGTCATATAATAATTTTTTTTTATATTTTAATATTTTAAAAAAATTTAAAAATTTAAAATATTTTTAATTTTATTTTATAAATAAATAGAGGAAAAGATCTAATAGTTGTTCACATACAAATAAATATTTATTAATACATAATAATTAAAAGTTCTCTAAAAAATTCTATATGTACCAATAGTTGTTCACTTGTATACCCAGTAGTTAAATTTGAATGTTTAATTAGAGGAGTTGTGAAATTTTATGGTAGGTCTATAGTGCACGATTATGGGGGCATTTGTGCATATGTATTGGTCAAAACATTTATTAGAGAAATATGTATTGGATCAATTATGTAATTTTTTGGTGGTTGTAGCGCACAATTATTGCGACATCTATGAATAGGTATTGGACAAAACTTCTAAATGACCACATCTTTTAATCTTTGTGCACATAACGAATCCTCTCATATGCATCATAACTACCCAAAAGTTGAAACAATAGCTTTAAACTCTTAAGTCACATACAAAGAAACCCAAAAAAAATCATGGAAATCTGATGTAACATTTAGAAGCTTAAAGTGCACAAAGTTAGGGTAAGCGACTACTAGATCCTTTTCTTTATAATGATATTTGAAAAATAGAAATTATAAATTGATAACATTCAAAGTTGAAATTAAATTTATAATTGTCTTATATCTTGAAGGAGAAATAATTTATATAATCAACACAATCTATAATTGTACGTTGATTACAACCCATGAATTTTGACCATTAACCATTGTTTAGAACAATCCCTTGAAAGATGACAACGTCTACCTAACCAGCAAAAATGCACATTTGACTGTATTTATTAATTAATTGAAAATAAAAATATATTGTATTCTGTTTTTTAATAAATTAATAAATATGTAAATGTATATTCTTCTAGCTGGGTAGAAATTGCCCTTGAATTACATGAAGGGCAAAATCTAGAACATTGACTATTGACCATTGACCATTTGAGCATTGACAATCGACCAAATAATTGTCTTAGATGTGTATAAGTGAGACGATTGCTTCTACCAATTTCCGATTTTCTAGGAAGGAAGCGAAACAGCTCCGGTAGAAAAACAGAGGGTCGAGGAAATAAGCAAGGAGAGACGAATCGACCGCACTGACTTTGTTAATCTTTGCCGGGAAAATACCTCAGAAAACAAATAGCGTACGAAGCACGGTCCGCGGCCTCACTAGAGGCGTACCATTACATCGTTGGAACAGAACTTCGTTCTCGTCATAAACCCCACCGAGGCAGGCTATAAAACACCTGCAATTCATTCATAACCAGAGTCCCTGCAAAAACCTGAGTTGCTTGTTAGAAATGGATTGGTTTTGTTGGCCTTGTTGTAATCCCCCACTGCCTGCTAATATTACTAATACCCCACCCCTACCGCCTGATCAAATCTATTCCACACCCGATTATTCCTCACCGCCTTCACCTGATAACAGTCCAGTGGATTCAAAGGATGGCAATAGTGACTATGAATGGGACAGTGATTTGCTTTTGGTGGGAATAGCGTGTATCTTTGTTGCCTTTTTAGTTATTGTTGGTGTTTATTTCCTGTATTCCCGTTGGCATGGGAACAGGGTAAGACAGAGAGACGTGGAGCACCGCCGTCCGCCGAGGCTCAGGATTTCACGCGTCCGTGGATCTTCAATGAGAGCGTCGGAAGATCGGTTTTTGGCGTCGCCTAGAGAGGGGCTTCGCAGGGGTATGGTGGATGCTCTCCCAGTTTTTGTCTACGAGCCGGAAAAATTCACCGACGGCTTACGCTGTGCCGTTTGCCTTTGTGAATTCCAGGAGAATGAGAAGGCCAAGCTGCTGCCTAGCTGCAACCATAGTTTTCATGTGGATTGTATTGATATGTGGTTTTATTCTCATTCTACATGTCCTCTTTGCAGGGCCAGAGTAGATGCTCAGCCTGTCCAAGTGGAAATGTCAGTTATAGAAGAAGAGATGGATGACAAAGTATCGATGAGCAGTACGAGCGGTTCCGAGGCAGAAGAGCAACATGTTAACAAGGAGAATGGCGATTCTTGTGAGAAAGAGGAGAATGGAGCACATACTGTCATTGACATGCCCACCACTGAAAACTAAGCTTCATCTCTCACATCTTCGCCCTTCGCTACATTATATCAGATTGCAATGGTATACTATTAGAGTAATGTTATTACAGTTTTAAGCAAAGCCTCCTTATGTGTTTCTAAATAAGAAGGATGGATGTTTTTCTCATATGTATGTATTCAGTAATAAAGGATTATATATATATATTTTGGCAACAATTTTCTTTTTAAATGAATAAGTATATTTAATTTCTAAATTAATTAAAAAATAACAGTATAATAGTTGTTTTTATTAGATCTGTCTTAAAAAGGTACATCTTCAAAGTTTATCTAGGGTGACATTCACTAAAAAAATGAAAGTTCAAAGGGTTAAAGTCAAAACATAACATAAAAAAATTAAGTAACAAATGCAAAATCAATAGAATGGGGGTCTTTATCATCAAGATTTTTCCAAACATCACTCAGGAAGAATTATTGCCTTTAGGTCCCACCCAATGAGAGCACCTTCTTTTTCATGGGTGTCCTCTTAAGGTTGTTGAGCATGAACCAAAGAGATGGTTAGCTCCAATTGAGGAGAGTTGTCGAAGTCTAGCCAACTAGGAGCACCATGCCTATGAGAAGAG
Organism: Sequoia sempervirens; assembly: GCA_007258455.2. NCBI lineage: Eukaryota > Viridiplantae > Streptophyta > Pinopsida > Cupressales > Cupressaceae > Sequoia > Sequoia sempervirens. Next base: position 251,176,550 of record VDFB02000015.1, read on the forward strand.
GTCGAAAGTGGTTGTAAGTGTTGAATCCAACCACAAGAGCATTATCTCTATTTTCTAGGGGTTGAGAGCCATGGGAATGGGATCCCTAGTCTCTTTTTGGTAAACTACTTGTGACCTCACTAGCATCCTCAAGGAGGAGAAGAGGAGGGAGGAAAGGCTCTAATAGCAATGAGGAGGGAGGAAAGGCTCTAATAGCAATGCATGAAACATTACCCCAATGATCCAAAAGCTCTTGTAAATGTGTCACTTCAAGTGCAACTTTGTTAGCTTGCACCTAGATTTGCATAAGCACATTAGAGCAAACCATAGCTAAATGTCTTAAAAATGAGTGACATTTCTATCTTTCTAAATACTAAAGAGAATATTTACCTCTAAGAACATGCAAAATATAGAGCAAGAGTAGGTCTAACAAAACCATATTCCATTGAAAAGGAGTAGGCAAAGAACTGAAGAAATCATGAATATAATTCCAAGCTTCCTAGGCTCTAGTGCAAAACCAAAAGAGATTCTTAGCAGTCTCGAACTATCCAAAAAATAGACATTGAGGATTAAGAATTCCCACATGATTTAAGTAAGAAATAAGTGGAAGGCTTGATAAAGAAAGCACAAGTAATGTTGGCCAATTTAGGCTCAAGAATAGCCAAATAGATAGATGGAATTGGCAAAGCCAAGTACCAGGAAAAGACTCAAGCTACCAATAATGGTTCATTTGACTAACCATACAAAGATGAGGATAAATCCACAAATTATATCCATTTTGAAGCTTATAATTATGAAATGGTGCATCAAGATACCATTTTCAATCCTTCCACCAAGGCTTGAATGATTTAAACCAGATTTTATGAATTATCTAAGAAGGAATAACATCAATAACAATCAATAAAGTATCCCTATCTTTATCAGATAGCCTAAATTTTATTTCATTTTCTAGACAAGAAAGAAAACTTTTGGTGGTTTACTAATGAGGTTTGATAGCATTTTTATGCCTTATTCAAATAATTTCAAGGCATGAATCCATGACACTTTAGTTAGAGGGTAGTCTTGACAAGATATAGTAGGAGACCACAAAATAAATTATTGTTTGATTTAGAGGACATTGTAAATAAATTATTTTATACCTAAAGAAGCCAAGGCTTAATTGTTAGAATATGTAAAATAAACAACTCAAGATTTGAAGCAATAAATAAAACTAGACAAAAATTATAAATATATATGATTAAAGAAATCAAAACAAAATTGTAAAATTAATTTTGAAGAGGGTAATGCAAATTCTCAAGAAGCAAAATAGCATTAGGAAAGCAACAACGTGAAGATACAAGATGCAAAAAGTGTATAAAACAAGCTAGTAGAGTGAGTATATATAGATTAGGTGAGAGGGAGGAGGTGGAAAATACAACCAATATGGAGAGGATACTAAAAGTGTCTAAGAATAGTAAACATAACTTGAACATATGCAACACCTCACACCACTCACACTAATACTCACTTTATTTTAACCTAAGAAATATCAATAAAATATATAAGAAAACCTAGCTTACTAGAAGTATAAAAACCTATGATAACACCCCCTTAAGCATAGTTTAGGTGGGTGAAAAGACGGGTCTTGGAAAATATGCTTGATGAGATGTACCCATGTACATTATAAAAAAATCTCCTCCCAAAAGAGAAGGAGCCTCTCCAAAATAAAAAGAGAAATGGATCTAAGAGAAAGTAAGGACTAGGTAGCCCCTAGAAGATGAAGCCTTCAACACCCTACCAAAGCTCACAAATGAAGAGACTTTTTTCTATGAAGGGTGGGTATAGATTGATGACTTTTCCATGAATGAACTACTTAAAATCTTTAAAATTCTATAAATAGTATAGATTGATGACCTATCCATGAGTGAACTCCCAAGTGTAGTGCATGTGGATCTTAATGTGCTTGGTCTATTGATGATGAAATAGAGTTTGTGAGAGAAATAATCACACTATGATTGTTACAAAATATAATATATGGTTATCTAAACTAAATACCAAATTTAATGAAAATATTGTAAAGCCAAATAACCTTGGTATCAACATTCACAACTCCCCGATACTTATCCTCATTTGAAGATAGAGACATATAGAATTACTTCATATTTGACCAAAAAATAGGACTTGAATGAAAGTAAAATTTTAACTTAAAGTAGAGTTGTAATCCTAGAAAACACGTACCTAATATGAATATATATAGCCCACCAATTTAATACAAATGCCTACTACACATTGAATCATAAAACTATGAGAAACTTGAATGTAGTGGAGAATACTCTTGGCTTATTTTCAGTTTAGCTTATGGGGCTCCTACATGAATTAAGAGACCATGTCCATGACATAAAATTTTGGGTAGATCATGTGAGTTAGGTGGATGAGGCTCCTAACAAGTTGTTGGTACAAAGTACCATCAACTAAGGGTGAACAAAACTAAGCCTCAAGTTTGATCCCCGAAAGAAAAGGAGTTAGTGTTGGAAATAGGATGCCATTTAATTGCAATCCTAAACATTATTTATTTCATGTATCTACTAAGTCCTTGGAAAATGTTCTCAAACACTAGGATTAGAGAGAGATTAATTTTGGATGAAATAGTCATGTTAATTGACATTTTTAATTAATTCTAAATGATAGGAGCATGTGAGGGCGTCCAAGATGAGTTCCTAAATAATAGGAGCACATGGGGCACCCACATGGTAGGTGACACTCACCTTGAGTTCAGTTAACTATTTGGAGTAAGAGATAACACTTTTGAATGCATGTAAAGATCTAGGAGTTAGGGATTGATGTTTACATGCATGAAGTTCAATTCAGATCAGTTCAGTTTAGTCTATCTGAATCAGTTTAGTTTAGTTCATTTCAATTCAATTCAGTTATGGTTTAGTTATCTTATGTTAGTTTTAGTTGAATGCTAGTTGACTTCAGTTAACTTGGAATGCATGACTAATGACTTGAGTTGCATGACAGATAATAGGTAACTTCCTTTAGTTAACAGGGGATGACCATTCTTGCATGAATGGTGGAGAGAGATGTTTCAGTTAACAAAAAATGACTTGGACCCACTTTGGGTGCTCAAGAACTAGCTTCTTGGAATTAACTCCTTTGCATATTAAGATATTTTAGAAGGTTGAGTTAAGTGGGCCCACTCTTGGGCACCTACTTTGAGGATAAATCCTTGAAGATATTTATGGAATAAAGGTTGAGTTACTACTTCAGTTTGGGACACCCTTCAATGGATGAAGATGATGATTTGGCATTGTTCTTCATGGTTAAACTCTACTTGGAAGAGATAATTGTACCTTTTAGGAGATAGGGATTGAGCTTTGTAATTTTAACTCTTTTGGAGTTTACAAAGTTGTTTATTGTCTATATATCTCAAGCAAGTTGAAGAGAGTTTGTATTGGTTTATTGTAGGTTGTGAAGAAGATTTGTTGAAGGAAGAAGAAGCATCTCAAGGAAGAATTGGAATTATTGTTACAATCTACTTCATAGATTAAATAATAAATTTATTCTTAGTGGGGTTTTTTCCCGAAAGGGTTTCTCCATGGTATATGTTATGTGGGTATGTGTAGGATCATCATGGAAAAAGCAGGCCCTTGAGTGGCAAAAAAATTAGAAAAATTAGAGTTAGGCAACTTGACGTAAAAATTTGAATAAGTTATCTCTATTATTTCAAAAATATGTAAGAATAAAATCTATAGAAAATTGAATGTAGTTTCTAAATTACTAAGTTTATTTTTATTTTTTTAATCTATTTGGTGAAAATTTGAAATTTCAATGCAGTAGTACTTAAATTTCAAGGAAAAAATAAGAAGTAGGTGTCTGTCTGACCACCCTAACCACAATAAAATGATAATATTGTTTTATAAGATTTTTAGATATAAGTAGAGGAATCATGTTAGGATGTGATGCGTACTTGTATTTTTTTTCCAAGTAAATAATTAATTATGATTTTTTATTACAACTTTTTTATCTCAAAAGCTTCAAATATCTCTACACCTTAACTTGATCAAAACTGGCGAAATTTCATTTTTTTTGATAAAGGTATTGTTAGTATAGAATGTGGCATATTTTGGATTCAAAAAATGTGATGTAGGGTGATCCCACAATAGTGATTTCCACGGTTTTGGCCAAGCCCAATTTAATGGCGAGAAATTATTTTTTAAACTAAATCTTCACATTCCGAGGCCTATAGCAAAACTAAGCAGGTATGAAGAATTTAGAGAAGATGATGCAAACTAAGGGGTGCCTCATCACGTTTTTTTTTTCTATAGATTCAAAATATCTGTTTTCAAATTTTTGGAATTAGATTCCACTTCTTTTTCCATCTCCCACGAAAAATGGTTTTTTTCAAAAAACAACATTTTTAAAAAGTGACGCACACCGTATAATGCATAACTTTTTTTCCTTGAAGGATAAAATTCTAATTTTTTCGAATTTAGAAATTCATAACTCCGATATCTAGTGCTTCCACTTGGTTAGATAGTTTTATTACGATCTAACCTTTAATCAAGGATTTCAAAGTCAAACCAATTCTGATTCGGACATGGCAGCGGTAGTATAATGTATAGGTGCATTATATCAAAATTCAATTTTCCTTTTCTATTGGATCAAGGACTTGATATATGGTGCACTCATATTTTCAAATTTTTTATTAATATCTGCTATTTTTCCACGTAATAACGATGAACCTTCATTTTTAGATGGAAAACCTATGTTTAATAAAACTAAAAAATAAATATGATAAAAACCAAAACATGTTAAAATTATATTAGTTGGATAGCTTGTTCTGAGGACTACCTGATTCCAGTTGGGTTTGTGAATATTCCTCCATTTTCATCCTCAAACTGAGCTCCGAAGTGCCAAAATTCAAGTTTTTTTTTGTCCCAAGGGGGATGAGGAATAAAAATTTGAGAAAGCGAACCTAAGTGAACGCCATAAAGAAGGGGTTTTGATGGATTTGCAGTATTAAGAGGGTTTAGGCCGAGCCTGGACCTACAGAACCACCTAGTGGATTCAGTCCCGAACCAGCGGGGTTTCTCAGAACATAAAAATCAAGTTTTTCTACATTTTTGTGAGTTTTTCCTTCCCTCACTTACATTAGCAAGCCCGCTGTTGTGGCCACTACCAGTGAGAAAAGATAGATGTTTTCGAATTAGCCTATCAGTAGGGACTTTAGTGGTAAATTTCAAATGAAAATGAATAATAATTATTAATTAAGTTAGAGTAAAACACTTGATTTTATATTGGTGAAATTCCTTTAAAACCCTTTTCATTTCTCGTAATTTGGGTAAAAAGAAATTAGTGATACATACCCTACATATGCCATCATATGCACTTTTTATTTATCATGATTTTTATACGTGTATCTTCTAATCTGTCTAATTCTTCTACAATCTTTTGTCTTCATTCTACAAATGATAAAATGAATTAATCAAATAATCACCCACAATGAATCTACAACAAAGAATACATATTTAGATCAACAATCATAAATTTTTACAAAGTATTAAGCTACATAAACACCTCAATTCTCAACATTTGGTATCAGAGTTGAGGTTGGGTAGAGTATTGGGATGCCTTTCTCTTAAAATATTGGAAGTTATTTGGTTGTAGTGGGAGCTTTTACTATTTTTTGTTATTTTTTATTTTGGAAAATAAGTTTGTTACAAGAGGCATATATTTTTTCTTTTGAGGATGTTTATCATGTGTCATTGAGAGCTGGGATTCACAGGTTTAGTGTACTTAAGCTTATGACAAAAATGTGGTTTTGATTATGTGCATCATGATGCCACGGGATTTCTCAGTATCACGGTTCAGTGGGAGCATTTGGCAATCAAGGGGTTTCTTGGTTGTAGGATGGTTTTGTTATTATGTCATCGTATACTCTCGATTAGCAGTTTAGAGTTGTGGCATGGTACATGTTATGATAATTTTGATCATGAGGAAATGTCTAAAATTCCATATGCTTTTGACAGTGATGGTTTTATGTTTATCTTGTTGCCATGTATAGCTCAGTATCATAGTTTAGTGGGAGCTTTGGTAGGATATAGTGATCTTCATGAAGAGGATGGTAGTCACAATGGAATGTGTGACTCGGTACCATGGTTTAGTGGGAGTTGTTGGCAGTGACGTGGATGCATCATTGGTAAGGTTATCCTCATGTGATTGGGGATATAGTTTTTTCTTGGTTTATAGTGGTTGCTATTATGTCATGGTTTACTCTTCTTACATTTAGAGTTTGGAATCTCTTGAGACTAAGATGTTTAAGTGTGTTATGGTGCATATGATCTCCTAGAAGGAGATGGTTAGATTTTGGATGTCATGTTTATGTTCAAGATTGGATCTTTGACATTGATCTTACATGTAGTTCTCTTAAGTATTGGGTACATTAATCATTTGCTTGATTACTTCATGATCTAGTGCTATGTTGCATTTGGATTTTGACATGGATTGGTTGTTTACAAGTCCTCATGGAAACTTGGAGAAATAATTAAGGCTTGAGTTCTCTTATGGTAAGAGATATATGTTGGAATAGTTACTAGTAAGAAAAGCTATTTTCAACAAAACAGATCGAGGAGCCTACACCTTGGTTGAATGTGAGTTCAACACACTCGGTGGTTTCACATGCCTCCAAAGAGGTAGTTTGGATACAGAGACTTGGGAAAGGTATTGGTTTTAATTGCAAGTAAGGTAAACTTGAATGTGATAGTCAAAGTGCTATGTGTTTAGCCAAAAATCCTATGCATCATGCTCGTACTAAGCATATTGATGTTAATTATCACTTTGTGCGAGAAATGGTTGAGAGTGGGAAGGTATTAATTGAGAAGTTCGACACTTTAATTAATGTTATAGATTATCTTATGAAACCAGTTCCTTCAGATAAGTTCTCTTGGTTTTAATCATTTTCATGGAGCTTCATGATTATGCAGGTTGCATTTGAAGTTGGCTTGGATTGATTAGTTGGTGTAGGAAGGCCATTGGCCTTAAGTTTTGTACTTGATTTATAATAATATTCCTTGTTTAGAATAATTGCAATGTAGAATGTCAAGTGGGAGAATGTTGGAAATAGGATGCCATTTAATTGCAATCCTAAAGATTATTTATTTCATGTATCTCCTAAGTCCTTGGAAAGTGTTTTCAAACACTAGGATTAGAGAGAGATTAATTTTGGATGAAATAATCATGTTAATTGACATTTGTAACTAATTCTAAATGATAGGAGCATGTGAGGGCATGCAAGATGAGTTCCTAAATAATAGGAGCACATGGGGCGCCCACATGGTGGGTGACACTCACCTTGAGTTCAGTTAACTATTTGGAGTAAGAGATAACACTTCTGAATGCATGTAAATATCCTAGGAGTTAGGGATTGGTGTTTACATGCATGAAGTTCAGTTCAATTTAGTTCATATCATTTCAGTTTAGTTTAGTTTAGAATCAGTTTAGTTCAATTCAGTTTAGTTTAGTTTAGAATCAGTTTAGTTCAATTCAGTTTAGTTATGGTTCAGTTATCTTCAGTTAGTTTTAGTTGAATGCTAGTTGACTTCAGTTAACTTGGAATGCATGACTAATGACTTGAGTTGCATGATAGATAACAGGTAACTTCCTTCAGTTAACAGGGGATGACCATTCTTGCATGAATGGTGGAGAGAGATGTTTCAATTAACATAAAATGACTTGGACCCACTTTGGGCACCCAAGTCGGCTTCTTGGAATTAACTCCTTTGCATGTTAATATATTTTATAAGGCTGAGTTAAGTGGGCCCACTCTTGGGCACCTACTTTGAGGATAAAGCCTTGAACATATTTATGGAATAAAGTTTGAGTTACTACTTTAGTTTGGGATGCCCAAATGGACGAAGATGATGATTTGGCATTGTTCTTCATGGTTAAACTCTACTTGGAAGAGATAATTGTACCTTTTAGGAGATAGGGATTGAGCTTCGTAATTGTAACTCTTTTGGAGTTTACAAATTTGTTTATTTCCTATATATCTCAAGCAAGTTGAAGAGAGTTTGTATTGGTTTATTGTAGGTTGTGAGGAAGATTTTTTGAAGGAAGAAGAAGCATCTCAAGGAAGAATTGGAATTATTGTAATCTACTTCAGAGATTAAATAATACATTGATTCTTGGTGGAGTTTTTTCCCAAAAGTGTTTCTCCACAGTATATGATGTGTATCGTCTAATGTCCTATCTAATTCTTCTACAACCTTTTGTCTTCATTCTACAAATGATAAAATGAATTAATTAGATAATCACCCACAAAGAATCTGTAACAAAGAATACATATTTAGATTAGAAATCATAAAGTTTTACAAATTATTAAGCTACATAAACACCTCAATTTTTAACAGTTAGAATAGGCTTGCAGTCATCCATGTGTGTAATGTATTGGGTTAAAACAATAATGTTAATCATATTCTTAAACTTTAAAAAATACTTATTATTTGATTAACACTATCAACTCTACAATTTAATCTTGAATCTTAGAGAACTTAGATTTAAAACTACTACATGTATTTATCATAAATATCATTATATTTTAAACAATAACTAAAAAAATAAATCCCAATATTCTTGTTATAATGAACAAAAAAAAGATGAAATATTGATATTTGTCTTCTTATATCATTGGTTGTGTTACATTCAAATAGTTCTACAATATCAATAACTACAACAAAAAATTAATTCCAAAAATAATTTTAAGTTAGAACAACACAATGCGACTAAAGTCTACATCCATTGCAGCTCAAATACAAACTTTGTATGAGATCATTCTCTAAAATTACCAAGGTTTTTATCTAAGGATTCTCACACTCTAACATAAGTACTCAAAATGGGTTTTGAAAGGAATTTGATTGAGTGTAGATCATCCTCATATAAAAAAAATAACTCTCTCTTATCCTCCATTCACAACCATAGCTTCAACTTTGAACAATGATCATGGGATCAAGAAAAAATCCACAAATAATGACACAAAAATATACTACTAGAAAAAATACAACAAATTCTAGGAAGTTAGGAGGGAAACATATAAATATAGGGAAAAAGTCAAGGACAAGGGGTCATCCATAACACAAGACTCAACTAAAGGATGAAGTGTTAGGGGTTAAGAAAAATGCATGATATGATGGATAATTCTAAAAATTTGATAAGTGAAGAGAAAAGTTGGAAGAAAATACAGAATGAGAAAAGGAAAAATATAACAGATGAAAATAGGGAACACATAGGAGTAAACCCCATATGCAAAAACTTATATTGACTAAAAACTATCATAATGTAAGCTTTCACCACTCAAAATTTCTTGTCCTCAAGAAATTATAGGTTTAAATGACCTAATATCTATTATCTTCCCACATTGCATCCTCCACTAGAGGATTTTTCTTCCAATTAAGGTAGTTCTTAGTGCTTCTATTTCTTAGCTTCCTCTCCCTTGCATGAATGACTACTTGGAGAGTCAAAACTAGTTTTCCATCTTTATCAATTAGAATTAACTTGGTTGATAGTAAAATATGTTTTCAAATTTACTTTAATGAACAAGATACATGGATCACATTATGAATCTTACTTCCCTCTAGAAACTCAAACTCATAGGCAATTTCACCAATCCTTCTCAGAATAAAGTAAGCATTAATTTTCTAAGGTCTAGTTTCCTTTGAAGAAGATTGTTTGTATGGTTATAATCTAGCAAACACCATGTCTCTATTCTCAAAATTTCTTTCAATTTTATGATGGTCAAATAACACCTTTGTCTCATAAACTTGACCTCAAGCAAATTTGAGTATATTGAGGACTCATTGTAGTAGAACCTTGTGCAAAACTTTCATAGAGAAACTTTTAGTTGTTTGGTACCTAAGAAACATTGGCAAGTGGTTATCCTTGTAATGCTACTCACCAGATACCTTTGAAAATATAATGGTGGAATATGCCCGTATTGTCCTAATCCTTCATTGTTAGCACTTTGAAATATTGGGCTGACACTATTTTATACCACTTTTTAAAGTATTATTAGTGGGCTCACAAGTGAAACACTCTACTTGAGTAATTATGAAACACATGCATCCTTATCTTCTTATTTATGAAAAACCTACATAGAACTTGACTCAAACCTTTGTGAAGTCTAACTTTATCAAAACACTTGAATCATGAACCATTTTTTTATGAATAAAAAAATGCCTTTGAAAATGTTCATGATGAGTGCCTTCTATATTAGGAAATATATTGTGATAATGAGAAACTTGTAGATCAACATAAATATCCTATTAAGTTCCCCAATAGTATTCCCAACACTAAACAAGGTTATACCTAACTAGATCCTTTCCTTCTTCAAAACAACAAATACCATGGTTAGGTGCCTCATAATTATAGGAATCAGATTCCTCAAAATTATAACCTTGAACACTTTCAAAATAGAAACCTTCCAAATCGTCCATCAAATAATCATCCATTAATTTGTATGTATTCTCATCCATAAAACCCTCAACTAATCCCTATAGATCCCTCTTTCAATATTGTTCCTAATCCAACCTCTAGAGATCCTAATTAATCCATTAAATTTTGTATCAATCCTCATTCATTAAGTTCTCCATCTACCTATTGTGATAGGTCGAATGTGAGCGTTAAAATAAGAGCAGCAAGTAAAAGAGTGCAAATAAAAACTAAAACAACCTACACCTCAAGATTAGCCTAAGTTGGAAACAAAACAAGATAAAAGCAACAAAATGGAACTTTATACCTTGCGTCGAATCGATCCTTTGGTTGGCCCTTCGATCTTTGATGTGTATGCTCCTTGGATGGCAAGTAGATGCAAGCTAAATGATGTTGTGAGGATGAGTGCAAGTGGATGAAAACAAGAAAATGGCTAAGTATAAGTTGAGAAACAAAATTGGAAGAGTTTGGCTAGCAAAATGATCTCACTAAAATGAGAGAAAAGAGGGGGTATTTATAGGATTTTTGAGAAATCCTAGGGGAAATGGACGGTCAAGATTGAGCCACAAAAATATCAAGATGTAGGGCTAAGGTGAGTTGAGAACTCACAAGCCCTCACATCTTGACATGTGGCATGTGATTTAGCCCTAAAAGGTGAAGTGGACATGAGGTGGAAGGGTGGTACATGACATGGAGGGGAGGTACAAAGTACCTTGGGATTGGACAAGATCTCCTCATAAAGGAGGTCCTTGTCCCCATGTGGGTGAGAGGACATGTGAGGAATTAAAAATTCCTCAAATATTCTCATGGGGAGATGGGAAAGAATAAAGAATAAGTGAAGGACATGTGGAAGAAGTGAAGGAATTAAAAATTCCCTTTGGGTGCCTTGGGATTAAAAGGGTGAATTAAAAATTCACATGGGGAAGGGAGATGCCTTGTCCAAAAGGGAAGGCCTTTAATAGGGTTGACTGGACATATGTCATAAAGGACAAGGGGAAGAGAAAATGGAATTTAATATTCCTTGGAAGGATAAAAGGAATTAAAATTCTTTGAGAGGTTGATTAGGCTGGTGATGAGGGGTTAGAGGAAGGTTAGGTGGCTAGAGAGATTAGAGGCCAACTTGCAAAAAATTGGAGGATGTGACACCTCTAATCAAAGATTAGGCATGTGCACATCTGGTGATGGGATTAGAAGAAGATTAGGATAAGATAAAAATGATGGAGGATGTGACATGAAGGGAATTAAATATGGAATATTTATTTAATTCAATTGATGGAAGGAAGATTAAAGAGATAAGGTATTATTGATTAAATAGGGATTTGGCAGAATTAAAGATATTAATTAAATAATAGAGTATTACTTAACGAAAATAAGATGAAAGGGGATGAATTTGGATAACTTAAGTGTCCAAATTTAGACATCTACATTTTTCCCCTCTTTGAGATGGTGTTACGAAGTAGCATCATTTCAAAGATTATTAAAATATAGAACCTAGAAGAAGATGGTTAGATTGGAAAAGATGCCCCAGTCATCAAAGGAGTGACTAGGAAGAAAGATGATGGGGGGAAAGATGAAAGTTAGGGATGAAGGATGCCCCCTCAAGAGGACATGCGGGTTCAAGAGAACATGGGTGGGCTCTCGAAATGGATGAGATGATGCAAGGGGAGTTGAAGAAGATGATGGAATGTGATAGAAGAGTGGGAGGGGAGTGTGATGAAGGATGAATGGATGGGGGGGATTTTGATAGGCGAGAGGATGAAATCCAAATGCAATTTGCCATCGTCGGAGCACTATTTTTTGCTATAGCATAAGACACAAGACGCCAAGGTATGAAGAACCAAGGCGGATTAGTGTCTTATGCATAAAACAAACATAACAAACAAGAAGGCTATCCCAACACCCCAAAGTCATGGTGACTTTGGTTGGGCCAAGTATTGGGATAACCACAAACACACAAGGATGCCCCAGTGTAACACAAGACCTCAAGGATCTTGGTGGGTACTACGTGGGACAACCGAGAAGGCAGAAAAGATCAAGATACACCCCTATGTTGACTAGTCAAAGCACACCATGATATGATGGATCAAGGCGACGATGACAAGTGATGATAGGGAGCTCAAATGATAAACAAAAGCCAAAAGCATCAAAAGATCGCAATCAATTTCAACATCCTTTGCCATAGGATCAATCAAGGGGATGGATGGGATTGATGAGGTCTGTTAGGAAGGATGCATCCTGTTGAGACCGATGATGGATACTAAATTAAAAGATTGATATGACGTAGGATATTCAGAACCGATTGGATATGATGATACAAGTGGATCTCATTTGTTAAGATCCAGCTAGATAAGGGCGTAGCTTGACGATGCGACACAAGAGACATGACACAAGACATGAGACCTCGATGGATGATAAATATGGGACAGACAAATAGGAACAAGATAAGAAGAATGATGATAGATGATAAAGGATAAGATGGACAAAGTAGAAAGATTGATGATAGGCGATCGATAAAGGGACAAAGTGGACAATGAAGATTGATGATGGAACCCCGGGGGCGGATCAAATGATCGACCTTGCCTACGTGAAAGCGCAGGGGCAACGTAGTTCGATAAAGGTTGATGACAGAACATGATGGATATTTTAATGGATGACCAAGATAGGATGGAGAACAGGAGAAAATATAGATCGATGATGGATGGAACCCCGGGGGTGGATCAAATGATCGACCTTGCCTACGTGAAAGCACAGGGGCAACGTAGTTCGACAAAGGTCAAAGACAAGTGATGGATGAAAGATGATGAGATGACCCTAGATAAGGGGTTAAAATGATTGGACCGACATGATGGGACAAGATAGACTTGTTGGATTGGATTGGAGGATAGAGACTAGACAAAGCTCGGGGATGGGATACTTATTCAAATCATCAAAAGATGAATTGGGAGGATGAGATGACGAATAGATGAATGATGAAAAAGGATAGGAGATTGAAAAGATGTGAAAAAGAAGCAGAAGTGATGGCGATAAGATAGATGACATTAGATTGCATGGGGAAAATCCTATAGCTAGATACCAATGACAAGGGATTATGAGATGGGATGAGGGTAGAGGATGGGGGGAGGAAAAGGATTGTTTGGGTGGATTGGATAGAGGGATAGGGATTTGGATGAGGAAAAGGTGACCAGATGGAGAGATGACTGATTCTTGGAACTAGAAGGTGAAGGGTGGGATCAGGTGGAAGATTACGATTGATGAGAGTTTGAAATGATAGAAGGAGGTTTGATGAAGGTTTTGAGATGATAGAAGGTTTGATGAAGTTTTGAGATGATAGATGAAGGTTTGAAATAGATAAATGGTTACATGGAATGGGTGAATGGATTTATTAGAATGGATGAATAGGACAGAGTTGAAGAAGATGGAGGGAGGAATCGTAAGATTTTGTTTGATATCCAAAGATCTTGACTGCAGATGGATTAAAGCCCAGATGAGGGTTTCAGTTAAGCTCAGATTGGGATTAGATGAAAGCTCAGATTAGGATGATTGGAGTGAAGATGAGAATGATTGGGGGATGTGATTGGATGGATTCTACATTGAGGTCCATGGTTTAAAGGGCGTAAAGTGTTGACAATTAGATTTTTCCAAATTTGGCAATTTTCAAAAATTGTCAAATTTTGCCATTTTGGGAAACTTCATGGTCGTATGTTTGAGAGTCACAATTTTTTCCAAGAAATACCCATTGGTGAGATAGGATGAATTGCCAACTAACATCCCAGATTTGAGATATGCATTTTGAGTTATGAGTGAAAACAATTTTTCAAAATGCTTGAAAAAAATACTAAATTGGGATTTTGAGGGACTAGATGAAAGTTTGAGGCCCCCAAAATGGGTCAAAACGGGTTCCAACAGCTTTCAAGGAAACCAATTGGAAATCCACTTGTTATCTCATAACGCAACCACCCGTCAAATTTCAGCTCAAACAGACACTCGAGTCAAAAGTTATGGCCTCCGGAAGTTTTGGTGTAAAAATCAAAACCCCCAAAAATATGGTTTTTCGATAAATTTTGAAAATTTCAAGACATGGGTTTTGTCTGGGGCGTCGAGATTAAAAATGGGTAGGAAATTTTTTTTTATGAGGTGCCTTGGATTGCGCGCTGGAGGGGGGAAAGGCCACGACCACGGACCTGGCCCACCGCTGCAGTGGGTCCGCCACCGCCGGGCGGACTGCATCGCCATCCTGCGGGCCACCCCGCCGTCACAGGGCGGTCAGGTCCTCACCGCTGGCATGATCCACACACCGATGGCTGACGCGGGTCCGGCTGGCCACGGGCGACAGTCCGCCGGTGGCAGATGGATCCGCCATCGCCGGGGGCGGACAGGTCCGCCGCCGCCGGTGGCAGACGGATCCGCCATCGCCTGGGGCGGACAGGTCCACCGCCGCCGGTGGCAGACGGGTCCGCCGCTAGGGGATGGAGAGGGGAGATGGGGGGATGGGATGGGAGAGATGGGGGGAGGGGATGGGGGGAGGGGATGGCGAGGGAATGGGAGAGATGGGGGGAGATGGGGGGATGTGATGGGAGGGGATGGGGGATGGGATGGGAGGGGATGGAGAGGGATGGGGGATGGGGGGGGATGGAGAGGGATGGGGGGGATGGGTAGGGATGGAAGGATGAGGGATGGGGGGAGATAGGTAGGGATGGAATAGTGAGACAGGGATGGAATAGTGAGACATGGATGTGATGGTGGATGTGTATGAAGATATGGATGGGGGGGAGAAGAGATATGGATGGATGGAAAGATAAGGGTGGGGAGATGGCAAGGATGTGATTGGACAGGATGAATGATGTGTCCAAGGACTATAGCACAAAGGGAGATAGATGCCCCCACTCTAGATATGTCATGTGCGAGGAGGCATGAAGGATGCAAGGCAAGTGGATGGGAAAGGATGGGGAGATGGGAGGGATTGGAAGAGATGGAGAGGGATGTGGGATGGAAGGGATTCATGACAGGTGGATAAGGAAGATAGACAAGTGCGAATGACAGTTGGGATAGTGTACGGATGATGGGAATGTATGCCAAGAGGCGTCCAAAGCATGTTGATATGTTTTCCCTATTGTTATCAAGATCACAAGGAGGATGGAAGGATTGGGGTAAATGAGATATGCCAAGAAGGATGTGTAAGCTCGATAGGATGGACAAAAATGATGTATAGCAATAAGATGGGTGCATAGCCAAAAGCGTAGCAGGAAGCATAGTAGATGGAGGGAATGCAAATCAGGAAATTGCCCCCAAGTGCAGATGGGGATTTATGCATGACGCCTTTTTGCCAGGTTTTCATCATGGTACTTATCCAAGGCGCTTGTTTTCCAAGTTTTCACCATTGGACGGATATTTCTCTTTACTATTTTATTTTTTTGATTTGATTTGATTTGATTTGATTTGATTTTTTATTTTTTATTTTGGATTTTTGGACTTTTTGGATAGTATGCGGAAGGAGATGGATAAGGATAGGGAGGCGAATAAGTGGATTTAGAAGACATACGATAAGGATATAGATGAAGGACTCAAGCATCAAGTTCTATACGAGGTATTAAGAGCTCATGTTCGAACCCACTATTGGATGTTGGTGCAACCTTAGGATAAATGGATTATGCTAGAGGATAAATGAGAGGGATTTGATGGGGAAGGTACAAGGGATAATGGGTGGGATGTTGGAAATGGTATGGATAGAATGATGGGGTGGATACGTGATGGGGAGATGAGTTCAGGACCAACATTGGCACATGTGGTGACAGATGTGAAAAGATAAGGGGACTAATGGATGGAGAATGTGGGGATAATGGAGGAGATGGAATAGCGAATTTCGGAACATAGGGACCCAAAATAGATTTAAGAGATGAAAGGGGTGTATAATTAGCTTTTGGATTAGCAACTTTGGATGTTCTTACAGATTTTTCATTTGATGGCATTGCATCTTTTTTCTTTGGGATCCACATGGTTTTGATCTTTGCTTTGCTGGCTCTTTGCGAGCTATAGATTTGATTTTGATTTGGGATTTTGTTTTTCTTTTCTTTACCATGTCTTTTAGAGGGGACATGGGAAGCATTGGATTCATGTGGATGTTTGGATTTATGCATTTTTATGTTAGCATCCAAAGTGCATTTATTAGCAATGGGATGGGTGTGAGAAGATGGATGATGTGGGGTGGTGGAGGTAGGATTATGAGGATTACATGTAGATGGAGGATGTGCCGTTATGTGCCTTTGTTGATCCTGATTATGGGACATGCGAGAGGGATGTTTATGATGGATGACATGGATAGGTGTTGGATGAATGAATGTATGAGATGGAGGAGGTGATCTTGGGATATACAGACCCAAGATGGATAGAGTGGATGAAGGATAGGAGATGGTGGATGGAGGGATGTAAGGACCCAAAATGGATGGAGCAGATGAAGGAGGAATATGGACGGTTGTTTTGAGGTGATACGATAGAGGAGGAGGGATGGCAGCATATGATTTGGTGGGGCGATGGGAAGAGCCAATATTTCTTTTGGAGAAGGCTCATTGAGGATGTCTAGAAGTTGTACCAATGTGTTTAGATTGTGAGTCTTGGGGAATAGATCCAAGACCTTGCATGCAGATTTGTTCTTTGACTTGGATGGGCTCTAAAATACCTTGCTCGTGAAGGCCTAGACCTTTTCCTTGATAGTTCATTTTCTTGAGCATTCGATCCATGATAGGATTTTGTTATTCGAAAACATGATGCAGTCCATTATCGTGGGGGATGATGGGTGGTATATACACTGTGTTTTTCTTCTGCAAGGAGGCCACCATGGAAGAATGTGAGAGTACCAAGGGGATATGCAAGCGGTGTGGGGATAGCATTTTTAGGCGATGATGGGGGATCCTGAGAAGGAGATGATGGGATAGCAGCACTTGGATGGGTGGTATTAGGAGAGGGAGTAGGGGATATGATAGGATCTGATTTTGTGGTAGCAGGCTCATGCAATGGAGACAAAGATGGAGCAGTAGAATCTTGAATGTCAAGAGGATCATGGGATGGAATGGATGGGGGACTGTGATCTTGCGGTAGACTAGATGGGATGGTAGGATCTTGATCTGGAGGAGGGGATATGTTGGCATGCTTTGGATCAGGCTCTTGGCATGACTCATCGTGTGCGAGAGGTATGATAATGGAGTCATGGGGACTCTTCAAGTGGGGAAGATGGAAGGATGGTGGATTCAAAATATTCCCGGAATGGATACTAGGAGTGGAAGTGGATTGATTTGGGTGTCGTCGAGCAGGTTCGACGGCCTCGGAGTAGGGGGTGGGTGTTCAATGGATTTGGTAGATGATGGTAGGAGGTGGGGACTCGTGGATTTAGAGGATGTGATGGTAGGTGGGGACTCAAAGGAAGTCAGAGGATGTGATGGTATCATCAATGATAGGTGTTGATGGAGAAGGGTCTCGCCACTAACGCACCATGGATGATGGGTTGGGATGGCATGGTTTCACAACTGCAATGTGTGGAGTGGGGGATGTTTCCTTTGTTATAAGTCCTTGGAGAAACTTGATACGCTAGGCTGAGATGGCGAGGTGGGAGTGGATGAAGGTTTATGGATTAGTGGACTAGGATTAGATGGAAGATTAAGACTGGATGGAGGATTAAGGTAAGGATATGGGCATGGGGAATTAGGATAGGATGACACAGACGGTGGATCGTTGGTAGAAGATATGGGTGGCGTGTTGTAATAAAGGTATTGGGATGGTGGATTAGGACACAAGGAGGCGGGTGGTGGATTGTAGTAAGGGTATGGGGATGGTGGATTAGGATAAGTTGATGGGTGTGTTTGACTAGGATAGGAAGGTGTGAATGTAGGATTAGGCTAAGCGGATTGGTATGGGAGATTGGGGTAGTGGGTACATGTGGATGGAGGATTGAAATAAGAGGATGTGGACAGGGGATCAAGATAGGGGTATTGTGACGGCAAACTAAGATAAGGGGATGACGTAGATGAAGGATATGATGGATATGATGGACATCCCTTGTCAAAGGTAGCATAAGGAGTGTGATTAGGCATAGATGAAGACATGATGGGATAACTCAATGGGGTGATTGGATTTTGGAATGTGGGTGGAGAAAGCTTACTAGCAATGATAGTGTCAAGGGGATCTATGCCGTATACCTCTTGATCAACAAGACTTTCATTATCATCGTTGACATAATTAGGGTTTCCCTTGACCACTATTGATGGAGGATAATAATTCATGATGATGAAAGGATAAAGAGGATGGACAAAAGATTTTGGATGGAAATGGACTAAGCTCAAATCGGGATTTAGGGCAAGCTCAGATCGGGATTGGATTAAAGCTCAAATTAGGATGATTGGGTGATTGGATGGGATTGATTTTGACAATTGGATTGGATTATCAAAGGATGATTATGACACCGAATCTGCCTCGAGATGGAAGTAGATTGATTGGGTTGAAGGTGATTGGATAGGGATGCGATTGGATTGGATTGGATTGGATTGGATAAGATCGATCGATGATTGATTGATAAGATCGACTGATGGATGATGAAAGAGACTACAAATCCCGTTCATAGATTATCTTAGATGACTTAGGATACTGATTGATCGGATTAAAGGATAAATGGATGATTGCAGCACCGAATCCACCTTGAGATTGAAGGTGAATTGATTGGGCCAACGATGATTAACTTAGGACAGATGACAATCCTAAGAGGATGTTAATGATGATGATCAGATCAGATACTTAGGTCAATTTGGATAATAACCCGAGATGAAGTTCAAAGGATTTGGGTGGGGAAAACAATGATTTGATTGGAGAAATGGATGATAGAAATGGATGAAGAAATACTCAAAATGAGCAAACGGTTGATTGGGACGGATGAACGATTACTTGAAACGAGTAAACGAATGATCAAAATGATAGAACGAGGGTTCAAAATGATGAAAGAAGGTGTGAAATGTATGAATGATTACTCGGAACGAGTAAACGGATGATCGAAATGACAGAATGAGAGTTCAGAATGATGAACGAATGTGTTAAATGGATGAGAGTTTACTCGGAACGAGTAAACGGATGATCAGAATGACAGAACGAGAGTTCGAAATGATGAACAGATATGCTGAAATGGATGAACGTTTACTCGAAACAAGTAAACGGATGATCAGAATGATAGAACGAGAGTTCAGAATGATGAACGAATATGTTAAATTGATGAGAGTTTACTCAGAACGAGTAAACGAATGATCAAAATGATAGAACGAGAGTTCAGAATGATGAACGGATATGCTGAAATGGATGAACATTTACTCGAAACAAGTAAACGGATGATCGGAATGATAGAACGAAAGTTCAGAATGATGAACAGATATGTTAAATGGATGAGAGTTTACTCGAAATGAGTAAACGGCAAGAATGGTAGGGTATACTTCCTTCGAGGAGGCAGATGGTGAAGAAAAGGGTGCCCTGTCGAACTTCTCAAAAGTATGAAGTGGTATATATCATTGGAAAAAGCACGAAAAAATGAGAAGAATTGCCTTTGAACGGAGTCAATCAGATAAACGGTGTGGAAATGGTGACCTCAGGAAGAAAGAGCAGAAGGTCAAATCTGCCACTCTGTAAGGACAGGTCCGCCACAACATAAGGACAGGTCCGCCACTGCACTAGGAAAGGTCCGCCACAGCATAGGGATAGGTCCGCCACTGCACTAGGATAGGTCCGCCACAACACAGGAACAGGTCCGCCACAACACAAGGACAGGTCCACCACAGCACAAGGATAGGTCCGCCACTGCACTAGGATAGATCCGCCACTGTAGAAGGACAGGTCCGCCAAAGGATAAGTTTAAGTTGGATGTTTTGGATGGATGGGTAAGGGAAAGGATCCAAAATATAGCAAACACTAATAATGATTAGTTTTGCACGAGAAAGACAATTTAGACAGCACAACCCTAAGATTAGTAAAGATGGGTATGGCCAACAAAGTCTTCTACTCTAGGATAAACATGGTTGCTAAGGAGTCCTCGATATACGCATGGTACGTAAGGCCCAAACCGTGAACACCAACCCATTACAAGCGTGAGTCAGGAACCTTAGCGAGATACTAAAGGCTCGGACCAACTCTTCACATCATCCCGACGCTTCGCCAATTACAACGTGGTTGGACTGAGGTACAGCTTTCGCTCTCCCCCCTTTATATACCCCGTCGGTACGCATGGTTGGAATCATCCCTTGGGGTAATGAAATCCCCAAGCAGGTCCCACTAAGAAAGTGAAAAATAGGTGACTCAAAGGACTTGGAAAGCTACGATTTCTCGTCACCCAGGATCGCCAAATGGCGCAAGGGGATTGGATACGTCAAATAGCCTTCCCAAACACGCCAAACAAGGTTTATTGACCCCTCTTTTAATTAAACTATGTGCCTATTTTACCAACAGACAATCGGAAAAAACTTGAAATTTTTACCTTCTGGAGGACAGGTCTGCCACTCTGCAGGGACAGATCCGCCACTCTGCATGGACAGGTCCGCCACTCTATCAGGACAGGTCCGCCACTGCAGGATAGGTCCACCACAACAGGACAGGTCTGCCACCGGAGGACAAATCCACCACCCTGCTAGGACAGGTCCGCCACTGCAGGATAGGTCTGCCATAGCAGGACAGGTCTGCCACTCTGTCAGGACAGGTCCGCCACCGCTGGACAGATCCACCACTCTGTCAGGACAGGTCCGCCACTCTGCAACCTGGACCTTGAAAAATGCAAAAAATAGCAAACATGAAAGAAATAGACCCGTTTGTGGGTCCCACCGGGCATGCCAGAAATGTGATAGGTCAAATGTGAGCGTTAAAATAAGAGCAGCAAGTAAAAGAGTGCAAATAAACACTAAAACAACCTACACCTCAAGATTAGCCTAAGTTGGAAACAAAACAAGATAAAAGCAACAAAATTGAACTTTATACCTTGCGTCGAATCAATCCTTTGGTTGGCCCTTCGATCTTTGATGTGTATACTCCTTGGATGGCAAGTAGATGCAAGCTAAATGATGTTGTGAGTATGAGTGCAAGTGGATGAAAACAAGAAAATGACTAAGTATAAGTTGAGAAACAAAATTGCAAGAGTTTGGCTAGCAAAATGATCTCCCTAAAATGAGAGAAAAGAGGGGGTATTTTTAGGATTTTTGAGAATTCCTAGGGGAAATGGACGGTCAAGATTGAGCCACAAAAGTATCAAGATGTAGGGCTAAGGTGAGTTGAGAACTCACAATCCCTCACATCTTGACATGTGGCATGTGATTTAGCCCTAAAAGGTGAAGTGGACATGAGGTGGAAGGGTGGTACATGACATGGAGGGGAGGTACAAAGTACCTTGGGATTGGACAAGATCTCCTCATAAAGGAGGTCCTTGTCCCCATGTGGGTGAGAGGACATGTGAGGAATTAAAAATTCCTCAAATATTCTCATGGGGAGATGGGAAAGAATAAAGAATAAGTGAAGGACATGTGGGAAGAAGTGAATGAATTAAAAATTCCTTTTGGGTGCCTTGGGGGATTAAAAGGTGAATTAAAAATTCACATGGGGAAGGGAGATGCCTTGTCCAAAAGGGGAAGGCCTTTAATAGGGTTGACTAAGGACACATGTCATAAAGGACAAGGGGAAGAGAAAAGGAATTTAATATTCCTTGGAAGGATAAAAAGAATTAAAAATTCTTTGAGAGGTTGATTAGGCTAGCTGATGAGGGGTTAGAGGAAGGTTAGGTGGCTAAGAGAGATTAGAGGCCAACTTGCAAAAGTTGGAGGATGTGACACCTCCTAATCAAAGATTAGGCATGTGCACATCCTAGTGATGGGATTAGAAGAAAGATTAGGATAAGATAAAAATGATGGAGGATGTGACATGAAGGGAATTAAATAAATGGAATATTTATTTAATTCAATTGATGGAAGGAGGATTAAAGAGATAAGGTATTATTGATTAAATACCTTAGGGATTTGGCAGAATTAAAGATATTAATTAAATAATAGCAGTATTACTTAATTAACAAAAATAAGATGAAAGGGGATGAATTTGGATAACTTAAGTGCCCAAATTTAGACATCTACACCTATATATATATTTGTGAACCCTTGATTTTATCCTATTTTAAAGATGCAAAACAATTAAAATGTAACGTAAAACACAAGGAACACCTGAAAAGATTATCCTAAGGAATTGTTAACACAAAGAAAAATAGATGAAATTGTGCAAGTGCTTATACCTTCTCCATGTTGATGAATCCCTTGGTTGGCCCTTGATGTTTAAGATCCTTTTGTGCTCCTTGGATGGCTATACAAGATGAACAATGTGTGATAGAATGCAATGTTGATGGCTAGAATGACTTAACTAAGTGAGAGGAAATGCTTGTGAATTAAGTGCTCAAAATGACAGCTCATGTGGGTGTAGAAAGGACTAAGTGTTGTAAAATGTAGTAGAAGGGGGGGGTATTTATAGAGAAATTTGAATTCTCTAGAGAATTTAATGGTTGAGATTAAGCCACCAAGATCAAGATGTAAGGCTATGGTGAGTTGATGACTCACAAGCCCTCACATCTTGACATGTGGAATGCAAGATGGCTAATGATAAGATGATGTGGATGTGAGGTGGAAGGGAGGTACATGATGTGTAATCTAAGGACATGTACCTTGGACATTAGGGGATGAGAAGAATCTTGGGTAAATAAATGTGAATTAAAAATTAACATGCTTGGAAGAATCCCATGGACAAGACAAGGTTCCAAAAAGGGAAGCACTTGTCCACATGTGACTTGATGTGACAAGTCAAATATTCTAGATGATGCATGGGAAAAGGAGATTCTAGGAGGAATAAAAGTGAATTAAAAATTCACATGGGGAAGAGAGGAGCCTTGGATGAATAAAAAGGAATTAAAAATTCTTTGGGGAGAGTTGACCAAGGTACTAATTAGACTTAACTAATCAGTAATTAGAAGATAATTAGAGGGTAATGAAGATTAGAAGCCAACTTGCAAAAGTTGGAGGATGTGACACATCATAATCAAGGATTAGGCATGTGCACATCCCTAATGAAGAGATTAGGAGGTGGGTTAGGATTAAGAAAGAGATGTGACACGTGAGGGATTAAATAAATGTTATATTTATTTAATTCATTTGATGAAAGGATGATTAAAGAGGGTAAGGTATTTAATTATTAATTTAATACCTTGGGGATTTAGAAGAATTTAAAGATATCAATTAGACAATAGCAATATTACTTAATTAATGCAGATAAGAGGATGTTTAGACGAAAATGGGTAAATTTGGCTAAATTAAGTGTCCAAATTTAGGTGTCTTCAATATTATAAACCATTAAACCATCCATCTAATGCTAAATCCTTCATCAACTCTTATAAATATTAACCCCTTAAACTATCCCTCAACCCTTATAAATACTAATCCATAAAATAATCCCCCAGTCCATATAGACCCTAAAGCATCTAATCAACACCCCTTCATACCAATCTTACTACTTTAAACCATCTACCCAACCGTATGATCCCTAACCCTTCAATCCCTGTAGATCCTAATCCATCAATCAATGGAGCTCCTAATCAAAACAATCCATATTTTTTAACCCTTAATAAGAAGAAACAATTCTAATAGAATAGGGTCCTTCAAACCAAAACCAAATCCAAAACTAAGATATTATTTCCCATATCCACACCTCAAGCAAAAAAATTGTAACATTATACTCTTTTCTAAGTTCTCTATCACCCAAATTTTCACATCCTAATAAAAAGTCAACCCAATCAATCTAATTCATCTAATCAACCTAACTTAGCCATGTGAAGAATCTTATCCAAGGAGTATTAGCAAAGAATCATAATCAAAATTAAAAAATTATGGATTTGAGCCATACCCTTTTGCAAGCATCCTTGTCCTTCCACGAAATAAATCATTGTTTGATTGAAAGGACATTGCATAAATCATTTCCTACCCAAATAAGTCAAGGCTTGATTGAACTAGAATCTATAAAATAGATTATAACTCAAGATTTAATGCAATAAATAAAACTAGATAAAAATTATAAATATAGATGATTGAAGAAATCAAAATAGAAATATAAAATCAATTTTCAGCAGAGTAATACAAATTCTCAAAGAAGCAAAATAACACTCGGAAAGAAACAACATGAAGCTATGAGATGCAAAAAGCATCTTAAATAAGCTACCTAGAGAGAGTATATATATATATTTGGTGAGAGAGAGGTGGAAAATACAACCATTAGGGAGAGGATACCAAAATTGTCCAAGAATACTAAACATAACTCACATGCAACACCTCACACCACTCACACTAATACTCACTTTATTAACATAAGCAAGATCAATAAAATTATATTGGAAAACCTAGATAAAAAGAAAATAAATACCTACTAGAAAAATGAAAACCTATGCTAACACCCATCGTAAACATATTTAAATGGGTGAAAAGATGGGTCTTGGAAAACTAAGCTTGATGAGGTACCCATGTACATATAAATTCTCCTCCCAAAAGAAAAGGAGCCCCTTCAAAATAAAGAGAGAAAAAGATCTAAGAGAAAGGGAGGACTAGGTAGCCCCTAGAAGATGAAGCCTTCCACACCCTAGTAAAGCTCACAAATGAAGAGACTTTCTTTCTATGAAAGGTGGGCTAAAAATATTATAAATCTATTTAAAATTCTAGAAATAGTAGATATTGATGACCTATCCATGAATGAACTCCCAAATGCAGTGCATGTGGGTCCCAATGTGCTTGGTCTATTGATGATGAAATGAAATTTGTGAGATCTAAGAAAACCATATTCATAAAAGAGTAGGGATTTTTTAACTTATACTCGGTAATATTATTCATTCTTATTATAAATATAAGTTAAAAAATTCAAGATTGCATACACTATTGTATGATGTTTTAAAGAATTAAAATTATTTTTAAATTTTATTTTATAAATAAGTATGGGAAAGGATCTAGTAGCTGCCCACATACCAATAATAGTTCATTAATACATGATAATTAAAAGTTCACTAAAAAATTTCATATGTACAAGTAGTTGCTCACTTGTATATCTAGTAGTTAAAATTTAAATGTTTAATTGGAAGAGTTGTGAAATTTTTATTGGATTAGTTGTGCAATTTTTTTGGTGATTGTAACACACGATTATTGGGATGTCTATGAATAGGTATTGGATATCACTTCTAAATGACCACTTTTTTTTACCTTTGTGCACATAATGAGGTCCTACATTCATCATATTTGTCCAAAAGTTGAAACAATAACTTTAAGCTCTTAAGTCACATACAAAAAAACAAAAAACAAAAAAAAGAAAATATGATGTACCGATTAGAAACTTAAAGTACATAAAATTAAGGTGAGCGACTACTAGGGGAGAGGGGCTCATAGTGTGGTGGGCTCCAATAGTCGGGATAGAAGTAGGTCTCAGTGGGCCTCATAGTGGACCACCTTAATATTCAATTGTAAAACATTTTTTATCCATAAAGTACACAAACTGACAAATCATGTGATGCCACATCGGTGCACCAATAAAACATGACTTAGTGCACCACTATCAGTCTCACTTTTTTTTTTAGCCTTTTTAGATACCTCAACAAAAAGCATGCAGATGTGGCATCATATTTGATGATATGACCCTAAAATTAATTTTTTAAGCAGATTAGTTGCCAAATAAACTGTTGTACAAAATTGAGACTGATTTTAAATTTCTAGATAAAATTTTGAGAAACTTGAAATTAAGGTGCTCCACTATAGGCTCCTCTCCCCTAGTTCATTTCCCCTATCATAAAATTTGAAAAATAGAAATTATAAATTAATAACTTTCAAAATTGAAAGTAAAATTATAATAGCTATCTTGAAGGAGAAAGAATTTATATAATCAACACAAATCCATAATTGTACATTGGTTACAACCCACAACTTTTGACCATTAACCATTTAGAGCAACCACTTGAAAGACAAGCAACCCTCAAACTAGAACATTGACTATTGGCTATCGACCAAATAATTGTCTTACACGTGTATACGAGAGGCGATTGCTTTCTATCAATTTCCGATTTTTTTTGGATGGATGCTAAACAGCTCCGGTAAAAAAACAGAGGGTCGACGAAATAAGTAAGGAGACAAATTGACCGCACCGACTTTGTTAATCTTGGCCGGGAAAATACCTCAAAAAGCAAATAGCGTACCATAACATCGTTGGAATAGAACTTCGTTCTCGTTATAAACCCCACCAAGGCAGGCCATAAAACACCTGCAATTCATTCATAACCAGAGTCCCTGCAAAAATCTGAGTTGCTTGTTAGAGATGGCTTGGCTTTGTTGGCCTGATCCTTGTAATTCCCCACTGCCTGCTAAT
Source organism: Sequoia sempervirens (assembly GCA_007258455.2). Classification (NCBI taxonomy): domain Eukaryota; kingdom Viridiplantae; phylum Streptophyta; class Pinopsida; order Cupressales; family Cupressaceae; genus Sequoia; species Sequoia sempervirens. The sequence continues at coordinate 251,203,421 of VDFB02000015.1, forward strand.
ATTACTTATTACCCACCCCTTGATTACTCACCGCCTTCACCTGATAACCTTCCAGTGGATTTAAAGGATGGGAATATGGACAATGAATGGGACAGTGATTTTCTTTTGCTGTTTATACCGTCTTTCTTTGTTTCCCTTTTAGTTATTGTTGGTGTACTCTATTACCTGTATTCCTGTTGGCATGGGAACAGGGTAAGACAGAGAGAGGTGGAGGTCCGTGGATTTTCAATGAGAGAGTCGGAAGATCGGTTTTTTGCGTCGCCGAGAGAGGGGCTTCGCAGGGGTATGGTGGATGCTCTCCCGGTTTTTGTCTACCAGCAGGAAAATTTCACCGACGGCTTACGCTGTGCCGTTTGCCTTTGTGAGTTCCAGGAGAATGAGGAGGCCAAGCTGCTGCCCAGCTGCAACCATAGTTTTCATGTGGATTGTATTGATATGTGGTTTTATTCTCATTCTACATGTCCTCTTTGCAGGGCCAGAGTGGATGCTCAGCCTGTCCAAGTGGAAATGTCAGTTGTAGAACAAGAGGCGGATGACAAGGTGTCGATAAGTAGTACGAGCGGTTCTGATGCAGAAGAGCAACATACTAACAACAAGAATGGCGATTCTTGTGAGGAAGAGGAGAATGGAGCACATACTGTCATTGACATGCCCACCACTGAAAACTAAGCTCCATCTCTCGCATCTTTGCCCTTCGCTACATTATATCAGATTGCAATGGTATACCGTTACAGTCATCTGATTACGATTTTAAGAAAAGCTTCCTCATGTGTTTCTAAAGAAAAAGTATGGATATTTTTCTCATATGTATGTATTTAGTAATAAAGGATTATATATATTTTGGCTTTCATTTTTTTTAAATAAATAAGTTTATTTAATTTTTTAATTACTTGAAAATAATTGTATAATAGTTGTTTTTAAAAGGTACATCTTCAAAGTTTAAGTAGGATGACATTCATAATAAAAATGAAAGTTCAAAGGGTCAAAGATTAAACATATTATAAAAAATAAGTAATAAATGCAACATCAATAGACAAGGGGTCTTTATCATCAAGTTTTTTCCAAACATCACTAGGGAAGAATTATCGTCATTTAGGTCCCACTCAGTGGGATCACCTTCTTCCTCATGAGTGTCTTCTTAAGGTTGTTGAGCATGAAATAAAGAGATGGTTAGCTCCAATTGAGAAGACTTGTCAGAGGCTAGCCAACTAGGAGCACTATGCCTATGAGAAGAGGTGGAAAGTGGTTGTGAGAATTGAATCCAACCAAAAGAGCATTATCTCTATTTTCTAAGGGTTGAGAGCCATGGGAATGCGATCCCTAGTCTCTTTTGGTAAACTACTTGTGACCTCACTAGCATCCTCAAGGAGGAGAAGAGGAGGGAGGAAGGCTCTAATAACAATGCATGAAACATTACCCCAATGATCCAAAAGCTCTTGTAAATGTGCCACTTCAAGTGCAACTTTGTTAGCCTGCACCCAAATTTGCATAAGCACATTAGAGAAAACCATAGTTGAACATCCTAGGAAAGAGCTGCATTTCTATCTTTCTAGATACTAAAGGGAATTTTTACCTCTAAGAACATGTAAAATCTAGAGCAAGAGTAGGCCTAACAAAACCACATGTCATTGAAAAGGAGCAAGTCTAAAAGACCTAAGGAAATAATGAATATAATTCTAAGCTTCCTAGGCTCTAGTGCAAAACCAAAAGAGATGCTTGGAAATCTCAAACTATCCTCAAAATGAACAATGAGGATTAAGAACTCTCATATAAGCTAAGTAAAAAACTAACTAGTGGAAGGCCTTGATAAAGAATACACAAGTAATATAGGCCAATTTAGGCTTAAGAATAGCCAACGAGGTAGATGGAAATGATAACGTCAACTACTGAGAGAAGACTATTAAAGCTATGAATGATGGTTCAATTGACAAGCCATAAGAAGATGAGAAGAAATCCACAAATATCCTTTTTAAGTCTTATAATTATAAAATGGTGCATTAAGGTACAATTTTCAATCCTTCCATGAAGGCTTGAATGATTTAACCCTGATTTTGTGAATTATCTATGGGGGAATAACATCAATAACAATCTATAAAGTATCCTAGTCTTTATCAAATAGCCTAAATTTTATTTTATTTTTTAGACAAGAAATAAAAAATTTGGTGGCTTTGTTAATGATATTTGATAGAATTTTAATGCTTCATTCAAATAATTTCAAGGCATGGATCCATGACACTTTTGTTAGAGGGCAGCCTTGACAATATATAGTAGGAGACCACAAAATAAATTGTTGTTTGATTGAAAGGAATTGCATAAATCATTTCCTACCCAAAGAAGTCCAGGCTTGATTGTTAGAATCTATAAAATAGATGATAACTAAAGATTTAATGCAATAAATTAAATTAGATAAAAATTATAAATATAGATTATTGAAGAAATTGAAATAGAATTACAAAATCACTTTTTAAGAGAGTAATGCAAATTCTCAAGAAGCAAAATAGCACTAGGAAAGCAATAACATGAAGCTACAAGATGCAAAAAGTGTCTTAAGTAAGGTAGGAGAGAGTAAATATGTATTAGGTCCTGGAGGGAGGAGGTGGAAAATACAACCATTAGGGACAGGTTACCAAAAGTGTCCAAGAATACTAAACATAACTCACATGAAACACCTCACACCACTCACACTAATACTCACTTTATTAACATAAGCAAGATCAATAAAATTATATTGGAAAACCTAGATAAAAAGAAAATGAATATCTATTAGAAAAATGAAAACCTATGCTAACACCCCCCTTAAGCATATTTAAATGGGTGGAAAGATAGGTCTTGGAAAAATAAGCTTGATGAGGTACCCATGTACATACAAATTCTCTTCCCAGAAAGAAGGATCCCCTCCAAAATAAAGAGAGAAAATAATCTAAGAGAAAGGGAGGACTAGGTAGCTGCTAGAAGATGAAGCCTTCCACACCTTAGCAAAGTTCACAAATGAAGAGACTTTCTTTCTATGAAGGGTGGGGTAAAAATATTAGAATTCTACTTAAAATTTTAGAAATAGTAGATATTGATGACCTATCTATGAATGAACTCCCAAATGTAGTGCATGGGACCTCAATGTGCTTGGTATATTGATGATGAAATGAAATTTGTGAAATCGAAGAAAACCATATTCATAAAAGAGTAGGAATTTTTTAACTTGCACTTGATAATATTATTGCATCATTCACTCTTATTATAAATATAAGTTAAAAATTCAAGATTGCATACACTATTGTATGATGTTTTCATCATATATTAACTTCTTTTTACAATTTAATATTTTCAAAAATTTAAAGAATTAAAATTATTTTTAAATTTTATTTTAAAAATAGGTAGGGGAAAAGATTTAGTAGCCGTCCACATACCAATAATAGTTCATTAATACATGATAATTAAAAGTCCACTAAAAAAATCATATGTACAAATAGTTGCTCACTTTTATACCCATTAGTTAAAATTTAAATGTTTAATTGGAAGAGTTGTGAAATTTTATTGGTAGGTTCATAGCGCACGATTACTGGCCACTAGGGCATTTTTGCATAAGTATTGGTTAAAACATTTATTAGAGGAATATGTATTGGATCAGTTGTGCAATTTTTTTGGTAGTTGTAGTGCACGATTATTGAGATGTCTATGAATAGGTATTGGACATCACTTCTAAATGATCATTTTTTTAACCTTTGTGCAGATAATGAGTCCTCCTACATTCATCATAATTACCCAAAAGTTGAAACAATAGCTTTAAGATCTTAATTCACATACGAAGAAACAAAAAAAAGATCATGAAAATATGATGTAATGATTAGAAACTTAAAATACACAAAATTAGGGTAAGTGACTACTAGATCCTTTCCCTATAATGAAATTTGAAAATAAATAAATTATAAATTAGTAACTTTCAAAATTGAAATTAAAATTATAATAGCCTTATATCTTGAAGGAGTAAGAATTTATATAATCAACACATATTCATAATTGTACATTGATTAAAACCCACGACTTTTGACCATTAACCATTGTTTAGAGCAACCACTTGAAAGAAATGCAACCCTCAAACTAGAACATTGACTATTGACCATCCACCAAAAAATTGTCTTACACGTGTATAAGAGACGCGATTGCTTCTATCAATTTCCGATTTTTTAAGTATGGAAGCAAACAGCTCCGGTAGAAAAACAGAGGGTCGAGGAACTAAGTAAGGAAACAAATTGACTGCACCGAGTTTGTTAATCTTGGCCAGGAAAATACCTCAAAAAACAAATAGCGTAAGGAGGACGGTCCGCGGCGTCGCCAGAGGCGTACAATAACATCGTTGGAACAGAACTTCGTTCTCGTCATAAACCCCTACTTAAACTTTGAGAGGCCTAAATGATATAAAAACGAAGTAACAAATGCAACATCAGGCGTCTTTATCATCAAGTTTTTTTTCAAACATCTCTGAGGAAGAATTGTCATCATTTAGGCCCCATTTAGGCCCCACTCAGTGGGAGCACCTTCTTCCTCATGAGTGTCCTCTTAAGGTTGTTGAGCATGAACTAAAGAGACGGTTAGCTCCAATTAAGGAGACTTGTCAGAGGCTAGCCAACTAGCAGCACTATGCCTATGAGAAGAGGTGGAAAGTGGTTTTGAATTCAATCGCAAGTAGCATTATCTCTATTTTCTAGGGGTTGAGAGCCATGGGAATGGGATCCCTAGTCTCTTTTGGAAAACTACTTGTGACCTCACTAGCATCCCCAAGGAGGAGAAGAGAAGGGAGGAAAGGCTAATAACAATGCATGGAACATTACCCCAATGATCTAAAAGCTCTCATGAATGTGCCAATTCTAGTGCAACTTTGTTAGCTTGCACCCAAATTTGCATAAGCACATTAGAGAAAATCATAGTTGAACATCCTAGAAAAGACCTGCATTTTTGTCTTTCTAAATTTTAAAGAGATTTTTTACCTCTACAAACATGCAAAATCTAGAGAAAGAGTAGGCCTAACAAAACCATATGTCGTTGAAAAGGAGTAGGTCCCAAAGAGCTAAATAAATCATGAATATAATGCCAAGCTTCCTAGGCTCTAGTGCAAAACCAAAAGAGATGCTTGGTAGTCTCAAACTATCCACAAAATGGACAATTAGGATTAAGAAATCCCATATGAGTTAAGTGAGAAACAAGTGGAAGGCCTTGATAAAAGAATGCAAAAGCAATATGGGCCAATTTAGGTTTAAGAATAGCCAACTAGATAGATGGAATTAGCAATGTCAAGTACCAAGAGAAGACTAAAGCTATCAATGATGGTTCAATTGACTAGCCATAAGAAAATGAGGAGAAATCCACAAATATTATTTTTGAGGCTTATAACTATGAAATGGTGCATCAAGATACCATTTTTAATTCTTCCATGAAGGCTTGAATAATTTAATCATGATTTTGATAATTATCTAGGAAGGAATAACATCAATAAAATCTAAAAGTATCCTAGTCTTTATTAGATAGCCTAAATTTTATTTTATTTTCTAGACAAGAAAGAAAAAATTTGGTGGCTTTGTTAATGGGATTTGATAGCATTTTAATGAATCATTCAAAGAATTTCAAGGCATGGATCCATGAAACTTTAGTTAGAGTGTAGTCTTGACAAGATATAGTTGGAGACCACAAGATAAATTGTTGTTTGATTGAAAGGCCATGGAAAAAAATATTTCCTACCCAAAGAAGCCAAGGCTTAATTGTTAGAACCTATAAATAGATGATAAATCAAAATCTAATGCAATAAATACAACTAGATAAAATTTATAACTATGACATTTGATTAAAGAAAAAAATTAATTTTCAAGATAGTAATGGAAATTCTCAAGAAGAAAATAAACATTAGGAAAGCAACATGAAGCTACAAGATACAAGAAGTGTCTAAAACAAACTAGGAGAGGGAGAATATATAAACTAGTTGAGAGGGAGGAGTTGGAAAATACAACCAATAGGGAGAGGATAAAAAAGTGTTCAAGAATAGTAAATATAACTCACATGCGACACCTCACACCACTCACACTAATACTCACTTTATTAGTCCTAAGAAAGATCAATAAAATTATATAGGAAAACACAGATAAAAAGAAAATAAATAACTACTAAAAAAATCAAAACCTATGCTAATACTCCCCTTAAGCATAGTTTAGGTGGGTGAAAAAATGAGTCTTGGAAAAATATGCTTGATGAGGTACCCATGTACATAAAAATTCTCCTCCCAAAAGAGAAGGAGCCCCTCCAAAATAAAGAGATAAAATGATCTAAGAGAAAGGAAGGACTAGATATCCCCTAGAAGATGAATCCTTCCACACTCTAGCAAAGATCACAAATGAAGAGAGTTTATTTCTATGAAAGGTGCGGTAAAAATATTAGAAATCTACTTAAAATTCTAGAAATAGTAGATATTTATGACCTATTCGCGAATGAACTCCCAAATGTACTACATGTGGATCTCAATATGCTTGGTCTATTTATGATGTAATGAAATAAATTGTGAGATCTAAATAACACTATTGTTGTTAAAAAATATAATTTAGATAGTTATCTAAGCTAGATGCCAAACTTAATAAAAATATTGTAAAGTCAAATATCCTTGGTATCAACATTCACAAATTCTTGATACTTAGTCTTAGTCGAAGACAAAGAACTAGAAGATTACTTCTTAAAAGATAGAGAAGTCGAAAATTACTTCTTGTTTGACCCAATATTTATTAGCTTCCCACATTGCATCCTCCACTAGAGGATATTTCCACCATTTGATAAGGTAGTTCTTAGTGCTTCTATTTCTTAACTTCCTCTCCCTTACATCAATGACTACTTGGGGAAACAAATATAGTTTTAAATCTTTATCAATTATACTTAACTCTGTTGATGGTACAATATGTTTTCGAAGTTCCTTTTTTACATAAGATACATGGATAACATTATAAATCTTACTTCCCCCTAGAGTAACTCCAACTCATAGGATATTTCACCAATCGTTCTTGGAATTATGTAAGGCTTGTAGAAGCAAGGCTTAAGTTTCTTAGATCTAGTTTCCTTTAAAGAAGATTGTTTGTATGGTTATAATATTACAAAAACCATGTCTCTAATCTGAAATTTTCTTTGAGTCTTATGATGGTCACACAACACCCTTGTCTCATAAACTTGACCTAATACAAATTTGAGTATTTTTAGAACTCATTGCAGTTGAACCTTGTGCAAAACTAGCACCTAGAGTACCTTTTAGTTATTTGGTACCTACAATGCATGAGTGAGTGGTTATCCTTGGGATGTTACTCACCATAGACCTTTGAAAATATAATGGTCAGTTATGGGTATTTTCCTAATCCTCCCTTGTTAGTGCTTTAAAATATTGGGTTGGCACTATTTTATACCACTTGTTTAGGTATTATTAGTGGGATCACAAGTGAAGCACTCCACTTAGTAGCTAAGAAAATCATGTGTCCTTATCTTTTTAATTTTTTTAAACCTACATAAAAATTGAATCAAACCTTTGTGAAGTCTAACCTTATCAAAACAAGAATGGGTATGTGCAGGATCATGATGGGCCAAAAAGTGGCAATATGATGGGTATGTGGCTAATGACTTTTTTACCCCAAAATTGATAAACTTAAAAGGGTTTTAAAGGAGATTCCTTAACTTTCCAACACCAATATAAATTATGTTTACTTTGAATTTAATAAGTAATTATTATTCATTTTCTATTCAAATTACATCTAAAAGCGTCACTACAGGTCAGATTAAAAACATCTATAGCTTAAATGGTATCACATTTTGAACCCAAACATGAGTAACATTCTATGCCTACATACTATAGGATTAAAAAAAATAAAAATTGAATTGAAGTTTTGACCCAAATTAAGGTGGTCGACATGCTTTTTATATTTTCTAAAAAGTTGTAATAAAAAAAAAAATTCATACCACTATTTACTTAGGAAACAAATTATTGAAAATATAATAATGCCTAGACATGAGTCCTCTACTCTATATCTAAAATATTATAAAAATATATTATCATTTTATTGTATTAGGTGGTCACAAACACCTACTTTATTTTTTTCCTAAAATTTTAAGTATTAATACATTGAAATTTCCAAATTTCACTTGAAAAATAGATTTTTTTCTTTAAACAAAACGTAGTAGTTTAGGAAACTACATTCAATTTGATATAAATTCTAATTCTTACATATTTTAAATAATATAGATAACTTATTCAAATTTTTACGTGAAGTTGCCTAACTCACTTTAAATTTGCCAGCTTAAGGCCCCTCAATGGCATGATGAGACTTCCATATACCCGAATCATGAACCACTTTTTTGTGAATCAAAAAATCCCTTTAAAAATGTAGATGATGAGAGCCTTGTAGGTCAAGAAAGATATTGTAATAATGAGAACCTTGTAGATCAACATGAATATCCTAATAAGTTCCTCAATAGTTTGAACCAACACTAAACAAGGTTATACCCAACTAGATACTTTCATTCTTTAAAACAACAAACACCATGGTTGGGTACCTCATAATCATACAAGACTCAAGCTTCCCCAAATTATAATCTTGAACACTTTCACAAAAGAAATCTTCCAAATCATCCATCAATCCCTATAAATCCCCATTCATTAAAACCTCCACTAATCCGTACATATCCCTCCATAAATAATTTTCCTAATTCATCAACCCTTAGAGATCCTAATCCATGAAGATCTCCATTACCCATATAAATTATAAACCACTAAACCATCCATCCAACATTTAAACCTCCATCAAATATTCTAAATCATATTCCATCAAAGCATCCCATAGTCCATATAGATCCTAAATCATCTAATCAACCACCCCTCCATACCAATCCTAATACTTTAAACCATTTATCGACCAATCATATGATTCCTAACCCTTTAATCCATATATCTATACCAATCCATCAAATTTCAATGGAGCTCCTAATCTAAATGACCTATATGTTAACATAGTAAATTGAATCCACTATAAGGAAGCTAAGGTAGTGGAAAAACTTCCTACACTAACTTTGAGAGGAGAATAATGAATTTTTTTTATAGATCTTTAATAGTTACAAAAAATTAAATAGAAATAAACACAAATTTCATGCGTACCACAACATAATGATTTATGTGGGGAAAACCCTTTTAGGAGAAAAACCCCACACTCCAAAAGATGCGCAATATATTATTCAAAAATAACAAAGATTACAATATACTTGTAGAGAAAGCTTCTCACAGAAGTATCACCACTCAAAGATCCAAAGGCAATACAATCACTATCAGAATCTTAGAATACATCGCAATACACAGTCGTAATACATTGCCCTCATAAAATAGGGTTTCCTTCTAGGGAAAGTCAAGCTAATAAAATATCGACCATCGAATATGAGACATAATGACGAATGGTCCAAATTTACAATAATAAAATATAAATAAAATTTTCCTTTTAAGGGTGTTGCCCACGAGCCCTTGCTAGGGCATATTTCCCCTGGACCCCAATCGAGGGGATGATACCCACAAACCCCTCGTTGGGTGGGGATCCCCCCACGACCCCCCGAGTCGTCATCGTTCGAACGCTACCTTGTGTATCAAGAGTACCTTATGTAATTGCAAGGTTGAGACACATTTTCTCAACATCCACATCCATATAATTCAATTAGATTAAAATGAAAATCATATAGAAAATATTCCTAATATATTGTAGCATCAATAGTTCTCAATACTTATCTAAATACCATCACTTGGAAACGCCACTCTCACCCTAGGAATATGTCAGTGGTATTGGCTCTAGCTATGGAAAAATCTTGGAGGAACTAGTTCCTTTCGGAACACATTGTGCACTATGGCTCTCTACACAAGTGTTGGTTCAATAAAACAATGCTTAACACAAGTGCACACCAAGCCTTAGAGAAGACAATCCCAAGTGTACTCTATACCCCGAGTTGGACACACTTTGTGTTCCCCCTTCTCCAATACCCATAGCTCACCAAACCACTTTCTTCTTCCTTGAATGTTCTCCATGCCTTTTCCAAGTGTTACATGAATTCCTTATATACCAATTTAAGGGGTGTTTTCCAAAACATCACACCCTTCTGAACAAGAGTTTCCTTTAAATAATTATTCATCCCCTTTTAAATAAACTTATATAACTATTCTTTATTAATATCTATTTTAACCAAATGATCATAATATGCCTTATTTTTTAATCTCTCTTTTAATTTTAAAGGGTTATGACACAATTTTCTCTTCTCTTTAGGAAAGAGTCACATAAAAAATAGGCCTCACAATAATAGTATACAAGATTAATTCCACTTAGAAAATAAATGTGCCTAGATTAGTGATAAATCAAAACCTTTGACAAGTGAGGTTGCAAGAAAATCCTTAGTAGTTTGAAGCTTTGATCTTTGGCCTGCATGACAACTAAAAAGTAAAATTTTATAATATAACAACATGACCAAGTCAAATTATAGTAGGTTAGCCCCTAAAAGATGGAATTGAGTCTGAAAGAAATTTACAAGGAACAAAATCGCATAAAAATAGACCTTAACCAACCAAATAGAGAATTATCAAACTCAAAAATTGGAAGTTTTAACCTTGGTTATAGGGCCACCCAAGTAGGTCACAAGGTTTCCTAAAAATTTATGGAACCGCCCCACTATAAATGAGGCTTCCTAGTTATGTCTCCCTACAAAAAAATGATGTTTGGTTACTAAAAAGTTGATTTTTTGATGCTAAGAGGTAGTTTTGATGGAAAATGATAGCAATTTTATCAATAAACACAAGCTATATTATAAAAGTGTAGAGAAATTTTTTTTAGCAAATGAAACTAAGTTCCCAACACCATAATGATGAGGCCACCCAAACATAGAACAAGTTCGCCCAAACACAAAATAGGGCCACCTAACTAGAACAAGGCCTCCCCACCATGACCTGCCCATAATAAAAACTAAAAAAGACAAGTTTTAATTAGTGATAGAAGGGACGTGGGTCCCATTGTAGTTTCCAAAGATGTGTGCATGAATTTTGAGCTTGATAGAGCAAATGAAAACAATATTAACCTGCTCTACCCAAAACGCAAGTAACACTCATAGTAAGCATAAGAGTTAACAAAACATAATGAAAGTATAAATGTTTTCACTAAATGAACCCTTGTTTCACCATGATGAGGTGGTTGTGCTAATGGATGGTTGGATGTGAGTGCTTGTACTAACAACATAAGGTTGCATTCAAGTTCATGCATGAAAATTGCTTAGGTTGAGGTTAATTTAAATACTTTTTATGTCAAGGATTAGATGAATAAGATCAAAAGATAAAATTAATGGCTCATATTGGTTGAGAGCCATGGAGAGATAAAATGAGGACAAGTGTCCTCATGTAGTTGGAGAAGATAGAGGGAAAGGGATTAAGGGGAGAATCAATGGTGGATATTCTTCTTGGGAGAAGTAGATGGAAAAAATGGAAAGGTTACTTGGGAGTACCCTTGAGGGATGTGCAAGTATGTAACCTATGTGACATGGTACCATGGCTATGTCACATGTACAAATTCCCATGTATTATGTAAAAAAATTCCATACCTTTGTACACATGTGGGGATGTAAATGATTTGATGGGCGGTTGACTAGGATTATATATGTGCAAGTGGGTGATTAAGGGATTAAGTGGATTAGTCCACTTAATAGAATGTGTAGAAAACAGGGAATTAAATAAATAATTAGACTTAATTTACCTAATGTGGACTATAGGAGGAAGATGATTAAATTATTTGGGCTAGAAATAGGTGTGGGTGAATAATGATTTTATTAATTTTAAATAATAAAATACTATTGAATTAATAAAGGGATGAAAATGGGATAATTAATTCAATAAATAGGGTTTTATTCAATCAGTTATAGAAGAAATAGTTGAGTAATGATGATGCACGCCAATATTAGGTGTATCCTCTCACCATATTATATCCCTTCAAAATAATTTTGGCATGTATCTATCATCTACCATGCCTAATCATGAAAAATCACATAATTATCATTATCCCTATCCTCATACCAACACATCATATTCATTTGCATCTCATCCTAACTATTCATACATAATTTCATCCCTCTATATTATATTATTTATTAAATCTCCATACATCCCAACCTGCATGTACTGAGCACCATCTCCCCCGTACTTTTTCTTTCTACCTATTCAAACCCATTGCTCCCATTTCTCATCCCTTGGGACAAAATTATCCTTTCAATAGACCACTTGAGTCATATTAACTTAGTTGCTCTCTTGATAGGGTATCCCTAACCCACTTCCTAGCATTATTTTCTCTAAAAAACTAGGGAATATTAGCATTAGTTATTATTAAACTAAGAATCTATACTTATATTGATTGAAATGAGCTCACTTCTTTTAGTCGTGACACCACTTTAAAAAGGGGAAAAAATAGACACTTAAAATCTACTTCCACATCTTAACCTAACATCACCATGCTTCCATCAATATCCATTATTAATCCTACATCACATCTCGACTAAATAATTAAATAAAACTAGGCCATCTTTCCTCAAATCATTAAATATGCCATAGTTGTATAATTAATCAAACTAACCCCCCTTCACTAATTAATTAAATATCTTAAACTTATTTCATTGCTAAGTAATTAGATAAATTCTTATCTAACTAATTAGACTAGTACACATTCCTCATATTATTTTAGAAATAAAATACATCATTTTCATCTCACCACTAAAATCCAAAGATGAACCCTTTACATCTTGACCCTCCATTCAAGTTCATTCTAGACTATCAACTTCTAGTCCCCTAAAAGCATCCACATTCTTGCATCTTGACCATCCATTCAATTTCAATATTGATCATCCACTTGTATCCTCCCCAAACCTCCATTTTCTTGCATCTCCTTTGTCCATGCAAACTAAAGTAATCATATCCCTCCACCCAATTGATCTAATCCCCTTCATCACTTGGATTCTTCTCACCCCTCTTCACATGCAAATAAATCATTAATGTATCCAATCTAAGACATGACCTCAAAAATCCATACCCTCGGCTAAATATCTTTATAAAATGTCATTTCAAGTCATTTTCTATATGTGTAGGTGCCTCAAAGATCACATGTATATGTTACCAAATTGTGTCACAAAAAAATGTATAGTTGACATTTTTATGCTCACTTGAGTCTTTCTAGTGGACTTTGGCTTGATTTTACCTAGGTTTAATGTTGTAATGTGGTCAACACATTCACATTAGGTCTTGGACCCTTGTGAATCATTAAGATTGTTGGAAATAGGATGTCATTTAATTGCAAATCCTAAACATTAATTATTTCATGTATCTCCTAAGTTCTTGGAATGTGTTCAACAACACTAAGATTAGGATAAGATTAATATTTGATGAAATAAATCATGAAATTGACATTTATAGTTATTCCTAAATAATAGGAACATGTGGGTGCACACATGGTAAGGTGCCACTCACCTTAATTTCAGTTAACTATTCAGAGTAAGAGATAACATTTCTGAATGCATGTAAAGATCCTAGGCGTTAGGGTTTGATGTTTGCATGCATGAAGTTTAGTTCAATTCAGTTTTGGATCAGTTTAGTTTAGTTCACTGCCCAGCCTAGTTCACCATAATTAGTTTTAGTGTAGTTCAGTTTAATTCAGTTTAGTTATGGTTCAGTTATCTTCAGTTGCATGCAAACTTGCATGTTACATGCATGTTGGTTATTTTGAGTTGCATATAGTTAGCTTTAGTTAACTTGGAATGCATGGCTAATAACTTGAGTTGTATTACAGATAACAGGGACTACCTCCAGTTAACAGGGGATGACCATTCTTGCATGAATGGTGTTGAGTAAATGTTTCAGTTAACAAGAAATCACTTGGAGCCAACTTGGGTGCCCAAGATGCTTTCTTGGATTTACCTCTTTTGCATGTTGAGATATTTCTGAAGGCTCAGTTAAGTAGGATTACTTATGGGTGCCAACTTTGAGGAAGAGCTTATGAATTATCACCAAAGTGAAGGATGAGTTGTAGCTTCAGTTTGGGACGCCCAAATGGATGAAGCACATGTTTTAGCATTGTTCTTCACATGATAACCCTATTTTCATGAGATAGGCATACCTTTTAGGGATAGGGCTTGTGCATTGTAATTGTAACTCATGTTGAGTTTACAAAGCTGATTAAAGCCTATTTATCTCAAGCAAGTTGAATAGAGTTCTGAGAGTTTTTATTGCAGGTTGTGAAGAAGATTGGTGAAGACAAAAGAAGCATTCTCAAGCAAGAATTGGAGCTATTGTAATGCAGAGATTGAATAATAGAATGATTCTTGGTGGTGTTTTTTCCTGAAAGAGTTTCTCCATGGTACATCTTGTGTAATCTTTCTAATATCCTATCTAGTTCTTCTATCAACTTCTATCTACATTTACAATAGTAAAATGGATTAATCAAGATAATCACCCACAAAGAATATATGTAACAAATAAAAATCTTACTTAATTAGATCAGCAATATTAAAGTTTTACAAAGTATTAAGCTAAGAAAACACCTCATTTTTCAACATCTGGTATCATAGCTGAGGTTGGGTAGTGTATTGGGATGCCTTTCTCTTAATGTTTGGAGGTTTTTAAGCTTAGTGGGAGCTTTTATTATTTTTGTTATTTTCTGATTTTGGAATTAAGTTTTGTTACAATGAATTCAAGGTTAGATATTGAAAGGTTCAATGGCACTAACTATGAAATGTGGAAATTAAAAATGGAAGATCTTCTTGAAGAAAGAGATCAATGGTTAGTGGTTAATAATGAACAAAGACACCTACAACTATTTCAGATGAAGATTGGGCTAAGTTAGATAAGAAGGAAAGAGGAACAATTAGGTTATGTCTTGCTGATGCTATTCTCTTAAATGTTTCTGATGAAACCACTGCATATAAATTATGGAAGAGAATAGGGGATATTTATCAAACAAAGAGTCTCACCAATAAGTTGTATCTAAAAAGGTAATTGTAATCATTGAAAATGAAAGATGGTGAATATGTTGCACAACATTTAAATGCTTTCAATTTAATTCACAGTCAGTTAGCATCTATAGATGTAAAGCTAGAGGATGAGGGTAAGTGCATATTATTACTTTATTCTTTACCAGATTCTTGGGAAAATCTAATTGTTGCAATTAGTGGTAATGGTGCAGATCCAAAGATGGAAAACATTATTTCTACTCTCTTATTAGAGGAGATGAGGAGGAAGTCTAAGGAGGAAATCCAAGATGCCTTGTTTGTAAAAGGTAGGCCTAAGAAAAAGGAGCCTAAGGGAAACAAGGAAGGGAAGGGTAAGTCAGAAGGATGGAGTAAGGTAAAGTGTTGGAACTGTGGGAAACCAGGACACGTGAAGAAGGATTGTAAGAACAAGAAAGATAGTTTTGATTCTTCTACAGAGGAGTCCTCAAATGATAGTAATGATGCATTGGTTATTTTAGCTAATATTGTTTGTGATAACTCTTTGCTTCATGTTTCAGAGTAATCTTCATAGAGAAAATGATAGTCACGATGCCATGTGTAACTCAGTACCATGGTTCAGTGGGAGTTTTTGGCAATGACTTGGATACATAATTGGTAAGGTTATCTCCATGTGATTAGAGGTATGGTTTCTTGGTTTAGAGTATATTTGTTATTGATGTCATGGTTTACTCTTGATATGCATTTAGAGTTTGGAATATTACATGGTTCTCTTGAGACTAGGATGTACAAGTATGTTATGATGCATGTGATCTCCTAAGAGGAGATGGTTAGATCATGGATGTCATGTTTATGTTCAAGGTTGGAGCTTTGACATTGATCTTGTGTACTTCTCTTAAGTATTGGGTACATTAATCATTTTATTAAGTACTTCATGAAAGCATGCTATGTTGCATTTGGAGTGTGGCATGGATTGGTTGGTTATAGGTCCTCATGGATACCTGGAGAAATAGGTGAGGCTAGAATTTCCTCATGGTAAGAGACATTTGTTGGAATGGTTATTTGTAAGAAAAAAATTTCAACAGAAAAGACTGAGGAGCCTACACCTTGGTTGAATGCAAGTTCAACACACTCAGTGGTTTAGCATGCCTCCAAAGAGGTGGTTTGGATACAGAGACTTGGGAAAGGTATTGGTTTGGTTGATAATGGGAATGTATTAATTAAGAAAGTTGACACTTTAATTAATGTTATAGATTATCTTATGAAACCATACATATAAGTTCTCTTTATTTTAATCATTTGCTTGGAAGCTTCATGATTATGCAGTTTGCATTTGAAGTTAGCATCCAGTTTGATTAGTTGGTGAAAGAAGGCCATTGGCCTTGAGTCTTGTACTTGTTTTATTATTCCTTGTTTAGAATAATTGCAATGTATAATGTCAAGTGGGAAAATGTTGGAAATAGGATGCCATTTAATTGCAAATCCTAAACATTAATTATTTCATGTATCTCCTAAGTTCTTGGAATATGTTCAACAACACTAAGATTAGGATGAGATTAATATTTGATGAAATAAATCATGAAATTGACATTTGTAGTTATTCCTAAATAATAGGAACATGTGGGTGCACACATGGTAAGGTGACACTCACCTTAAGTTCAGTTAACTATTCAGAGTAAGAGATAACACTTCTAAATGCATGTAAAGATCCTAGGAGTTAGGGTTTGATGTTTACATGCATGAAGTTCAATTCAGTTTAGTTTAGATCAATTCAAGTTAAGTTCAGTTTAGAATCAGTTCATTTCAGCTAGTTTAGTTATGGTTTAGTTATGGTTCGTTATCTTCCTGCATGCAAGTGCATGTTGCATGCATGTTGGTTATTTTGAGTTGCATGTAGTTAGCTTCAGTTAACTTGGAATGCATGGCTAATAACTCGAGTTGTATGACAGATAACAGGGACTACCTTAACAGGGGATGACCATTCTTGCATGAATGGTGAACATGAGTAAATGTTTCAGTTAACAAGAAATCACTTGGAGCCAACTTGGGTGCCCAAGATGCTTTCTTGGATTTACCTCTTTTACATGTTGAGATATTTTTGAAGGCTCAATTAAGTAGGATTACTTATGGGCGCCAACTTTGAGGAAGAGCTTTGGAATTATCACCGAAGTGAAGGATGAGTTGTAGCTTTAGTTTGGGATGCCCAAATGGATGAAGCACATGTTTTAGCATTGTTCTTCATAGGATAACCCTATTTTCATGAGATAGGCATACCTTTTAGGGATAGGGCTTGTGCATTGTAATTGTAACTCATGTTGAGTTTACAAAGCTTATTAAAGCCTATTTATCTCAAGCAAGTTGAATAGAGTTGTGAGAGTTTTTATTGCAGGTTGTGAAGAAGATTGGTGAAGACAGAAGAAGTATTCTTAAGAAAGAATTGGAGCTATTGTAATTCAAAGATTAAATAATAGAATAATTCTTGGTGGTGTTTTTTCCCGAAAGGGTTTCTCCACAGTACATCTTGTGTAATCTTTCTAATATCTTGTATAGTTCTTCTATCAACTTTTGTCTACATTCTACAACAGTAAAATGGATTAATCAAGATAATCACCCACAAAGAATATATGTAACAAAGAAAAAGCTTACTTAGATCAGCAATATTAAAGTTTTATAGAGTATTAAGCTAAAAAAACAACTCATTTTTAACAAAGACTTCTAGGTTGTCCTGTAAAGGTGTTGTGAAGTGTTGTAACCCACTTCCACACTTTTCTAGGACCCTTTCATCTTAGTTCACTTAAATAACCTCTTTTTATCACTTACCAAATCTTATTTTAAAGTGTTTTAACTGACTTCCACGCTTTTCTAGACTTGTCTTCACTAATTCAAACCTTTCTCATGTTTAAATGACCTCTTAATGCACACTTTCTGACCGTTTTCAAGTGTGTTTTTTAGGATATACCCGTTAAACAACATTTAATGCCCCAAAATTACCGACACCCACTTAATTTGTTTAAGTGGGACTAAGTCACCAATAGGGGCGACTTAGTCCTTTTTGGCACAAAACTCAAAATAATTTTAAATTTCTAGCAAGAATTTGTCCTCTAACCCTTGAGGTCGGCCTGCGATGTTTTACTTTTGAGAAATTTTATTAAAATCAGGTATAAATAAGGATTTTTTCCCTCATTTTACATCTCCTCCTACACTCTCCTAGTTCACAAGCATTTAAGCAAATCAAGCATTATCAAGTCAATTCATTGGAGCACTTGATTGCAGATCTTCAAATTTTGGATATCAAAGGTGTGATAAGTTTATGAAATTTGCATGTTATCTATTTATAATTATTTTTTCATTTCATTTCATTGTTTAGGGTTTGATTACCAAAGTGGGGTTTGACCAAGGAAAACCCCTATTCTCTAACCCTCAACCATTTTTCCCCTTTTGCATGTGTGTTTGCAGACTTTTGTATGCAGATTTATCAAGCAATTAGGTGTTGAAAGGTGGTCAACAAGTCTATAAAGTCAATCAAGTCAACACAACCCTAGTTCAAGCTTGGAGAGGCTTCCTATCATGTTTTCTACAGAATCAAGTGTGGAAACCTGCTAGAAAAGAAAGTACAAACCTGAGAATACAAGATTTTGTCCTAAATTTCCTGAGATTTGCATGAGGACTAAGTCACCACTAGTTGTGGATAAGTGCCACTTCTGGTCCTGAAAATTTATTTTGACATTTTTGGATACCCATTTGGAAGATTCTCGTTTTGACAAAGTTTCCTGAAATTGAGACTAAGTCACCCAGCCTGGCATAAGTGTCCCAGTCAACATTTTTAGTCAATTTTTTAGGATTACAAAATCTCCTAACATCAAGATTTAGATTCAAGGTGCAACTCTTTCATTTTGTTCTATTATTTCATCATTTAGTTGCATTTTTAGGCATTTCTTCATATCACACTATGTTTTCTATCACTTCACATTTTCCAAGTTTTGCATCATTAGATTATTTTATTTTCAAATAAAAGAATTAGGACATCATAATTAGACATATTACATCTCATTTACATTAATCTTGAGTGTAAACCCTCACATTTTGGGCCCAATCCAATCCCCTTTCTCCTTTTAGGTGAAAAACCCTAGGAGTAAAGCATTGTGAGGGCAACCCAAAATCATTTTTTACATTTTGGTGAACCCATGTCTTTTGAAATTTATTCCTTTATGATTTTAAAGTGTATCCTAGGTTTTATTTGCATTACATATTGCATTGGTTAAAGTGCATTCTAGGGTTTTAAAATTGCATTAGTGAAAATCTCAATTAGCTTGCATTATTGCATTGTTTTTGCATTACAAATCACAAAAACTTTGCATTTACATACTGTAGTTTCATCTCCGCATCTAAAAGACATAGAATTGCATTTAAAAATTATGAAAAAACACAAAAAAATCATCAATGGGACTAAATCGCCTCCCTAGGTGACTTAGTCCTTTTGCATATTTTGCACTATCATTTATGGGTATTTCTGGCATCTTTGTTTTTTGTTACTATACTCTATTATACTTTATAGATTTGTTGTTTCTTGCATTTAATTTCCTTTCATCATTTCCTTTTCCTTTAATAAGTTTTGGACTTCATTGAAATTTTTAGTGGATATGTCCAATTGTGCCTTTGGCTGTGATCTTAATGACCTTGAGCTTCCTCATGCTCCTTCAACTCCTATTGAATGTCCACCTCATGATGTTGACATCATTGGAGAAGATGATTCTATCATGAATAAGTTCTTAAACGAATGCCTTGACAACCTTGAAGCTAATGCAACCTTTTACCCATCCATGAGGTCACAAAACCTCCCTACTATGTCACCCCCTGATACATTTGGTTATCTTCACCTTGAAACTAATGAAGGACCTAAGATCCCTCCATTAGGTGGACCTAGTTCCTCTAAACAACCACACCCTTACCCATTTTATGATAAAAAAGTTACAAACACACCAATCAATCTTGAAGAAACCTATGGCAAGGGATTTACTATCTTAAGCAAACAAGGTTGCGATACAACAACAAAACATAATATTGAACCAACTTTTTGAACAAAAACCATAAGAAGAAAACACAACGGGATTAGGATATCAAGATCCTCCTCATACTGATAAGCCTCCCTTTAAATATTGGAGACTTCATGATGATGGTATGGTGATCTTTGATTCTCCTCCTAACTTGAACATTCTCCTTCCACATGAACAACCTTTACATGATTCTAATGACAAGGATGCTAGGATCCCCATGGGTCCTCTCCCTCCTTCCCTTCATGAAAAAGGAGAATCTAGTAAACAAAAACGACCTTATAAATTGAAAAAGCTCAAGTTTCCTACTCATCCTCCACCTGAATGTGAAAGGAGACTTCAACTGCTTTTAAACAAAAGCCTTATACTCTTACCACCTATGAATAGGTTGGTCATCTGTACTAAAGATTCTAACATACCATATTGCAAATATCATCGTATTATTGGAAATCGAACCAAAAAATGTCGAACATGAATGACATACTGAACAAGTATCACTTCACTGATATTGACTGCTTTCCCATCATCCCTTAAAGAAAACTCTTTTTATCATGTCATAGTTGTAGAATTTTCCATTCTCACTATTGCATGACCCCCCCATCACCTATCTTGGCTCATTCTTACCTCACATTCGGTAGGGGTAAGAAGTTGTCAGCCTCATCCTCATAATGCATTTTTCCTTGTCTCTTAATTGCATTATTTACCTTCCGCTTATCCTACTTGCGATTACGAAGCCACAAACTCGGTTAATGATTGACTTACATTTGAATTACTCGCTCCTTTTACATTTTTTTGGTTTTATGTGAGTATTGTGTTTCCCCTGTAATTGGCGTTTGATGTTTTCTCTCTTTGTAAAATTCCTCTATTTGTAACTTTATTCTTCTATATGTTACAAGTCCATTTCCTTTTCTTTTGTGTTCTCCTTTTGGGGATGACGCAAAGTGTAGAGACACCTTATGTCTCTTCCATGTTGACCCAAAAGGTCCTTTTCTTTTTGAATTTTGTTTTGTGTTTTCCTTTTGGGGATGACACAAAGCATTGAGACACCCTATGTCTCTTCCATGTTGACCCAATCGGTCCCTTTTCCTTTTTATTTTCTTTTTCTTGTATTTTTTTTTTCCTTTTGGGGATGACGCAAGGCATTGAGACCTGAAATGTCTCCTTCATGTTGAACCAAAAGCTTTTCCTTTTCCTTCAATTTTAATTTTCTTTTTGCTTGTGTTTTCCTTTTGGGGATGATGTGCAACACATTGAGACCTCAATGTCTCTTCCATGTTGACCCAAAATAGACTTTGTTTTTCTTTTGTTTTCACTCTCTTTGTGTCATTATTCTAGTTCTATGTATTTGGGGAATGATGACAGTTCTGAGCTCTTTCATAAAAACATTGTAGCAATGAACATACTGACCCAAAATCCATAGATCCCTTATGTGTTTGGTGTGTTCCTTTCTGGGGGGCAATCTTCCTTTTCTTTTGTTTTCTTTTTTGTTCATGTGATGCAACCTAACTTAGAAACATATGACTTGGCATAGGGGCTTTCCAAGTTGGCTCTCATGTCTTGTTTTCTTTTTGCATTTTCTTTCCTTCACTACTTAAAGTAATTGCTCACAGAACAGTGTGTAACAATTTCTTTAAAGTGGGGGGCATACATTGGCATCATTTCATTTGCATTCTTTGTGTAACCTTGTCACTTCATATGATGTGCCTGTCACTTTGTGGATGACATTGGATATGGTGTCCTTTATAAGTGTGATCTATCCTAGCATATTACATTCCTCTTGGTGGCCTGATGTGACACATTGCATCCCCTAAGTTGTGAATATTATATTCTTTGATTGGTCCTCTCTTGGAGACATTAGACACAATGTTCCCTAAGTGATAGACCTCACATGAACTTAACGAGACTCCTTTGAACATCTTTTGTATTTTATGTTTCATTTTTGTATTGTACCTTTTACATCTTTACCACCTTGCATAACATAACTTGCATGCCTGTCGTACCCTTGCATTTGTTCATGAGTTCTAAGCATACAAAGCTTTGCTTGTCTCATGGAGCACAAACTGACATTGTTTTTGTGGCACCTTATTAAAGTTATTAGGAGGTATAACTTTGATATGGTTGAACGGGAAGCCCATTCCGAGGCACAACTTTCCCCATAGCCTCCTCTATGTTTGTGAGTGCATACCAACTAGTGTATGTATTTCACCTTTTTGGGACTTCTCACCTTGCGAAAAACCAGAAGTTTCATTGCCCCAGAGTGAGTACGCTTAGGAATTCTCGCCCAACAGAAAACCATAAATTTTGTTGCCCCAGAGTGAGTACACATTTATTATTTCAAACAATAAGCCTAGATCTAATCCACATCAAGCTAGACTGATGATTGAAGCTTTCATCCCTTTTCATCATCATGTGTGTTCCTTTGTTCTTATGTTTGGTTTGCCATGAGATCTTGATCCTAGGGGCTTGATCATCCCTCTTGATTATTTTTGTTTCATCTTACCAACGTGAGTGCATTAGGATCCCTCTCGATGCACATGTTGGGCTACTTTAGTGAGAGTTTGAAGCAAGTTCATCCTCTCACTAAAGTGGGCATTTAATGTGTCACCAAAAAATGTATAGTTGACATTTTTATGCTCACTTGAGTCTTTCTAGTGGAATTTGGCTTGATTTTGCCTAGGTTTAATATTGTAATGTGGTGAACACATTCACATTAGGTCTTGGAGCCTTGTGAATCATTAAGACTTCTAGGCTATCTTGTAAGGGTGTTGTGAAGTGTTGTAACCCACTTTCACACTTTTCGAGGACCCTTTCATCTTAATTCACTTAAATAACCTCTTTTTATCACTTACCAAGTCTTATTTTAAAGTGTTGTAAAGTGTTGTAACTCACTTCCACGCTTTTCTATACTTTTCTTCACTAATTCAACCCTTTCTCATGTTTAAAAGACCCCTTAATGCACTTTCTGACCATTTTCAAGTGTGTTTTTGAGGATATCCCTGTTAACCAATATTTAATGCCCCGAAATTCCTAACACCCACTTAATTTTCTTAAGTGGGACTAAGTCACCAATTGGAGCAACTTAGTCCTTTTTGGCACAAAACTCAAAATAATTTTAAATTTCTAGCAAGAATTTGTCCTCTAACCCTTGAGGTCGGCCTGCGATGTGTTACTTTTGGGAAATTTTAGTAAAATCAGGTATAAATAAGGGTTTTTCGCCTCATTTTACATCTCCTCCTACACTCTCCTAGTTCACAAGAATTCAAGCATTCATCAAGTCACTCACAAGCATTCAAGCAAATTAAGCATTATCAAGTCAATTCATTGGAGCACTTCATTACATATCTTCAAATTTTGGATATCAAAGGTGTGGTAAGTTTATGATATTTGCATGTTATCTATTTATCATTCTATTTTCATTTCATTTCATTGTTTAGGGTTTGATTACCAAAGTGGGGTTTGACCAAGGCAAACCCCTATTCTCTAACCCTCAACCATTTTTCCCCTTTCACATGTGTGTTTACAGACTTTTGTATACAAATTTATCAAGAAATTAGGTGTTGAAAGGTGGTCAACAAGTCTAAAAATTCAATCAAGTAAACACAACCCTAGTTCAAGCTTGGAGAGGCTTCCTATCTCATTTTCTGCAGAATCAAGTGTGGACACCTCTCAGAAAAGAAAGTGCAGACCTGAGACTACAAGATTCTATCCCAAATTTCCTGAGATTTGCAGGAGGACTAAGTGGAGTGGCAGATTAGTCCTACTTTTGGGTTTGAAAACTGATTTTGACATTTTTGGATACCCATCTGGAAGATTCCTGTTTTGGTAAAGTTTCCCGAAACTGGGACTAAGTCGCCCATCCTAGTGTAAGTATCCCAGTCAAAATTTTCAATCAATTTTTCAAGATTCCAGAATCTCCCAACATCAAGCTTCAAATTCCAGGTGCACCTCTTTCATTCAGTTCTGTTATTTCATCATTTAGTTGCATTTTTAGGCATTTTTGCATATCACACTGTGTTTTCCAGCACTTCACATTTTCCAAGTTTTGCATCATTAGATTATTTCATTTTTAGATCAGAGAATTATGACATAATTATTAGACATATTGCATCTCATTTACATTAATCTTGAGTGTAAACCATTGTATTTTGGGCCCCATCCAATCCCCTTTCTCCTTTTAGGTGAAAAACCCTAGGAGTAAAGCATTGTGAGGGCAACCCAAAATCATCATTTACACAAATTTAGGTATCTCATGAGAAACCTACATTCCATACCTATCAATCCTTCATCCATGTGAAGGATCATTCCTCAAATAGATCATGAAGGCATAATTCTTCTGTCTAGTATTTCATTTCCTTATTATTTTGTGCCTTCATTCACTTTATTAGATGTGTAGTCTAATTTTGATTGAGTTCTTTATACTTTTATGCATTAACTTTACTATAGTCCAAATTTCACTAACACAATTAAGAAGGAATATATCATCATTAATATGATAAATATGATATTCTAATGAACTATCATCATAAGGCACATCATCAACATATATAAAAATAGGTTAAATCACTATCCTAAGGCTCCTCATGAGACGCAACATCAAGATAATGCAAACCTACATGTAGAAGAATAAAACTATGATGACATATAGAATGAATGACATCACTAGGAACAACAACATCATGCATAGCTGTTTATAAGTGTAACCTCATCACAAAAAGCATCATCCTTATATGTATCGCTGAAAAAGGTAGGAAAACAGCATCAACATCTCTTACACTTAGAGATGGGTATAATGATAGTGAAGTAAAGTATGTGAAAGAGAAAATGAGTAATGCACATTAATAAATAATCATTGTATTTCTTGTAATCATGTAATGATGAAAAGTGGCCAAAGATAAAACATCATCATGTTGATAAATGAAACTAGCACTAGTCATAAGAAAATATAATTCAAATGATTCTAATATATATGTGAAGTACATAAAAGAAAATTAATAATTAACTCTATGAAGGAAAATAAATTACATTCACAATGGAATAAGACCTCCATAGAATATACATCACTATCCATGGGGTAGAAAGGAAAATAAATTACATTCACAATGGAATAAGACCTCCATAGAATATACATCACTATCCATGGGGTAGAAATCTATTATATTGAATTAAATATGGTAGGATTAGACGCAATAAATTATAAAATAAATAAATAAATTTAAGGCATGCATGGATAATAGATAAAGGAAAATTCATGATTATACATAGCAAATAATCAATTAATAATTCACACAAAATTAGGGTGTGTGGATAGGGCACAAAGAGATGACTGGCAATAAAATCTTGAACCCTAAGAAAGATGTAGTATTAAAACATAGATGAGGGTGGATCCAAAACCTTTAAAAAGATCTAAAATGAAGCAATAAAACCTTGAACCCTAAGATAGATATAGTATTAAAACATAAATGAGGGTGGGTCCAAAACCTTTAAAGAGATCTAAAATGAAGATGATCCATCCAAAACATAATTATATCTCTAACTCTAATGTAGAAGTATAAACTATAAGGATGAATCCTGAGAGGTGTGAGTTATGCCAAATTTAGTAATTTATTTAAGGAAATAAAATTACCCTACATAGGATTGAATTAAATTACAACGTGCAAATAATAATCAATATTCTTAGATATTAGAGTTGGGACTAAAATACTTACACATATGTGGTCTTTAATAAGCATTGAAATCAATAAAGAAAGTAAAAAAAAAATTCTATGATAGATAATGAATTGTGATTTGTCACTATATTCCATGCTAAGAACCTTTTCATGTGACAATTGTCAAATAATAAATTTACTATACTTCACTTTGGGTCATTTATGCATCATGAAAATGATCTTTAGGCATATATATATATATTTGATCCTTCATATGTGGAATTGACATGAGTGCTTTTAATATTCATGATCATGTTCGCCTCAAGTATCTAATCATGATGGCATTGATAAATACCATTAGAGTTTGATGTGCAAGGGATTTTGCCTTAGTCAAACACCTTGAATTGATTCAGTGGTCTCTACAAATCCAAATACATGCCAAATAATCATGCAATATATCTAATATGTTTTTATTTGGCTATAGATGCTATCATTATGTGCTAGGATGTAAAGAGTAGATGTGTGTCATTATGTGATCATGTTCCTTGATGTTAGATTCCTAGATGATGGATGATCAATTTTTTATTTTTGTAGTGTTTCAAAACAAATTAGAGACTATCCTTTTATAAAGCATCCTAACATGTAATTTGTATGATTATGTTTAAGTTAGCAAGTAATAGTTAATAAGAAGACATCAATTAGAATCAATAATGAAATTTAAATTTGAAAATTGGAAGATCGAAACTACCTAAAAGAATGTTATAGATTAAGTTTAGACCCTTAAACTATATAAAACTAAATTTATAATAATTTACCAACTTTTCTAAAACAATGTCTCTTACACTCTAATTATTACGAATAAAACAAACAAATCAAAATATACCTAAAAATATATATATATAATTTTTTAACATTACAGTAACCTTATTTTATTTCTATTTAAAGCCACCACCTATAAATCAAGCCTCATCCTTATAATTTATTTAAATATATGAAACGAAACTTCATAGTTTCAACGCATACTATTTCCATAATTTAAAACAAAACCAAACCAAAAAAGTCAAGTGAACCCTTGCTTGACCCGCTGCTTCCCAGGGTCCGCCCGTGGAAAAGTTAAAAAAATAACTCATGAAGTCATCCCGCGGAGCGCAACGTCAAAAGCGAAATTTCCGTAGCGTATACTACACACTAGGGGCGCCATCGTCATGGTCATGGTCGTGGCCCCCGCTAATCGGACTTTGTTTCTATCCACAAATTCCAAAATGCAGTATAAAACCAAATCAGTCACAATCTCATTATTTTAAACATATTGGCAACATTGACTTGACTGGCCAGTGCTCAGTACTCACCCGCGAGTTGGAAAACGCGAAGAAATGGTTGGGGAACGTATACACCACGGTCCGCGCTTCCCCTCTTCCCCCCTCCACACGTCGCACAACCAGAGCAGCGTTTTAGTTGCCGAGAAACTTCACAATTGTGTTTATATAACCATGCCATCCCTCACATATTCTAGCGCTCCCTCTCACCATTGCAGATATGTCCACAAGACCACTTCCATGTGCGATTGGGGTTGAAGGTTGTAATAACTTACCTCCTATAGCTTTACCTGACTATGAAAGTAAGGATTCAGAATGTAACAGTTTCCTGCTTCTGGCGGCCATGCTTTGCATCTTGAGTGTCTGTATAGTTAGTATTGCTGTTTTTCATTTGTACATCCGCTGGAACTATTCCAACAGTCTTACGCAAGCCCGGCGCGTTCGTCGGAGGAGCCGAGCGATTTCACGAGCTCGTCGATTTTCTTGGAGAGCAGCACAATTCTACTTCTCGACTTGACAGAAACGTGATAGACGCCCTCCCGCTTTTTCTCTACAAGCAGGAAAATTTCAAAGATGGCTTGCGCTGCTCCGTTTGCCTCTGTGAATTCGAGGAGAACGACAAAGGCAGGGTTCTGCCCAGCTGCAACCACAGCTTTCACGTGGATTGTATTGATATGTGGTTTTATTCTCGTTCTACGTGCCCTCTTTGCAGAGCCAGTGTTGAAAAGCAGTCTCATGAAAAGGTTGAGGTTTCGACTGGGGAAGAAGTAAATGACAAGGAGCTGGTAAACAGCAGCAGTGCTTCAGCTTCAGCTGCAGTGCAAGGAGAAGGCGTTGATAATGAGGAGGGGGGTCTGAAGGTGGAAAAGCAAGCTGGAGTTGCCATTGACATTGATTAAAGTTAGTTTCATCCATCAAATCTATTAAGTTCCTCATTCTTTTTCCTGTTACGTTTGATAGAGGGCAGGGATGTCATGTAGTGGGGCATATTGATTATATTCATTGTAAAATCATTGATATGATTTAGAATTTTCCCTTTTTTAAGTATGCAAAGCGCAATAAAATTGTTATTATTTTATTGTCATGTTACAAGATTTTAAATATAAAGTATTGTTAGTAGTATCACATAGAGAAGATAGCTTTTACAGTGTTGATTTCTTAATTAGAGTAAGAAAAAGTAATGTTTGTTGATTTAAAATAAAGTATGTTTTTATGATTTTTAGAAGATTAGAAGGAAATAGAAAATAAAAATAGAAAAGTATGTGAAAAAAAAAGTCCAAGTAAAAATATCACTATTAAAAATAGATCTCAATATATTACTTCAAAACAAGCATATAATAGATTGAGAACCTTCACTAATGAAGTAGTCCATATGTTAATAATTTAACAACACGGTGATACTTAGTGCCTAACTCAAAATGTGCAAATCCCTACAATACAATTTGATCTATTGTCAAACCATTGTGCCAAGACTTGTATTTATAGAGATTTTCTCTAATATAAAATTATTATTCTTTCAACAAAACCATGAGCTAATTTCAATGCCCCTTATGAGTAGTATCCTAAAATGGAATGTTACAACTCATATTGTGTAAGATTCCACCTTCGAAGAACCAACTTGGGTGATTGACATTAGAATAATTCAAAAGATGCTCTTAAATGTCATAAAGACATGCAAGTGTAACTCCCGGTTTGAGAAGTCAACTAGTCAAACTAGACACTCTAATTTGGAAGAGCAAATTTTCTTAATGCTCTTATGCATTACCTAAAATAGACAATTCAAAATGTTCTATCAAGTCTACCTTGCATCTTCCATATCTAATTCTATGTTATACACATCTTAAATATATTACAAATTCCAAGGACGCCACATATGGTTCATATACAAAATCTCAAGATTCTTCTATGCGTGGCACCTCAGTTGAATATAACCAAACATTATAACATATGAACTATTTAATAATCATAAAATAGTGACAAAGACTTTACAAGGCGGTACAACGCCCAATCGTAACAATTTTCTAGTTCTTATATATGTGGAAAAAAACATATGAGGGTAAAAAAGAGTAACTACTAAGGGAAAAGATGATCATAAATGATTTGCATCAAGTAATTTTTTTTTTTTTTTCACTAGCCTAGTTAGAGAATCAATGACATTCTACAAGCTTTTAATCTTATGAATTTGTACCTTTCTATTCTCTACTATATCTCAAACAAAATTGAGCTACAAATCAATATGTTTTGTGTGATCTAATAAAAAGTAGGATCCTTTGAAAAACTAATGTCACTCTAACTATCACAACTAATCCTTGTTACCCTAATTTTGAAACCAATATTTGAGCACAAAATCTATAACAAAATTAATTTTGGAAAGAGCAATAAATTTTCTTTTACACATCAAGATTTAACAACTCCTCCAAATAGAAAAAACACACAACCACTAGTGGATATTCTAATGCCTAATTCACCTACCCAATTTGTATCCAAAAAACCATGTTTATCTAGTACCCTACAAGTTGTACCTTAATAAAAAGTGGATTAATTTGTAGTTCCTCACATATAAATGACCACTCTTTTAGTCCAAATCTAATTTCCTTTCCTAGGTTAGACATAAACCTACTCAATACTCTCACTACTTAGGTAATATCCAATCTTGTGTAGAAAATTGCATTCATCAAGCTCCCTACAATGTTGGCATATGAAACTTTATCTTGTCTTTTGGCTATTCAATATTAGAAAAAACAATAACCTTCTACATTATTTTTTGAGTTAATAGATAAAAAAGTTACATCCTTTAATACTTTGGTTATAGCTAGGGTGGAAGCATAAAGGTGCATCCAACTTTTTGGCATAAATGTAACATTCAAATCAAATCTTTCAACTAGATTTTTCATATTCTCTCATGCATATAGAATTAGAAAATAGTTAAGAATTTGAAGATAATATGAATTAGTGATCTTTGAGACTACATGTGTAGATCCTAAATGTATTATTTTTAATTTAATAAATAATTTCTTAGTTTTAAACATTTATTAATAATTGTTTCTAATACTTTATAGTATTTTTAATGAGTGTTATTTTTTAAATATAGATAATTAACACCAATAACCAGGGCATACATATTTTTTGTTACATATTTTATTTATTATAATTCTTTGTATAGATTAATTATAATTTAGAGCAATATTTCCTCATTCAATATCTTTTTCTTGCATATAACCAAATTAAATAAAAATTCTCTGTTGAAATAATAACATCATTATAGAAGTATCATATCTTTTAGAATATTTCCACATGTGTCAAATAAAGACCTTTATGCTTGGTTAAGAACTTATGTTCACTAGAAAATAAAACATAAATATAACAATAAAAATAAAAAGTATTATAAATTATAGTTTTTGGAACACCAAGGGCCATGATTTTACAAAAAAATAGATTATGAAAACTTCATTTGATTGCCCTAAATTTCCCCAAGTCAGTATTTTCTTTCAAAATAAGGGTGACCAAAAGGAGAAAAGACTACATGTACCTTTGATCAAAGGTTGTAAATGCATGAAAATTAGAATTAAAAAGGTATTAAATTAATATTTAACACTCTATACTAACTTCAAGAAAACCTTTGTTTGAGCTTTGAAAGAATGTGCTCTCAAGATGTTATTGATATGTGGGTGTTCTCATTTTTTTAGTATAGTCACAACATTATTAGGATAATGAAATTAACAATATTACTTTGCAATGAATATTTTTACAAGAAAAGAATAGGTTTGATGATTCATTTATAGAATTTTGGAAAGAGGAGTGGAATGATCAAACTAAATCTTGAATTGTGAGTTTGATCCATGATTGAGGGAGTTAATATCGAGAGGTGGCAAACATTATTGAGTTTCTAATTTATTTAATTTTTATTTAGTTATTTTGATTGTTAGGAGTTAACTAATTTCATGGAGAATGAATGGGTGAGTTGACTAAGTGCATGAAGAAGTTAAGTGATTGCATGAAGGGTGTCTAACTCTATCTATGTCTAATAAATTGATGTAGTGGGGGCATGCATTCAACTCAATGGACCAACATATCCCTTATCAAGTAACTTATTGACTTCTAGACATTTTACATTTAATTTATCAACTAGGGAATGGGTCCCAACAATAATGGGTTACACACTTTTGGCCAAACTTGACATTGAAATCAACATTTTCAAAGAAAACTTCACTTTCCTCGACACTTATAGTAGGTAAACTATTAGAATTTGAAAATGATGTAAACTAGTGATTTATGAGATTTTGTCTGTAGATTTTAAATGTATTTTTTTATAAAAAATTGAAATTAAATTGTAATTTTTTTTTCTCCCTTGATAACTAGTTTTTAATAGTAAACAACATTTTTAAAAAGTGTTGTGTACTTGACTCATATAAATTTTTTTCTACAAAGGATAAAACTCTAATTCTTTTGAATTTAGGTTGGTAACACAAGTATCTAGGGCTTTCATTTTGTTTCATAGCATTTTGTTGAATATTTTTTTTTAATTAAGTTTTGAAGTCAAAACATTTATAATTTAGACATAGGTGCACTTCGGCTCGCATAATTTTTTTGGTATGTATTGAAATTCAATTTTTCTTTTTTTGTTAGAACAAGGACATCAATACCTAGTGGATATATATTTTTCAAAAAAAAATTCCTCAAATTTACTATTTTTCCACAATGATTTTTCATCAAACTTGACGTTCAGTGAAAAACCTATGTACAGTAAAACTAAAAAATAAAATATAAAATAAAAACAAAATATATTAAATTTATAGTTGTTGGAAAGCATGTTTTGATCACTACAATCATCCAACTTGGTTTATCAAGTTGACTCCATTTGCACCTCCTTCCCAAGCTTCGATAGTCCAAAAATGCATAAATTTTGAAATGGTGGAGGGAAGGTGAAAAAAGGGGTTTCAATGAACCCCCCTTCTAATGAAGGGTTTGAATGAACCCCTTCTATTATCATTTGAACCCACCCCTTCTATTAGAAGGTTCATTCGAACCCCCCTTATATGGTGCAAAAAGGGGTTCATTAGAAGGGAGGGGGGTTCATTAGAAGGGGGGGTTCATTAGAAGGGGGGTGGTTCATTCGAACCCCCTTCATTAGAAGGGGTAAACCATTTTAAATTTTTTGATGAGCATTTCTAATTATTCTTCGTTCAAAAATTGTAACCCACTATTATGGGTTTACGAATTGTAATTTCATAGATGGTGTTGGCACTTTATGTGTAGTTAAGGATTATAATTTTTCCTAGAAATTATGTATAAAATATTAAACTGAAAGAAACTTATCTAGAAACAAACTTAACTATGTAGCAATTTTTATGGGTAGATATTTTTATGGGGACAATAATTGAACAATTCAACTATACTATAACTACTTGCATGCAACTATTATTAAGTAATTGCAATAAAATTAAATTATTGTTATATTAGAGAAATATCTCTTCAAATAAAAATAAAGTCAATTATATAAATAAAATTATTATTGGACAATTGTAAAGTAAAGTAAAATACAAAATGTTTATAAAATAAAATAATTTTTAAATAATTCTAAAGTAAAATAAAATAATTTAAAATTGATCTCTTGATATTTTTTAGATAGATATATTTAAGATATCTATACTAATTCTATAACTAGTGGGATGACTTACAAAATATCTCCCCATAATTAATAATAATTAACATATAATTGAATGGGGTTTATTGTAATATCCCTTACTAGTTCTGATGTAAATTTTCCTTCATGGAATATCATTAGGTTCACCAAAATGTAAACAAGGATTTTGGTTGTTATGGGTCATTTAACACTTTAGGATTTTTTCACCTAAAGGAGAGGGATAGACCAAAATGTCAATGTTTACACTTCTTAAACCACTGTAGAAATTCTTTTAAAATTCTGACCTTAGTTTTCCTCAAGGAATATTGTCAAACACTTTTTATGCAACCTCTTAAAACTTGTTGGTTTGTAGCTTCAGTCTGATTATGCTAGCTTGAAATGACTTCAAATATGTTTGGAATTCTCGCAAATGACTTCTAAGATATCTAAGCATAGGACTAAATGCAAATACATCCTTTATTTTACTTCTTAAATGCATCTATATGAATTCTACAAGATAAATGTGTACCTACAACTAATTGGCATTTTTACAAATAGTTGGCATATAAACCAATATTCTAATCAACATGAATATAACATCAACAATGGACATGCAACTGATCTCTCCTTTATTGAATGAGAATCTTGAGTACAATGATGACTTAGATTAGCCAAGACTCTTGGCTTTACAATATTATGTAAGTCCCTAAGTCTGAGTACAATGGCTGCCACTAATTGAACTAAAATATGACTATAAATGAAATACAAATAATGCAAAGAACTTGACCTATAGAGGTGTCCAAAGATGGAGATGGTGTAGCAATAAAAAGCAGACCCAAGTATTCCTTCCCCAAGTCAAATCGATGCCACCTAGTAGTCGCCCCTATTATGAAGCAAATGATTGTTATAAAATAATTGGCAGCTTCTTTAGCTCCTTTCATGCACCACAAACCATCGTGAAGACCCAAGAATTGGAGTGCCCAAACTAGAAGGAAGAATCGATGCTAGAAGAGACTTCCATTAGTGAAATTTGGTCTTCAATGGCTTCCCAATATGACTGTAGTTATATATCAAACCTCTAAAAATATATATTATACCTTTATTCTCCTTCAAAATGCCTTCAAATGCCACAAATCGATGTAATCAAGATATGCAATTATTTCTCCAAATTTCCCACATGAAGAATACCAAAATTTTGGCCAATGGCCATTAAAATTTTTCCCTTGTAGCACAAATGGAAGACTGAAGTATCTTCCTCCCAGCTGCAACCCTTCAGAGGAATATTTCACCACGTCAGTTATGCTAATAAATGGAAGTTATCATTCCCGAATACCAAAGCAGAAATTCTGCAAAAAACCTTGGCTCCACAAAGATTCATCAAATTCAAATAACAATTCTTAGATGATAAAAAATGAGCCCTTAATATTCTTTTATACTTTTCCTGGAGGTCACACACTTTTCTTGCCAATGTAGGATAAAAGATATATTTTCCTCACCACATACTTTAATTTTTATTTTATTTAATATTTTATAATTGCACTAAGTTATTATATAATATAAAAATATAATTTATAAAGTGCCATCATAATATCATATCATCTGGAAAACACAATATGTTTTCCAATGCATTATGTTTTCAAACATTCAATATACAATTGGAAACCTCTGTATAACCCCCGAATCCATAAAAGAAGCCAACCTCCAACTGGGTAACTGCCCATAAAGACCCTCTAATCAAGCTTCTTAGCCTACGAAAGTTAGGAATAGGCTAAACCTTTTGCAAACTGATGCTCATGAAAATGGGGACATTCAGTTCACTCTCCCTGAAATTTCTTGTCCCCAAGCAATCTCAGTAGTAAAGAAAACTCTACCCCACCTAGATCCCAAGGGAAGATATGTGTAATGTCCATGATATCACCAAATAACTCTTGTAACACTAACACTACTAACTGAACCTGTTGAATCAACTCAGTCCAAAAACTATGATGGTGAATCTGATGCAACAACACTATTGGAAATCCAATACCTATTGTTTCCCATTGTGCCACTTTGATACCCCCTATCTTCAAAACACAAAAAATCTCCAAATCATGAGAGAACAAAGTAGAAGACCTGCCAAACTCAGAATCACCATCATGAATGCCATGAAAATCCAATGTGCAAGTCCATGAAGGAATCATCTCCTCCTGATAAGGTTGTCCCAACTCAAACTTTCCATCAGGAAGCCACTCAAAAGTATGCCCGTGCTTGCTTCCAATCTCTGTGCAAGGTAAGTTATCATACAAGTTGTCCATCACATGCACCACTGAATTGTGCATCTAAAATAAATCATGTATATGAGGATCAATTGAAAACTTGTATGCATTCCTCACCAGGTACACTTCTGAAATCTCCTCTATGAGCCCTATTTGGAATTCCTAATGCACTGAAAAGATCCCAAACACTGTGATTAATGCTTAACCTTGAACTAGCATCAGGAGTGTGATTGGCCTCCAACTCAAAGACTGGATTATCATAGGTCAAACCACCATCAAACTCAAATAATAGATTATTCACAAATTGTACAATCACTTTGTTTTGATCTAAATCATCCATCTATGAGTCCCTTGAATAATAAATTGAATCATACACTTCAATTGGCTCAATAGACTGCCGATCATAAACAACTACATGGGATGAAATGACTAATTTATTTCTAGGAGAGAGAAATAAATCAACATAAGAACCAATCTCCCAACTAGATGATACCCTACATATCTCCTGTGAAGAAGGTGAAGTAGCATCGTGATCTATCACACAACTCTCTGGAGAATCAACTACTATGTCATAAGATCTATCAATAACCTACCCTGTATCACCTTTCATGAAACTAACCTTAGGAGAACTTGACACAACATGTAGTTCTCTGGAACTCTCAACCAATGCACTCATCCATTATGTATCAACCGCACCTGTAACTTTGCTTGATGTAATCAAAGTCTCAACTTGCTCACAACCACAATTTGTGGATATATGCTCCTCACCAACTGTTTCCATATAAACCTCAGCTGGAACTATAGATGGTGAAGACTGTGCCAAACTCAACTCCACAATAAGCTCCTCTATTCATGACTATGATTCTTGAAGGGCCAACTGGGTGCTCTTCAATGAGTCCATAGTCACCTCAAGCTCATGAGTGAGCTCATCAACCTCCTCTTCCTTTCCCTTCAATGCATCATAACAAGTACAATCCCACTCGAGAAGATAGTCCCTATTTGCAAGTAACTACAAATAATTTTGTTTCATTATCCCAATAGCTTCTCGAAGTGTATAAAATTCTGGAAGGGAAAAACCACTATCACAGTGCTCATTTTTCACAAGAGTACTCCCACCATAAGTTTCCAACATCTGACAAGCTACATCAAAATGTTCTAATGTTGTAGCAATCATATCATCACTAACCTTCAACTACCCAGTTAGATGATCATACCCTTGTGACTCATTCTTTCCACCTGAAACTGCACTATGGTATGGGGTTGAATCAACATCAGTCACCTCATGCTCAATAGCATCATGTGTGCTATCATTAGTACGAACATCAACATCTAAGGTACTGCTACTATGTACCTCATAGGATGGATCAAAAGACATTGTAGAAGCAATATCTTTGCACACTTCTTCCATAGTAACTGCATATCCATCCAAAGCATCACCTTGAGATTCCTTTCCATCAAATGTGTTTTCTTTTTTGTTTTCTATGGTTTGATTTAGAAACTCAGACTCTTCATGACATGAAACCACATTACACAATGCATCATGAGTACCCAATTCTTGAGTTCCTTCATGTGACAACTCAATAGAATCATTTTGTACATGTGAAGTGACTGATGTCTTAGACTGATGCAAAGTTTTATCACTGTTGTCATGAAAATAAGAACTATTAGTAGTGCTGATAACAACTTCTGGATTATTGTGAATATCATGTGGCTTCACCATGCTATTATCATGTTGTAAAATTTATTTGTCAATAACCACTTCAGTTTCAATATGATCTATTCCAACATTTAAAGTAGAACCCTCTTGCAAGGATGATGTAGATAAATCATTTCCTAAAGTTGTCCCAATGTTTCCTTGAGTCAAATCAACATGTCTCTCAAATTCATCATTTAAATTTCTGCATACTTGATCAAAACTTGAAGATACCGCATTATTCTATTGACGAGTTGTATCAACCTTATGTGTAAATTCCCTATCCATTTCATGCGGAAACAATTCATTGGCTATAGTTTTGTATTTCTTCCTCACAAACTCGGTTTTATGGCAGAGATTCGGGTGTAAGTCTATGAAACTCTTGAAGGAAAATTTATTAATTTTTTGAGGAAGAGTGTTATACGAGCCTCAAACATGCTAATCACTTCCTCTTCTTTTTTTTTGGTGTTGGACCTTTGCTAGTAGGAAGTGAATTTGATCCTTTAGGAAGTCCAAACTTTGAAAGCATCTGCTCTAAATGCAACAACTCTCAACTAAGCTTGTATTCAAACTCTTCCAATGCCTATTTATCACTAAATAATGTTGCCATGAAGCCCATTTTTGCTGTCCAAACTAAAAACAATTCCAACTAACTTGTGCACAGATGTTTTTTCCCACCAAATGAATGCAATCAACACCCAATAGGTTGGCAGGAAACCACTTTGATACCATTGTAATATCCCTTGCTAGTTCTAATGTAAATTTTCCTTCAAGGAATATCACCAGGTTAACCAAAATGTAAAAAAGGATTTTGGTTGCTATGGGCCCTCTAACACTTTAAAAACTTTTCACATAAAGGAGAGGGATAGACCAAAATGTCAATGTTTACACTTAAACCATTGTAGAAATTCCTTACAAATTCTAACCTTAGTTTGCCTCAAGGAATATTGTCAAACACTTTTTATGCAACCTCTTAACTTGCTGGTTTGTAGCTTCAGTCTGATTATGCTAGCTTGAAATGACTTCAAATATGTTTGGAATGCTTGCAAATGACTTCTAAGATATCTAAGCATAGGACTAAATGCAAATACATCGTTTATTTGACTTCTCAAATGCATCTATATGAATTCTACAAGATAAATGTGCACCTAC
Source organism: Sequoia sempervirens (assembly GCA_007258455.2). Classification (NCBI taxonomy): domain Eukaryota; kingdom Viridiplantae; phylum Streptophyta; class Pinopsida; order Cupressales; family Cupressaceae; genus Sequoia; species Sequoia sempervirens. Next base: position 251,241,165 of record VDFB02000015.1, read on the forward strand.
AACCAATTGGCATTTTTACAAACAATTGGCATACAAATTAATATTCTAATCAACATGAATATAACATCAACAATGGACATGCAATTGATCTCTCCTTTTTTGAGTGAATATATTGAATACAATGATGACTTAGATTAGCCAAGACTCTTGGCTTTACAATATTATGGAAGTCCCTAAGTCTGAGTACAATGGATGCCACTAACTAAACTGAAATATGACTATAAATGAAATACAAATAATGCAAGTTGAACCTGGTATGGAGGAATCCAAAGATAGAGATGGTGTAGCAATAAAAAGTGGACCCAAGTATGCTTTTCCCAAGTCAAATCGATGCCACCTAGCAGCCACCCCTATTTTGAAGCAAATGAATATTATAAAATAATTGGCAACTTAGCTCCTTTCATGCACTACAAACCATCGCCAAGACCCAAGAATTGGAGCACCTAAACTAGAAGGAATAATCGATGCTAGAAGAGACCTCCATGAGTGAAATCGTGGCCTTCAATGGTTGCCCAATATGACTACAGTTATATATCAGACCTTTGCAAATATATATCAAACCTTTATTCTCCTTCATTTAAATGCCTTCAAATTCCACAAATTGATGTAATCAAAATATGCAATTATTTATCCAAATTTCCCACATGAAGAATACCAAAATTTTGGCCAATGGCTATTAAATTTTTTCCCTTGTAGCATAAATGGAAGATTGAAGTATCTTCCTCTTAGCTATAACCCTTCAGAGGAATATTTCACCACCTCAGTTATACTAATCAATGGGAGTTATCGTTCCCAAAGACCAAAGTAGAAATTCTGTAGAAACCCTTAGCTCCACAAAGATTCATCAAATTCAAATAACAATTCCTGGATGATAAAAAATGAGCCCTTAATATCCTTTTATACTTTTCCTCGAGGTCTCACACACTTTTCTTGCCAATGTGGGATAAAAGATATATTTTTCTTGCCACATACTTTAATTTTTATTTTATTTAATATTTTATAATTGCACTTTATTATAATATAAAAATACAATTTATAAAGTGCCATCATAATATCATATCATCTAGAAAACACAATATGTTTTCCAACACATTAAGTTTTCAAACATTCAATATACAATTGGAAACCTCTATATAACCCCTAAATCCATAAAAGAATCCAACCTCCAATTGGGTAACTGCCACAAAGACCCTCTAATCAAGATTCTTAGCCTACGAGAGTCAAGAATAGGCTAAACCTTCTGCAAATTGATGCTCATGAAAATGGGGACATTACATTTATAATAAATTTTTAATTTATTGACCCTAATAACATAAAATGAAGTTATGACTATTAACCTTTGATAGATTATATGAAATTAATCTTCAATCCTTTAATCTTTAACTTTATTTTAATCAAGATAATCCTTAATAATCAATATTCAGTTGAGACAAGTCATTGTTCAATTTATAATTATAATTTGAAAGATTTACAATTTATGATGGTGAAATTGTTAATAAATCTTGATAAAAAATTATGGAGATAAATATTATAGAACAAATCTTAAGAGCTTAGATTATAACTATAAAAGACTTGAGACCTTTTGATAAATAGTATAAAATAATACTTATTTTGCCAAAACATATCATGATAACATTACACACTTCTTACTCCATGCCTTTGGCTTTAAGTTCAATTTAATGGTGATTAAATCAGTAAGCAAGTTTGCCTCTAAATTTTTTTTTTTATTGAATAAAAAGCTTACCAAAAAGTACAGAGATCAAATACAAAGCTGTGCCAAATGAACAACAAGGGACCTTGGATCTAAGACCTGTAGCAACAACAAATGAACAACTACAGAGCCTTAACCCACCAACTGTTTATTGTTGCCTCTAAAATCTTAAACTTTGAGGATATATATATAGTACATAGACAAAAGCAAGGTAAATTTTGTACGAAAGCAAAGAAAATGAACAACAATGTTTATGGGTTTTACAAAATGATATTTCAAGTTCAACAATAAACATTCATCTAATCCCCAAAAAAGCAAACCCTACCAAGTTGGAGAGCAAACATGGCAGGGTTTTGTAGAGAAAAGGGGCTCGGCTTAAACGTCACACACTAAGTTTTGACCGCATAGTGTGGACGTGTTGTGGGGCCCCCTCCCAACCGGTCATTCCAATAGCCTGTGCACTTTTACCCAAAGGCCTTCCCCGTTGCCATCCACCGTGAAAAATGTATTGCTACTCCGTTCGGCCCCATTTGCGTCCAACCACCATGAAGGATTTATTGTTGTTCCAACCACCCTTGTTTCCCGCGTTAAAATTTTGGGTGTTATTTTATCTATTGAAATTTTGGGCACTATTTTATCTATTGCAGAAGCTTTGTTCACACGGTGAATATTGTTCAACCCACATTGACTGAGCACCAATTGCTGTCAAAAGGTGTATGATCCTTTACACCAATCTTTTACAGTTTTAAAATTATTTGTTTTTTTCTTTTAATTTGCAGTTTTAAAATTGTTTGCAGTTTTTCTTTTAATTTCTCGTATTCTTGCTCTTGAAAATGGTAATGAAGCTGTCGATATATGTCCATTAAGCTAATGTTGAAAAAGAAATGCAGACATGATGAAATGGGCAAATTTTTTTTATATATTCCACATTATTATGGTTGAGTATTTTTGCTTCACCCTATTATTCCTTCATAGCGGCTACAATATGTGTCTAGGAAATTTTGTGTGAGGGCATTGGAGTAGAAATACAATAGGAATAGATACTAAATTCACCATTTCTCCAACTGCAGAACTAAATTCATTCATTTGTTGGATCATTAATTTATTTTCTTATTTTGTTTTTCTTGTAAATGAGTTTTCTACAAAAATCTTATCGTTCCCTAAATTCACACACAAGTAGTAGTAATTTGGATTCAATCTCAAGGGAAATTGAGTGGAATGATATTTTAAGCATTAAATAAGACATGAAGGGAATCCAGATTATTGAATATGGGAAATTTATTAAAACAACTTGGAAGTAAGTTTGAGTAAATACCTTTCTTACCAGGTATTTATTTTCCTTGTTTTCCTTTGTTGAATATCTACTCTCCCATTCTCATCGACCCTTCAATTCATCTCCCACACTTCCTTCCTCTAGAATGCAACCCTTTATTCAGCCTGTGTAGCCTCCATTCTTTGAATTCTATGCAGCCCATTAATTCTTGTAGACACACATAAAAAATGTGGAAAGATAAACAAGGCAGATGAACTGTTAACAAAAAAAAAAAAAACCCAGAAAATGTGGTTCCCAATCCTTTCGGGGTATGCACAAAATTGATTTTTTATAAAAGGCCTTTTTTTATATTTAAACTTTCAAGAAGATGCAGTCGCCAGGTGTAATGCCAAGCTCCGCTACCTCCCAACATCATCCCTCCTTTTCCAAAACGTGGATGCATGAACCTGACACATGAGTTGTTTTCCAAAATGTCTTTAAGAGAAGTCCTCTCTGGGAATGCCTATCATTGCAGGGTATGCGGCCCAAAGATTTCATTCATTTATTTGTTTATTATCCTATAAGGAAACTTTCATAGGCTTTATCACAATCTGCCAATCCCAATTGAATGCGTGAGTTACCTGAATTTAATATTATTTGAAGATTCCAGTGATATGTTGATTAAGGTTTCCAATTTGACTCATTATTAATAATTATAGTAAATTAATCATATTATAATCATTATATATCTTTTCCACTTAGATTTTTAACTATAGAATATGGATATAAAGTGAGTGAAATTAAATGGCATTCTATTTTATTTATTTTTATTTTATTAAGGACTCATTTTAACTTACCAATCTAGAAATAAGTATATAAATTTAAGTTTCACTAAGCATTCAACATGACCACTCTAAGGTGTTGGATCACTTCTCCACTAGATTGGATTACAACTTTTAATACAAATGGAACAACTTCAATAATTTGAATCCTTAAACCATATAGATTTAATTCTACATTTGAAATTATATAGTCTTATTTTAACAAGCATACATAAATTCATTAAATTCCTATGGGAAAATTTCCAAAAATTAAGACATGACATCCTTTACTTAACTTGTTTCAATTTTTATTTTTCAAACCATAATACTTGATATCTATAGATCATATTATTTTATTGGTCTCAAGATTCCGTTTACTATGATATTATAAGAATACCTATTGATATTATCTATTTTTGTTCATTTAGGATTAACATATAACCCAAATTCAAGCTTAATATAGTCCCAATTACATATATATTTGGGAATAATATTTTATGAATAGTCTAATGTGTTCATAAACCATATTATCATATGAACAATTAAATTTTAAATAAAGTTTATAATAGTATCTCAAATTTTAACATAATAAATATAAATCTTTCCCTTCAATTAGGACTTAAATTGTGACCTATTATACCTATATTCAAGTGTTTAAGAACTAAGTCATGTTCCAAATTATATACCCATATATTAGATTTCATTGTCTTGTGTCCCTTTTACATGGTAATGATTTAGTATATAGACATTGGATCTAACTCTCCTCATTATGTTGGTTCATAAATTCCTTTCCTAATTTCACCATGCATAAATATTCTTATTCAAATTACCACTTGAAATTAAAATCAAGTTAAATTAATGTTTATCAAAACATAGTTGAAATCTATACACCTAATAAAATTATGCTAATAAAGATGGCATGCACAAACTTAAATCTATCTTAGAATTATTTCATTGGAACCATAATTGGGTCTAAGCCCCTTGTGCTTGTAATTGTAAGCATAACACGAAAGGTTCAATCACAACCTCCATTAAACTGACATGTTAAGATCCCACCAAAATTATATGAATATCTAGAAAACATAATGCATTAGAGCATAACCCTAATTGAAAATAGGATAAGGAATAAGGAATTAGCTTGACATTGTAACTAGGTTGATTATGATTAATTGAAAATAGTGCTTGATTTCCTACTCTTAAAACATATTATTTTGTAGTAACAAAACAAACAGAGTAAAGATAGTACTTACCTCATCCATACAAAGCTTGATCGCACCCTCTCGATTGTTTCAAGTTGATGTCTAACATTACACTTACATTCTCAAGGAAACCCCCAAAATGTTGACTTTATCATCAACTCTTTATTTCATCCCTCTTAGGAGCTCTCAAAATTACTTTCCAAGAATCAAGAAATATTATATGCAAGACAAGGACACATTAAAATTCTCCTGCACGCTAATATCAAGTATAACAGAAGCAACATGAACTTACTCATATATCATTTATTTACATATTTTGATCACATTACAAATCATTACTAAGTAGTAAATCACCCATAACCATTCTTATTTGTATAATGTTATGTATGAAATCTATACTTACTATAAGGAAAATCAGATGCGGAAACAATTCTCCTAACGCCAATACCTCAGGAAAGAATGCAGATATACTTTTAAATTTTCCAATTACAATTCACTTAAGATGCACTATGAAGTAAATAACAGAAACAAAGTATTTGACAATCACACATGAACACCAGATATACGTGGGAAAACCCTTACGAGAGAAAAACCCACCACACCAAGAGAAATCACTTTGTATTACAGTAATGGAAATTACATACAAATGTCAGACTTATCTTTCTGGTGTCTGTTTACAGCAGCATTCACCATGAACAATCTTGTATAGGAACCTTCAAATTACAGTATGCACAAAATAGAATTCATCCATTGATTCAATCACTCAACAAATCCGTCGATCCAACCATCAAACAAACCAACCAATCACAATTTGCAATCACCGAGTATATCCATGGCGTTCCTTGTCTATCGAACTTCCTCACAGAACTGTCACAACGAACAAACTTCCAACTGTTCAGATTCAGCTTCTCCTATTGGTCCATGAGACTCCACATAGGACAGTCAAACTGTCAACATAATTAGTACTATGTTGGCATCTCGGTGAGACACTAATAGTGTCTCGCCGATGCCACATAACCTTCATATCAATATTGCCAAGAGATACCGTTATCACCAAGATGTTTCAACGAGCTTTCATGTGTTACATCGAATCACCAAATAGTCGGTGAGACCTATCGCTTTCGCTAGGACCTCATGTTGAGTCACCAAAGGTTATACTGAAGTCACAAGTCATATCGAGCTCCAAAGAATAGTTGGCAAGACTTACATCTTTCGCCGAGAGAACATACCGAACTCCAAGACTTACTCCGAAGGCTTCAACATATAGCACTATCGGTGAGACATGTTACTCTCGCTAAGACATCACACCAAACTCTAGGACTTACTCCGAAGTGTTCATCAGTCGCCAAGAGTTATATTGAAGATCCCTTATCATTGGCGAGACTTACATCGTTTGCTGGGACTTCTTCCCGAACCATTTGGGTTACCCCAATAGCCATCAGCTATCGGCAAGACATCCATCAGTCGCTAAGAGATCTCCCTGAGATCCTTTATGTTACACCGAACACCGAATGGTCGACAAGACTTAACACTCTCTCTAAGACCTTTCCCTGATCACTTTGAGTTACTTCGATGAACGTTTGGATGTGTCCCCGTCAGCGTGACCTTCACTATTTGCTAAGACTTCTCACCGAACCAACATAGTTTATCCCGAAGCCCATAGTCATCGTGAGTCTCCTTGATCTACGATTGAATGTCCTGTCAGCCAAAGAACTCCACGTGATAAGAGATCATAGGAAATACACTATATCACAGCGAAGGCTCCAAAGAATAAGCATTCGGCAAGACTTCTACAAGGTCACAATGACCTGTTCAAAATAGAATGTATCAAAGCTGCTAGTCGGCCAGACATGATAGATGTCATACCAACTTTGCTCTAACAGAGGTTTCAGCCTGTGATGATTGAGGCACATATTTCCAACAATCTCCCACTTGACGAAGATCACACAGGAACCTCCAGAGCACAACAAAACTTTACTGAAAAACATGGGCACTAAGGCCCATTGAACTTGCACACCACCTAAACTTGTATGTGCTCATTGGCTTCATTAATGAATCCGCAACATTCTCCAGAGTATCAACCTTTTCCAAACTGACCTTTCCATCCTCAACCATATCTCGTACAAAGTGATACTATACGTCAATATGTTTCATCCTGGCATGGAAAGTTGGATTCTTTGCCAAACAAATTGCACTCTGACTATTACAGAAAATAGTTATTTCCCCTGCATCAAAACCAATATTAGAACACAAACGTTTCAACCAAACTTCTTCTTTACCAGCATGAGTAGCTGCCATGTATTCAACCTCTGTAGTGGACAAAGCGACTACAGCCTTCCGCTTACTCATCCAACTCACTGCACCACCATTCAACATGAAAATGTATCCACTATTGGACCTCCTGCTGTCAATGTCCCCTACCCAATCAGAATCTACATATCCATGAATGATGAGAGTCCTTTGTGATTCAACCAAGTTCCCATGGTAACACAAAGAAAAATCTGAAGTTCCCTTCAAATATCTGAAAACTCTTTTCACAGCATCCCAATGTATCCTTCCAGGATTTGCCATAAATCGACTAAGAACTCCTACTGCTTGGGCAATGTATGGCCTTGTACAGACCATCACATACATGAGACTGCCAACCGCACTAGCATAGGGTACACTGGTCATGTCCTCCATCTCAGTAGGATATTTTGGACAGTCCTCAACAGATAGCTTCGTTCCCTGCAAGACTGGAACCACTAGCTATTTGCAATCATTCATACAAAATCTCTCAAGAATAGTCTTGATATACTTACTCTGACTGAGCCATAGTTTTCTATTCTTCCTGTCCCTAGTTATCTCCATCCCTAGAATACACCTTGCTACACCAAGATCTTTCATTTCAAACTTAGCAGACAGCTGAGACTTAAGATCAAAAATCATTAGCTTACTATTTCCTATGAACAACATATCATCAACATAGAGAGCAATAACAAGTACTTGATCACTTTCAGCTTTATAATATACGCAGTGATCAAATTTTGATCTCACAAATCCCAAAGACAATACAAAAGTATCAAATTTCTGGTACCACATTCTAGGTGACTGCTTTAACCCATATAGAGACTTCTTTAATTTGCATACCATTTTTTCTTTACCTTTTTCAACAAAGTGCTTAGGCTGGGACATATAGATTTCTTTTTCAAGATCACCATGAAGAAATGATGTCTTCACATCCATCTGTTCGACCTCTAAGTTATACGCTGCTGCAAGTGAAAAAAGAAACCTAATAGATGTCAGCTTTACTACAAGAGAAAATATTTCCCCATAATCGATTCCCTCTACCTAGGAAGAACCCTTTGTAACCAGTCTCGCCTTGTACTTTTCTACACTTCCATCCACCAATCTTCTTCTTAAATACCCATTTGCAGCCAACAACCTTTCTGCCTTTAGGCAAGGGCACTAGACTCTAGGTTTCATTCTTTTCTAATGATGCCATCTCTTCATTCATGGCTTCCAACCAAGAGTCTGAATCAAACATTTTAATTGCCTCCTTTACAATCCTAGGCTCATCAGTGCTAGAAATCAAAGCATAGGCACAAGTAGAATCAATCAATGAGAACCCATACCTATTTGGTTGTTTTCTTTCTCGAGTTGACCTCCTCACTTGTTGAGGCTGAGGCTGAGGTTCTTCTTCTTCTTCAAAACTTTCAGAACTGCTTGAGCTCTACTCAGTTTCAGGTACATTTTGAATTTTCAATTCCTCTTTCTCTGGTGTAGGAGGAATTAATGCTACATCCTTATTGTTTTCTGACTTTGTCTCTGACTGCAAATCCAAAGTGGAAGGTTTCAGCTCATGAAAGATTACACTTTTGTTGTATACAACCTTCTTTGTATCAGGATTCCAAAACTTGTATCCTTTTATGACAGCACTATAGCCAATAAAAATATATTTGAAAACCCTGTTCTCTAGTTTAGATCTTTTCACATCAGGCACATGAGCATATGCCTCATAGCCAAAAACATGAACATTTCTAAGAGAGGGCTTCTTACCAGACCACGCTTCCAAAGGTTTTTCTCAACAAGAGCAGAATTTGGAGAACGATTAATTAGATAACATGCAATAGATACAACCTCAACCCAAAACTTCTCCTCCAAGCTAGCACTACTCAGCATACTTCGTGCTCTCTCCATCACTCTCCTATTGAACCTTTCTGCAACTCCATTATGTTGTGGAGTATAAGGTGTAGTCTTGTGTCTTTTAATTCTATGGTCTTTACAGTATCTTTCAAATTCATCAGAACAAAATTCACTGCCATTATCAGTCCTCAAGCATTTTATTTTTCTTCCAGTCTGATTTTCTACAAAGTTCTTAAATTCCTTAAATTGACTGAACACTTCTGATTTACTTTTCAAAAACTAAACAAATGCTCTTCTTGAATAATCATCAATGAACGACACATAGTATCTTGATTTAGACAAAAAAGGAACATCAACTGGACCAAATACATCCGAATGAATATAATCTAGCAAACCAGAAGATTTATGAGGACTGGAATAAAATGAAACACGGTGCTACTTTCCATGTATACAATGCTTACAGAATTTAAATTCGAGATTACAATCTTCAAGCCCCTCAACCAGGTTTTTGTTCTTCAAGGTTTTTAAACCTTTTTCTCCTATGTGGGCTAACCTATGATGCCAAAGCATAGTCTTCTCTAAAGGAATTTTTACTTCCATAGAGTTTACATAATTAGGGATATTTCCCTCTTTACCTCCATGAGCAGCTTTCAATGACTTTCCAGAGACACTGTTACATTGAAGAGCATGTGCATCCAGCTTGTACAGGGTACCAATTCGAGCACCTCTAGCCAGCACCATAGAGCCTCTAGTCATCTTGCAACCATTTCCAGAGAACGTGACTTGTACTCCAATATCATTCAACATACTTACAGACAGTAAGTTTCGAACTAGACCTGGTATATGCATTACATTATTAATTCCCTTTACTCTGCCATTGGGGAATTATATTCTGACTCTTCCATGGCCAACAATCTCTAAAGTTGAATCACTTGCCAAGTACACCTTTCCACCATTGTATTCTTCATACTTCATGAACCATTCTCTATGAGATGTCATGTGGAAAGATGCTCCATAATCAATCAGCCAGACATCATCTGATGCCTGAGTAGCCAAGGCTGCAATGAAGGCGTCACCATCACTATGAGAAGAACCATTATCGGAAGAGCCCTTCTTCTTCTTTTTCTCCTCTTTACAATCCTTTTGGACATGACCAGGTTGCCCACAATTCCAGCACTTCACCTTGGACTTCTTTCCAGGAGACTTTGATCTCCCCTTTGATTTTGATTTGGACTTCTTGTCCTTCTTCTTGCCTTTCTCTTTCGGTCTTCCTCTGACAGCAAGAGCTTCCTTCGCCATATCAGAAGATTTCCTTCTCATCTCTTCTGATAGAAAATAACCAACAACATCTTCCATCTTGAAACTGGATGTTGTACTCCCAATAGCCATCACCATATGATCCCATGATTTTGGAAAAGAACACAATAATAGCATACAACGATCCTCTTCTTCAGTCTTCACACCAACATATGTTAATTGAGCAAGCAACATATTAAATGTGTTCAAATGATCAGCCACAGACCCTCCTTCCTGCATTATCAAAGAATACAAATTCTTCCTTAGGAATAATTTATTCACCAAGGACTTCCCCTGATAAATAGACACCAGTCTCTTCCACAAAGAAGAGGCAATCTTCTCCTCATGCACATTCAGAAGCACTGAGTTTGCTAAACAGAGCCTTATCAGCCCCTTAGACTTCCTATATGCAAGGTCTCAATCTTCTTGCTTCATGCCTATAGGTTTCACTCCAGCCACAACAATCCAAAGATCACGATCCACTAAAAGATCCTCCATCTTGAGTTTCCACAACTCAAAGTTATTGTCATTGAACTTCTCTATTTCAAACTTTCCAAATGTGCTAGCCATCATAGCCTGTAAATAGAAATAACAAACTCTACAAGACTCCCACTGAACATAGTTGACTCAAAAAACCCAATGTACCCACAACGATAACACAATTGGCTAGGCTATGATACCACTTGTAAGGAAAATCAGATGCGGAAACAATTCTCCTAATGTCAATACCTCAGGAAAGAATATAGATATACTTTTACATTTTCCAATTACAATTCACTTAAGATGCACTATGAAGTAAAAAATAGAAACATAGTATTTGACAATCACACATGAACACTAGATATACGTGGGAAAATGCTTACGGGAGAAAAACCCACCACACCAAGAGAAATCACTTTGTATTACAATAATGGAAATTACATACAAATGTCAGACTTATCTTTCTGGTGTCTATTTACAACAACATTCACCATGAACAATCTTGTATAGGAACCTTCAAATTACAGTATCCACAGAATAGAATTCATCAATTGATTCAATCACTCAATAAATCCGTCGATCCAACCATCGAACTAACCAGCCAATCACAATCTACAATCACCAAGTATATCCATGGCGTTCCTTGTCTATCGAACTTCCTCACAGAACTGTCACAATGAACAAACTTCCAACTGTTCAGATTCAACTTCTCCTATTGGTCCATGAGACTCCACATAGGACAGTCAAACTGTCAATAGAATTCACACTGTGTTGGCATCTCACTGAGACACTAATAGTGTCTCGCCGATGCCACATAACCTTCATATCGACATTGCCAAGAGATATCGTTATCGCCAAGATGTTTCAACGAACTTTCATGTGTTACATCGAATCACCAAATAGTCGGCGAGACCTATCGCTTTCGCTAGGACCTCACACCGAGTCACCGAAGGTTATACTGAAGTCACAAGTCATATCGAGCTCCAAAGAATAGTCGGCAAGACTTACATCTTTCACCGAGAGAACATACCAAACTCCAAGACTTACTCTAAAGGCTTCAACATAAAGCATTATTGGTGAGACATGTTATTCTCGCTAAGACATCACACCGAACTCGAGGACTTACCCCGAAGTGTTCATCGATCGCCAAGAGTTATATCGAAGATCCCTTATCATTAGCGAGACTTACATCGTTCGCCGGGACTTCTTCCCAAACCATTTAGGTTACCTCAATAGCCATCGGCTATTGGCAAGACATCCATCAGTCGCTAAGAGATCTCCCCGAGATCCTTTGTGTTACACCGAACACCGAATGGTTGGCAAGACTTAACACTCTCGCCAAGACCTTTTCCCGATTGCTTTGAGTTACTCCGATGAACGTTTGGATGTGTCCCCATCGGCGTAACCTTCACTGTTCGCTAAGACTTCTCACCGAACCAACATAGGTTATCCTGAAGCCCGTAGTCATCATGAGTCTCCTTGATCTACAATTGAATTTCCCCTCGGCCAAAGAACTTCACACGATAAGAGATCATAGCGAATACACTATGTCACAGCAAAGGCTCCAAAGAATAAGCGTTCGACAAGACTTCTGCAAGGTCACAGTGACCTGTTCAAAACAAAATGTATCAAAGCTGCTAGTCGGCTAAACATGATAGATGTCATACTGACTTTTCTCTAACAAAGGTTTCAGCTTGTGATGATTGAGGCACATATTTCCAACACTTACTAGGTCCATTATCACCATGCCAGTAACATAATACAAAATGCGCCATAAAATATATATGAACTCTATGTCATAAGTACATTTTTATCAAATCATAAAAGTCGTTTAGATGAATTTATAAGGAATGATCAAGTGGCCTTACATCCTCCCCCCCTTGTATAGACTTCCTCCTAGAAGTCCTTAAGGGAAGAGAGTAGACCCACTTGTTTATTCCTAACAACAATTGTAACAATATCATAGACCCACTTCAACACATCATGCAGTAATACAAAAGAGCCTTATGCACTTATTCTCAAATCACATTAGTGGGTGGTAGAACACTTATTTCACTTCTATAATCATAACAAATCACAAACTAATCAACACCACTACTTGTAAAAAGTATCTCAATTGAACTTTATCCTTCACAAGAAGTCATAGGTCACATCATGAAATCGACATATCATACTCATAATTCTTAAGCAATCATTTGATTTTCTCTTTAACTATTATTTTGTTAAATCTTGTTTCCTCATTTGCACAACTAAAATGACATAACCAACACACAAATAACCACAAAAAGATACTCACTTAACTCATAATACAAGGCTCACACAAAAGGGATGAGGATTCCTAGTGTCCCAAATTCTCCTCTGAGAATCCAATTCACATAAATAGTCACTGTTAGGTCCTCCCAGAGGAACCTCTGCATAGAAATGTCTGATAATTCAAAGGGAAATGGATAGTAACCGTGCCATACCAGTCTCATTTACCCCTTCTCAATAAATCCCCACGCCATCTACTCCCCCCATACAACCTGTCAGTGACTCCACATGAGTATGAAAATCTAACACATTCTACATCACTACACATATGCCAACAACTATACAAAATTGGTAACGCCTCGAAACAAGAAATTTCAAATTTCAAATAAAACCACAATTCCAAATTTACAAAGAAAGATAAAATTCTCAATGGTGGCCACCAAACAACTAGTCAAAACTAAAAGAAAGAGTCTCAACAACCAGTCTTTGAGGCAAGAGGACAATTTTTCAATGCATTCAATCAAAAACTTAAAGAATTTCAAAAATTTTGGCTACATCAATCAAATAAAATCATATGTTGTGTGTTGTTTTTGCATTTATCAGTGAATCAATATATTTTGTAGTGAGGAGGGCTAGATTCCACCACCTGAGAATTGAATCTTGTTTCGTCTGTGATATTGTTGAAAAGGTATGGACTCGAGCAAAACGTTGTGGGCTTCTTGATATTGTTTCTTGTGATTTCATCATTGGGCATGTCAATTTCAATGGGTGCATGGTGAAGATGGCTACATCTCCGAGTCCTTGTCTACTTTTTGCACCCAGGCAGAAAAATTTATTGACTTTGGTAGGGTTTTCATTTATACATTACATAGAATGGCTTCATATCCAACCTTAAATGGAAGAGCCTTTAGAATGTACCAATAAATTGGTCAATATCTGAATTTAAATAAATGGAAGAATAATTTATATAGATTGAATAATTATTAAAGAAATCTTAGTAAAATAAATATAAAAAAATTATGTAACAGATATCTAAAAGTGAAATCTTGAATGGGAATCTTAAAATTTTAAAAAATCTCTATATTGTATCATAAATTTATAGGGCTTTTCAAACACTTTTACATAAAAATAAGTTTGTTAGAACATTCTATCCAAAAAAATTGATTTTCTCAACCCTCTCGTCCCTTTGAAATGTGTGTGATGGTTGTGTATTTGAGTGTACTTTTCTTTTAGTTCATTTTTTTGAATGTGGGCCAATGTTTCCCTCCCTTACTAGTCATTATATGTAAACTAAAGGACAATTTCAAATTGCCCACTAGAATGATGTATTCAATGACTAATAATAATTCATTTTGATTATCTAGGATAATCATGAGAGCATTCATTAGCCTACATCATCATTCTAGGCATACTACATACTTTCCTATTGCCTTAAATCATTATTCAAATCCACATAATTAGTCCACCTAGGGGCTTGATTATAAGAGAATAAATCCTTGTGTAACAAGCTCCTAAATGGTGTCTATAGATACAATCTCACTTCAAACATCTACATACAATGAGGTGAGACAAATTTAATACATTCAAAAATTCCTTATTAATTGATCTCGATGAATCTAAGTTTAATTTTATACACATAATCAATTCCACAAGTGTAAAGATCAATTTTGCACTTGTATGTATTTAAACCAAAGAAAAATTTAATATATTTAAAAATACTAAAGAATTTATGTAAATAGTCCTTTTCCCACCCATCCAACAGTCACGATCAGAGTCTCCTAGCTACCAAGAACTATCTACTCCATTCAAAACATAAATGTGACACCCAATTTGTCTCTATTGGTGAGGGTAGTTTATATGCGCAATGCAGGAAAGGAAATGTAGAAAAAGTCATGGAATAGTGAGGACAAGACACCACTTTAAATCGCAAGAGAAGCCATGGAGTACCACGAGTCTTTTAAGGTTATAAGAAAGTTGAAAAAATGGGTTGTTTGATCTATTATATTTCTCTTTGCTATTTCTATTTTTGGTTTAACTATTAATATTACTATTTATTTTATCTCTAGAAATTAACATTTGGCACCAAAGTGGGTTGTTTGATCTATTTAATAAAAAGGGTGTGCCTTGCCTAGTAGAGAGGAAAGAAATATACCAATACTAAAAATAGAGTTTTACAATTGAATAGTAGAAATTGTGAAGAGAGTAGAATACTTTATTTTAGAGTATCATCTTGTTTGAAGGTCAAAAAGGATAGGCTTTATGAAAGATAAATTGATTATTTTATTTTCTTCTTTGATTTCAATCTATATGTCTTCTACTTGTAGTGATTTAAATTTATCTCAGCCCTATATATTTTTTTTGCAAATGTAAAAATTATGATTTTTTGAGTACTAAAATGAAGATGTCATTTCTCAAGATTGTGGGTTTTAGTTGAAAGTGGTCACTCAAAACTTGCATGTGCACATGTTCTTGCCACAATGAAGTGAAGTGATATCTATGCCAAAGTGTTATGTTTCAATGACTATCTCCTTCCTTGGTGACAATTTACTTTATATGTTTGACAAGATTTTGTATTTAAATAGATTCTCCCATCTTTATGGTAGTCTTTATGAATAAAATATTGAGACCTTGATGGCAATGCTTCTATGTATGTGCTCTTGCAACTTCTCAATACAAGGATACATGTGCAAGCATGTGATCAAAGTGAACTCGATGAGGGAGAGACAACATCTATCTAACAACTTGCATGAAGACCTTGATAATATTGGTAATACAGTTGATTATATAGAAGATGGATGCACCGCCAATGTCTCTAATCATTTGGTAGTTGAAAAAAAAAATTATTTTATTCTATTGGTTATCATTCTTTGCAAAAAAATGTGTTTTAAATGTGTTGCAATGTCAATGTAGGAAATTGATGAAATTGATGGGATTAGAGGTAATGAAAAATGCCATCTCTTGGAGGATTATTTTGTACATACACAGGTGAAATTATAACCACATTTTTCTCATTCCAATTCATGTTAGTTTGATTAATAATTTTTAAAATATTTCTATTTTTGTTTGTAGACTATTGACAATAGAGATGGAGATGCAGCAATAGAAAAGAAGTTGCAACTAACAGACATGTTTCAAGGAATTTTGACTCACACATCTGATTTGGCAACACTTACTTTCATTGAGAATATTTTAAAGGACTTATCAAACAAGGTCAAAAGTAGACATGTCTCATCGCAGCTCGGATTAGACCATCCAAGAGTGCATCCATTTTGCCTTGTACAAGATGGATTTGGTCACACTCTTCACTGACAAAAAGACTTGATTAAGTGCATGAATGTGAGGAGAAGGCCGAGTATCTCCAACAAAACACCTAAGTTTCCACAAATGCCACAGAATATTAAGTGTCGAAATTGGTTTGATGATCTTGATAGGGCAAATGAACAAGACAAGGATCACACCCAGTACAATGAATGCAATCTTGACATGGTTGACAACACAAAGTTTGGAAGCATGCAAGATACTATTGCAAGCACACATGATTTTATTGAGAACACATAGGATAGTGTCATCATACTCAAGTTTAGTTGTGTAGTAGAAGCATTTTTAAGACTTAGGAATGCCATAATTTTATTTTGAATTTTACAAACATAACTGAAATATTTTTCAATTTCCAATTAGTTGAACTGGGGGATATGGAAAACTATTATGGTGAATCATGATCTATGTATAAAATTATTTTATTTCTGATGTACTAGAGTTAAGTTATATCAAATGCATAAAACAAACAACTATTAATCAATTCAAATTCATTCATGGGAACATGTCTAATATGAATGACTAACTAGGGCTTCTAGAAGCCTTTAATTTATTTTGAACATATCTAATATTATCCATAAGTCAAAATTTATATTCATATGAAAGAAAAATAGTTAAATATGATGTTACTAAAGGTTAATATTCATACAAGTCTAGTTGTGAATTTTACAATCATTGCCCACATTGACATTTGAAATCCTTGGGATCTTTACCTATAATTTCTTACTTCTTTTTTGTGTCGAACGTACTTTTATTATTTCCAACAAGCTACCATATTGTGTTCTCTATGCAAATTCTTAAATTTGTCTTGCTATCAATTTTTTAAATCTAGGTAGTAGTTGGTGAGTTAATTATAAAATGTTTCATATGGCTGAAGCCAACTAAAGAGAACAGTGTCTAGGCCATTACTTCCATTGACTTTTTATGATATCCACTTGTAATTCTCTAAATTTGATTTCTCTAAATTTTATATATTTTCTCTTTTGCATGACAATTTCATTATTAATATATGAGAGTTTATAAAAGGATGTCTTTCCCTTTTCATTGCAAAATTGAGTACATATAATGTCAAACTTTCTTTAAGTATTATAAGATAAACCTTCTACTAGTTAGATATGTAGGGAGATTGTATAGATTACCTGCATATCTATAAAGCTTGATGATTATGCTAGCTTTCCCAAAGAACTAGTCACCTTTTTTGGTAGTTTTGATGATTTGGTAGGATTTTATAATACTTGAATGGTTTGGTCTTTGATGAGGTTGATAGAGGGTATGAGGAACCATTTTGTATATTTGAATTAGCATAAGGTCCTATGTAGATATGGAGTCTATACGATCACTAGGTGATATCCAGGTATTCTATGACAAAGCTCAAGGTTAAGGTAAGGATATAAGAGTTAATATTTATTGATGAAAAATCATATGTATTAGGATTGAAGGGTACTTGAACTTCTTATTAATTTTGAAATACTTTAGTTGCATGATTAAATTTGATCATCTAGGAAACCTTATAAACCTATCTATAAGAGTTCTCTTAGTGATGTTTTAAAGAGTATGTTCACTATTGTTAATTATATGTTTGATACAATTTGTTGCATGTACAACATTATTGAAGAAATAATGAACCATTTGCACATAATTTCAACTCCCTTTATCAAAGTTCATAATTTGTAAGTCAATTTTAAAAACTTTAATAACATGCATTTGGTTAAAATTTGGTAGCATATATGTGGTTTTTTAAAATGTTTGACAACATAAATCTTTTGGTATAAAAATGTGAAAGCTAATAACTTTTTTGATGCAGGTGATCAAGGTGTCACATAATGTGCATAAATGGGTATCTAATTGGTTGTCCAACTATCACTACCATCTTCCATGGAATGTCATCCTTCGTATAGAGGAATTGGGTGTCCCCCATTGGTTGATAGACAAGATGGTGAATAGAATTAACACAAATGGGCCAAGGATTAGTCTAAGCTTTCATGATAAATGGCTGACTATATGCAGCCCCTTGTTATGTATGAATGAGCACACATGATTTTTAAAATAAGAGTGTTGAATGTAAAGTCGGTTGCATGTGTACATACTTGTCTTGAGAGTATATGTGAAACTCTAATTTTGATATCTAAATATTTAATATGGAGAATAGGACATGATGATTACAATTTACATTATAATCTCTCTATGAAAATTTATCTTAATAGTATCTCTCTATGTTTCACAATAACTAAAGAACAAGGTTAAAAAAAAGTATATGTATATTTCCTATTACATCTAACAAAGCTCTTTTATCCTTTATCCTTTGATGGATGACCTTACCCTATTACAAACCTCCCATTTTGGCATAGGTAGGGAGGATATTGGCAAAGCTTGTGGAGTCTTGTTTTGCACCTATCAATTCCATTTGCTTGAAAGTTTATAAAGCCTTTTCAACAAATCCATTTTGTGCATATCTTGCAATCAAGGCATTCCATGAGAAGACATTTCTTTGAGGAATTCTATCAGACAATTCTTGTACTTTTTCTATGCTTAGACATTTTAGATGTCTTGCCATAATGGTATTCCATGAGATGACATCTTTGAGGCATTATGTGAAACAATTCATGTTCCTTGTCTATGCTTCCATGTCTACCTGGGCAGTTACACATGCCTTGTCTATGCTTCCACACTTCACATACATGTCTACCTGATAGTTATAGCCACAAAATTTGACAAACTTCTATCCTTACAAAAATCCCCCTTCCACTATGCTTTGATGGATTTCCATACCCTGCTCCCATTTTTGCACTTGAGTAGGGAGGATACTTACAAAGGTTATGAAATGTGGCTTTGCACCTGCCAATTGCATTTTCTTGAAAGTTTCAATATCCTTTTTAATGATTCCATTTTGTGCATATCCTAAAATCATGGAATTCCATGAGATGACATCTCTTTAAGGCATTCTATCAAACACTTCACGTGCCTTGTCTATTCTTCCATATTTTGCATACATGTCTACTAGATACCATTTCCAGCTCTAATATTTGACAAAAATCCTCTTTCCATTATGCTTTGATGGATGTCCATGTTCTGTTCCAAAGCTCCCATTTTGGCACAGGCAGGGAGAATGCTGGTAAAGGTTGTTCAATTTGGCTTTACAGCTGCCAATTGCTTTTGTCATAATGGCATTCCATGAGATAACATCTCTGAGGCATTATGTCAAAAGTTCACGCGCCTTGTCTATTCTTCCATTTCTAACTGGGCAGTTACACATGCATTGTCTGATTCCATTTCTAACTAGGCAGTTAGACATCCCCTGTCTGTGCTTCCATTTTTAACTAAGCAGTTACACATGCCTTGTCTATGCTTCCACATTTTGGATACATGTCTAGCTGGGCAGTTATAGCCAAAACATTTGAGAAAATTCTTGTATCCTTACAAAAATCTCCCTTCCACTATGCTTTGATGGATGTCCATACACCTCCTCCCATTTTGGCATAGGTAGGGAGGATATTGTGTGAGATTAATTGTGCTAGAACTGAACTATGCTAAGATTAAACACCTGCAAACACATTGTGGTTTTAGAAAACTTGTCTGACATCTTGTATAAGTTGATACTCACATTGCTGCTCTTTTTTCAATTTAGTGCACAAGGCTTGCAAATTTTCATCTGCCACTCCCTCCTCTTTCGACTCATGCACTTACCCTTAATGCTGATTGAAAGAGCGTATAAAATGGAAAAAATAATATGTGAGAGTATATAACTGGAAGCCTCTATATAAAAGATAACTGGAAAAAAAACACTTGCTGTCCATACACCTGCTCCCATTTGGCACAGGTAGGGAGGATACTGACAAAGGTTGTGAAATGTGGTTTTACACCTGCCAATTGCATTTGCTTGAAAGTTTCAATAGCCTTTTTAATAAATCCATTTTCTGCATATACTGCAATCATGGAATTCCATGAGATGACATCTCTTTGAGGCATTCTGTCCAACAGTTCATGTGCTTTGTCGATTCTTCCACATTTTGCATACATGTCTACCACAACATTTCTAACTATAATATCTGACAAAAATCCTCTTTCCATTATGCTTTGATGGATGTCCATGCCCTGTTCCAAGTGCCTTATCTGTTCTTCCACATTTTACATACATGTCTACCAGGTGAGTTGCAATCTGTTTTGTGAATATCCTGCAATCATGACATTCCATGAGAACACGTTACTTCGAGGCATTCTGTTTAACAATTCACATGCCTTGTCTATGCTTCTGCATATGCAATCATGGCAATCCATGAGACCATATTTCTTAGAGGTATTCTGTTAAAGCATTCACGGGGCCTTGTCTATCCTTCCACATTTTGCATACATGTCTACCAGGATAGCTGCAACAACAACATCTAACAAAAACCCTCAGCCAAAACCGTCTGTTCTTCACCCTTCAATGGATGTCCATACCCTGTTCCAAACGTCCCATTTTCGCACAGGCAGGGAGGCTGCTGGCAAAGGTTTCGGAGTCTGGCAAAGTCTTTCTAAATAAATCCATTTTGCGTATATCCTACAATCCTGGCATTCCATGAGATCACATTTCTTTAAGGAATCCCTGCGAACAGTTCACGTGCTGCGGCCCGTCAAAACCCTGCTTCCGCGAACAGCAACCTTGTAAACCGGGAACGGCGAAAGGTAACGGCAGGTGGATCCTTCCAAACGGTGGTCGCCAACGGGAACGGAAAAAACAAAAAAAAAGGCAACGGGAAAGGCCTCTCGGCAATAGTTAAAATGGCACGGGAATGACCGGTTAAGAGGGGGCCCCACCGCCCATCCACACTAAGCAGTCAAAGCTTAGTGTGTGACCCTTAAGCCCGGCCGAAAAAAGGAAGCTTCTCGGTTTTCAACCTGCTTCGTAGACGTACCAGTTGAATTTGACGACTGCATTGTTTGTAGAAGGAAAGGTATATTGAAGCAAATGGCTTGCACAACACTGTGAAGGAAAAGGTCGTTAGCCTTTGACTCCTCTAGCACGGTTTGATGTTGGGCAACTGTCTCGTTCCACTGTTAACGGTTACTGAGAGGGGAAAAATGTTACGGAGATAAAAACTTGGGAAATAATGGAGACGGGGAAGGCTTTTGACGTGGACAAATGGGGGCGTACGCGGAAAAGGCATTCGATTCCTCGTTAAGGTCGGTCCATCTGCACTCACTACACTATGGGAAAAAGAAGAAAGAAAGACGAGAAAAGCCAATCAGCTGGCCCTGCGCTCACAAAATGAATAGCCAGCAGCGAGCACAAAATGAAATGCATTGACCATGACCATGGAGCGTTGAAACCTATGCTCGCTGACTTGACTGGACTGATCACTCGGCAGTAGGAAGACGCAAGAATATGCTTTGAACGTATGTAGCACGGTCCGCGTTTTTCCCCTGCACACGCGGCAAACCCATCATCCACAAGATTTTCTATTTGACTTATTCTTCTTCCTTGTATAATTATGCTGCCCATCCCTCACAAATCCTCCAACCATGGCAGAGGCATCGAGACCACGCAGTCCATATCTGCCCGAGTTACAGAAGGCTATATTAAGCCATGCTCCCGTTGACAACAAGGATTCGGAATTGAAAAGTTTCATGGTTATGGCAACCATAGTTTCCATCTTTAGCGTCTGTGTAGCTATCACTGCTGTTTATTATATCTATTTACGCAGGTATTCCAACACCCGTGGGATTTCACGATCTCGTCCATTTGCTCGCAGAGCAGCCGATATCTTCTTTTCGATCTCGACCAGATCAGAAGGGCTTGACAAGGAAACTGTAAATACCCTCCCAGTTTTTCTCTACAAGGCAGAAAATTTCAGAGATGGTTTAAGCTGCTCCGTTTGCCTGTGTGAATTCGAGGAGAATGAGAAGGCCCGGGTGCTGCCTACCTGCAACCACAGCTTTCACGTGGATTGTATTGATATGTGGTTATATTCTCATTCTACTTGCCCTCTTTGCAGAGCCAGCGTTGAGAAGCAGTGTGATCCATCTGTGGAATTGGGTCACAACAAATGGAGGTTTTAATTGGGGAGCAGGCAGATGACAATGCATTGATCAGGAATGAAACTGGTTCAGGAGAACAACATGATGGTTGTTCCTTCAATGGTGAACAGGTGGAAGAGCACAGTAAAAGCACTGTTGCCATTGACATAAAGTAGCTTCCTCCATGAAAACTACAGAGATTTTATCTCTTTCCTTTTTCTCTAGTCAGGAAATTTTGGAGTTTAGGTTACATTTTACAGAGGCTATGGATGTAATTAGCCCAGGAATGTTAAAAGGGCTGTTTATAATCTGTAATTTTTGGTTTGATTTAATTTAGAAAAAAATCTTCATATGTTGATGTGATTGATCCATTGCGACAATCAAATTCATTTAGACATGTAATGTCATGATGTGAGCCTGAAGTTGACAGATTTTATTTTAGATATGGTAAATACTATTTGTCATTTATTAAAAAAATCAAATAAAGAGGAAACATGTGGGTCTATAGTTTGGGTATTGTTTCATTCATCTCTAGTAGCTTTTTATTTATTTATTTTATCACTTTTTATCTATACAATCATAAAAAAAAACAGATTTAATAAATACTTTTGAGATATTTGATGAATGATAAATTAATTGTAGCAAGTAAATTTAAACTAATAATATTTGAGATAGTCAAAGAATATGATATATGAAATTGTTTGGAAAAGGTTTGGTTTTATGTCAATTTGTAAATGTTGTTGACAAGATTATTTTATATATTGTGTTTAAGAATCTAATTAATATTTTAGAATTAGATTTGTACTTATTAAATTGTGATGCATCAAAGTTGTAGTCTTAGGAATATTTCAAACTAGATATCTATTGTTTAGTCTAGGGGTGCTTCATCTATGCTTAGTTTCATTATTTAATTTATTTTTACTCCATTTGTATCTATATCTCAAACAAAATAGAGTGTTCTCAAGAACCTTGGTAATTTTCTATAAGTCAAGAGAAGTATGGAACTTCCTCAATGGCGAGTCAAACCCCTTTGTTGATTTCATTATGTTTGAAAATGCACAAGAAATAAAACATAAATTGTGAAAATGAGAGTGTACTATCTATTACACAAAAAATGTAGATGGTTCTCTTTGAGTGATTCCCAATTCAATTGTTGGTCCTTAAAATATTGACATTCTTATAATAAAATTTTGGTCCTCATTCATTTCTACAACTTGTCTTTAAATACAAAACCCTAAGTGCAATCTAATGGTCAATAGTCATGTTAGGTCCTAAAATAGTAGGTCCATAATCCTATAACACAATGTCACACCTTTAGGACTAAGGTTGTCTTGAAGAGGGTGAAATAGATGTTCATCAATAAATTGAAGGTGGTTGAAGGCCTACAATAAGAATGGGAAAAATATCTCAAGTTCTTCGGGATCGACTTTAGCTTGGGAGGGTATTCCTAGAGGTGCTCTCAATAGGTTTGTAAATCAAATAATATATGGCATGACTATGGTAAAAGAACAACTATACCCTACTATATATATGACCCTAATTTATATCACTAAATTAATGAAACTAGTTGCATATGACCTTAGTATATAGTTTATAACACACCTTGCACACACACCTATATGTAAAAAAATATTTTTTTAATCCCTTAATATGGTTTCTTTTATCATTTTTTACACATTAGGAAGGTGCAACATACATGTTTAAGTCCTCTAATATTTTAACATTTTTAGTTTGCTAAAAATATTTCCTTAGTTTGTAATAATAAATCATAAACAACATGCATTAACCTAGTCTAAACTTATATCTAACTAGAACTAAGATGTATAAATTGAAACATTTGGTCTCAAAATAATAAATAGTGGTGCCTCTTTCATTAGATAACATAGTTATAACAACAAAGGAAAAGAAAAAAAACACTCAACAAAGCGTCAATAGAACTAGGTTTCAATCATATGAAACCAAACATTACATTTTAATAATACAAATATTTAATCATCCATGATGAGAACTACAATGACCCATATGCATTTAAAGAATAGTTATTACATAACATTTGTAATACATTAGGCACTATCACACACACACACACACACACACACACACACACACACACACACACACACAACCCTCAATACATTCATGCCAATAATTATGGCAAAACAAAATACCTAATTATCCCAAATAACTACAAACAACCATGGAGACATTCATTTCTAAAAATGTATAAAATAGGACCCTTCCTCTACTATTATAGAGTATATATCTTCACTTTCTATTAAAAAATTCAACATCTAATGTTACAGAATAATATAAGGACACACTCGACCCTAAAAAATAGTTTAGCAATCAACCCTCAATATGAATAGCTAACTAGTTTTTTATAGATTTTTCATTACATTTAGTCTATCCATTGTGGGAGCCTTGAGGTGATGGGAAACATTAATGATGCAAAGAAACCCACCTACACTCGACTTACAACTATTATTTTTTATAGTCACATCCTACAGTGAAAACCACTAAGAAGGTGTCAAAAACAATTATATGCCTTCTACCTAAACATGCAAGTATATTTCCATAAAGCATCTAGATCTAATATGAACTATTGTGGAGAGCCAAAAGTCTTGTTGCAAATGCATCAATAGGGAATGACATGAATAAAATTGCTTGCCAAAACATAATGGCCACAATAAATGCAAGATGGGCTATTCTTATCATTCTTCCATTTGAATCTAAACCTATATAAATAAATAATGAGTTTTGAGTGCCATTTGATTTAGTTTGGTGGTTGCAAAGCTTTGTCCATCTAATTTTATGGTTTTCAAGTTATTTCTTCCTTATCATTATAAAAAGCCAAAACATTTGTGTGATTTTGAATTAATACAAGTTTTATAGGTGAGATAAATGATACACGAGAAAATCATGATGAAAAAATTAATAAAAATATGTTTTTTAAGTGTATAGGGAGGTAGGAGAAGTCAAATGGTGAAAAGAATAAGAGTTTTTTACTTAATAAGGGTCAAGGGTGTTGGTGATATGAATTGTAGACCCAAAATCCCTAAGGTTTAATAATCTCCCAAGTTTCAAGGGTGTCAAACCTAAGACGATTACCAAAAACCTATGTTCAGGTTGGGAAACCTAGGACTAATCAATTATTGATGTGGGTAAGACCTCCTTCACTTCTAGCTCTACAAGACCAAGGGAGATTTCCCTAAGGTGTTGAATAGATATTACCATAGAAGCACAACACTCACCTTGACACAAACCATACCCATTGCATAGTTCATCCCTATTTTGGTTGTCACTTTGTGCCTATATGTTGGTTTGGATAACTCAAGGTTAAACACCTTATTAAAATAGATGATCTACCACATGGGTGTTTGAGAATATTTTTAATGATAACCCCTAATGATGTTATACATTTATGCATGGTAGTTGGAACACACTAAAACTACGAAAACTAAAAAGATGTTTGAATCAATGTGTTTAGTGTGTTAGGATGATGGAGAAGAAAAACCAATAAAATATTGGTGCCTTATCCATTTACACAACAAAGTCTTTGAATTTGTATAAAATATGTTATAACTGAAGCCAACGTGTAGACACCTAAAAATGACTAATGTATTTCATCTTAACCATCATCACTTCTCGTCATCATCTTTTATCAACCCCTTCACCACTATTAATTAAATAATGATGAATTATTTAAATAAGCTAGCACATTATCCTCTTTAATTAAATTATTTTTTTAATTTTTTAATTATGTCATCATTTCCCTCATTACCACTAATTAAATAATTAATTAATCACTTTCCTCCAACCACTTTAATTAAATATTTTTTAATTATTTAATTTCTATTTTTCTTCCATCTTCATTAATTAAATAAATTTTAATTATCTAATTTCCTCTATCCATTCTGATTAAATTATTTTAATTATTTAATTAAATCATGCATTCCCCTCATCCACCATAATTAAATAATTTTTAATTGCTTAATTAGCTAATATTTTCTCTATAATTAAATAAATTATTTAATTTATTTAATTTGAATTTTCTATCTTTAAATTCTTCTATAAATAAATAAAATTAGTATTTTATTTATTTCTTAATTATATCATCACCTCATGCACATGAATTAAATAAAAAAAAATTAATTCTATTTATATTCTTCTATCGTTAAATTTAATGAGTTGGCTAAAAAGTAACCTCAATTTACTCTCACTCACTCCCACTTCATTCACCCATATAGTTGGTCATTTAATCCATGTAACCACTTAACTGCACAGCTTAGCCCTTCATCTTGACATATATTGCTTGCATGTTCATTATGATCTCTCAACTAATCTCATATGTTGATCTCTCCAATAATCCTACACTATTGATCAAATATCAATAAAATCTATAAAACACCCATCATTTAGCCATTCAATCTCTCCAAAAAATTCGACAAATTTTGCATCAATTTTACATCCATTTTTCTATCAAGGTTATGCTAAAGTCAAAGAGCAATCCACTTGTATTTATCATAGCATTATCACATACAATGGAGTAAGATTAGGTACTTTATGGAGGTAAATTTGATATTGTTTCATTTACTTTGTTTGTGCACATGCTTTATTGAAGTAGGTTATTTGATCATTGAATTGGGTTCCTTATTAATTATTTTTCTTGTTAAATTCAATGGTTTCACAATGGTCTTCTATATTTTAGCATGCCTAGTGGGACCCGCATCCTTGAATTTAATAGTTTGTATTGAGTTTCAATGATTTTTAAGTCACAGGTGCAAAATATCACTTTTAAGCCTAGAATGGTGCTTCTGACTACAAAGAAATTCTTTTGACTATAGAATGACACTTTTGACTACAAAATGATTCTTTTGACTACAAAATGATGCTTTTGTTTGCAAAATGGTGCTTTTGATAAGCAAAGTAGCAATTTTGAAATTTGTTTTGATGCATCTTATTTTTGTTTGATTTCTTTTTATAGGTACAATTAGTAGAACTATATTTTTAGAAGTAGAATGATGATTTTGAAAATACTTTGGAATATTTGATAAATACAGTAGCACTTTTGATAGGTAAAATGATGCATTTGATATATATTGTGGTATTTTTATCACAAATTTAATGCATTTAATATTTACTATTATGCTTTTTATTCTGTCAATTTGATTATCATTCACCTAGTTCATTACATCTTTTTATCAATCCTTATACTCTACAATAGAAAGAGACCAAAATCCTGACCAACCCGTTTGGCTCTTCCTTGAGGATAGCCACCAAAAAACATCTCTTTGTTGATTTTATGTCCCTAATGTTAAGGTGGAAATATTGACTTAAAGATTAACCCATTATTCTAAGGCACATCTCACATTTCCACATCTAGCATGGAGAAGAAAAACCAATAATAGATTGGTGCCTTTATCCATTTGGGCAACATAGTCTTTAAATTTGTATAAAAAGATGTTATAACTAAAATCAAGGTGTAGAAACCTAAAAATGACTAAAGAATTTTGTTTAAGCCATCATAACTTCTCATCATCATCTCTTATCAACCCCTTCATCAGTATTAGTTAAATAATTTCAAATAATTTCATTAAGTTAACACATTATCCTCTTTAATTAAATAATTTTTTAATTGTTTAATGATGCAGGAGCATCCGAGAAATGAGAAATATGCATCAACTAAAGTTATTGAAATTTCCTTGTATGATCATTTTTGTTTTTTAGTGGTCGATAGCAAAGGGGATTAAATGACATTTTTTCATTGATTGAAAAACATCATATTTTGTTATGTATTTCGAAGCTCCAACTTTAATGCACTATTCTTTCAAATTGTTCATTTTATCAATTAATTGCAAAAGAGATATAATATTATGTAAATTCATTTTCAAACATATAAGATGAGCGGGATTGGTGTTGAGAAATGAAGAGTTAAACAATGGAAATGTCAAGGGTCATGCAAGAAATTGAAGAAGTTGGAGAGGCGTCTGAAGATCCCATGTAGCATAGTCTTCCAAGTAAAGAAAACATGACAAATTGGTGTGAAATAATTCCCACGTAGGTAGATTTGAGGGGCTCCATTTAAAAGGAAATACTCAAAAGAGGAGGAAGAACCTCCAACTCAACTTGTTCGTAGGTCTACAAGGCATAGAAACCACTTGAAAGGTATTCAATTGATGATTGAAGATGTATTTTTGCTTTGAATACTAACATGGATGGACCTAGATCAATAAAAGAGGCATTAGGTATGAATGGTACAAAATCTTGGAAGATTGTTATGGATGAAGAAATGGTAGATTTGAAAAAGAATGATACATGGGATCTTGTACAATTACCTGAAGGAAGAAAACTTGTTGGTTGCAAATGGGTGTTTAAGAAAAAGATTGGTTCAGATGGAGGTATTTAAATGTACAAAACAAGGTTGGTTTCGAAAGGTTAGTCTCAAGTTGAGGGCATTGATTATGGTGAGATATTTTCTCCTATTACAAAAATGACATCCACTAGATATTTGCTTTATATTGTTGCTACTTATGATTTAAAGGTAGAGCAAATGGATGTGAAAACTGCTTTTCTTCATGGTGACTTGAAGGAGGATATTTATATAACACAACTAGAACACTATGTGGTGAAAGGAAAAAAGTAAATTAGCTTATAAATTGAGTAAATCTTTGTATGGCCTAAAAAAAATTCCTAAGATGTGGTACCAAAAATTTGATACATATGTGTTGAGTTTGGGATTTGAGCATTCTAAATTAGATCATTGTGTTTATTATAAAACTGATGGTGATCATTTCCTGTTTATTACATTATATATATTTATGATAATGTATTTATTGGTAAAGGGAAGTGTATGATTTCAGAATTGAAATCTCAACTTGCAGCTAAATTTGAAATGAAAGATCTTTGTGTAGCTAAACATGTATTCTTGGGATGGAATTTAGAAGAGATAGAGCAAACAAAAAGCTATGGCTTGGCCAAAGTAAATATTTCAATTTAATTTACAAAGGTTTGACATGTAGGATTATAGACCATTGTGTGTTCCTTTTCTAGTTGAAACAAAGTTATCTATTTCAAATTGTCCAACATCCTCATAAGAGATGAAAGACATGAGAAGAGTGCATTACCAAACTATAGTTAGAAGTTTGATGTATTTATGGTTTGTACTAGACCAAACATTGCCCAAGCAGTGAGAGTTATTTCTAGAAATATGTCTAATCCTAGTAGAGTTTATTGGGATGTAGTTAAAAGAGTCTTCAAATATTTGTGTGGTACTACTAGCAATTGCACTTTAAAGAAGTTTAAGGGTTATGTTGATAGAAAATTATAAGTATGTTAATATGGTAGAGAGTATGTGTTTGTGCATGCAAATTCTAGTTGCATGTGGGTGGATTAAACAATTAATAATAAATGTTAAATAATGGAATGAAATAAACTTAGACAAATCTAGATTTTTTTCTTAAAGAAATTAAGTATTATCTTATTATGAAATATTTGCATACAGATTTAAAACATAAAGCAATGCAAATGAAAAAAGAAAGTTGTCATCAAATTGACAAAAAACTCTCAAATAAAAATAGAATGGTCCCATCCAATTGTCAAATCAATATTTATTTGGCTTTTATATGATAAGTGAGATTTTAGAGGCTTTTACTAGAAATTTTGGAGGCTTTTACCATTAAATGCAGCTGAAACTTGTTTTCTGATGATTCCAAAGTGATTTGGAGGTGTAAGACTTATTTCAGACTCAAATCTCTTACTGTACAGGTTAACAATAAACATTCATCTAATCCCCACAGAAGCAAACCCTAACAAATCGGAGAGCAAACATGGTGGGGTTTTGTAGAAAAAAGGAAGCTTGTCGGTTTTCAACCTGGTTCGTAGAAAAATACAGGACTGCATTTTTCGTAGAACGAACCGTTCGAAAATGTACATCGAAGCAAATGGCTTGCACAACACTGTAAAGGAAAGGTAGTTTAGCTGTTGACAGCTACTGAGGTTTACTAATTCGTCCACTGGCACAGTTTGATGTCTCGTTCCACCGTAATGGTTACGGAGATAAAAATTGGGCAATAATGGAGACGGGGAAGGCTTTTGACGTGGACAAGTGGGGACGGATATGTGGAATATGCATCCTATTCCTCGTTAAGGTCAGTCCATTTGCACTCACTACGGCAAAATAGAATAACGAGAAAAGCCAATCAGCGGGCCTTGCGCTTACAAAATGAATGGCGAGCAGAAAAATGAAATGCATTGACGTTGAAAATTCATGCCCTTCTCAAAATCAAAGACATGCCGTTTTGAAAATCAGTTACCAAAATGAAAAGAAGTGAATTGGCTCGCTGACTTGACTTGACTGATCACCCTGATCACCCGGCGGTAGGGAGACTCAAGGATATACTTTGAACGTATGTAGCACGGTCCGCGTTCTATCCCTACACACGCGGCAACCCAAAATCCACAATATTTTCTATTTCAATTTGACTTATTCTTCTTCCTCTCTATAATTATGGTGCCCGTCCCTCACAAATCCTCCAACGATGGCAGACACGCCGAGACCATGTAATCCATGTCCGCCTGTGTTTGAAGATTTGCAGGGTTCGTGTTGTAAAACTATTAAAGGCCGTGTTCCCGTTTACACCAAGGATTCGGAATTGAAAAGTTTCATGGTTATGGCAACCATAGTTTCCATCTTTAGCGTCTGTGTAATTATCGCTGCTGTTTATTATGTCTATTTACGCAGGTATTCCAACACCCGTGGGATTTCACGATCTCATCCATTTTCTCGCAGAGCAGCGGATGTCTTATTTTCGATCTCCACCAGACAGGGGCTTGACAAGGACATTATAAATACCCTCCCAGTTTTTCTCTACAAGGCGGAAAATTTCAGAGATGGGCCAGATGGCTTAAGCTGCTCCGTTTGCCTGTGTGAATTCGAGGAGAATGAGAAGGCCCGGCTGCTGCCCACCTGCAATCACAGTTTTCACGTGGATTGTATTGATATGTGGTTATATTCTCATTCTACTTGCCCTCTTTGCAGAGCCACCGTTGAAAAGCAGTGTAATCCATCTGTGGAATTGGGTCACACACAAATGGAGGTTTTAATTGGAGAACAGGCAGATGACAATGCATTGATCAGGAATGAAAGTGGTTCAGGAGAACAACAAGATGGTGGTTGTTCCTTTAATAGTGAACAGGTGGAAGAGCACAGTAAAAGCACTGTTGCCATTGACATAAAGTAGCTTCCTCCATGAAAACTACAGAGATTTTATGATCTCTTTCCCATTACAGATTATAGTCAAGAAATTTTGGAGTTTAGTTTACGTTTTACAGAGGCGATGGATGTTACTAGCCTAGGGCTGTTGAAAAGTCTCTGTATAATCTGTAATTTTTGGTTTAATTTAATTTAGAAAAAAGTCTTCATATGTTGATGTGATTGATCCATTGCGATAATCAAATTCATTTAGAAATGTAATGTCATGATGTGAGCTGAAGTTGACAGATTTTGTTTTAGATATTAAAACAATGGTAAATACTCTATCATTTATTAGGAAATATGATAGGTCTTTAGGTTGGGTATTGTTTCATTAATCCCCAGTAACTTTTTATTTACTTGTTTTTATCACTTTTTATCTATACAATTGTAGGGAAAATAAACAGATATAATAAATGATTTCAGATATTTGATGAATGATAAATTAATTTGTAGTAGGTAAATTTAAACTAATAGTATTTGAGATGGCCAATGGATATGACATATGAAAGTGTTTAGAAAGGGTTTGGTTTTAAGTCAATTCACAAATGTTGTTGAGAAGATTTTTTTATATATTGTGTTTGATAATCTAATTAATATGTTAAAATTAGATTTGTATTTATTAAATTGTGATGCATCAAAATTGTAGTCTTAGGTGTATTTCAGATTAGATGACATCTATAGTTTAGTCTAGGGGTGCTTCATCTATGCTTAGTTTCATCCTTTAATAAATGTCCTTTAATTTCTATTTACTCCATTTGTGCCTATATCTCAAACAAAATGGAATGTTTACAAGCACCTTGATGATTTGGTATAAGCCAAGGGATGTATGGAACTTCCTTGATGGTGGGTCAAACCCCTTTGTTGGTCTCATTATCTTTGAAGATGCATAGAAAATAAAGTGTAAATTGTGTAAATGAGAGTGTAGTTTCTATTATGCAAAAATATAGATGGTTCTTGTTGTGCCCTCAGCACACACACCCCGTTTGGAATGGGGACCCTCTTTTTCTTTCATTTTGTCGAGTCTTTTTATCACCGCCTCATTTTGCATGCCCCTATTTTAGTGTCCTAGGTGGTCAACGTACCTCCAAAGTTTCATCTCGAGTTGACCATGCTTCCCCCCTTCAATTTTGTCAAGTCCTAGTGCCTTGGAGAATCTCCTTGGCAGTTTGCATCTGCCAGCGGCCTTGGAGTCTGCCGGGCCCGCCCAGCTGGGTTTCCCCCTTATGATCGCCGTTTCGAACGGCGGAAGGTTTCCGCCTTCCCGAGCCTCAAGACCCGGCTCCCCATTTTCCGTCTGGAAAAATTTGCGAACATTTTGGCCTGCCTTCGTCTCCTTCGGGCTCGACCATCCGTATTTCCGCTCCCAGAACTCCATGCAGACTTCGCTGTTCCCGATGACAAATCGCCGACGGAACTCCGTCCTCCAGGCTTCGAGTTCCCATTCGCCATCGGTGGTTTCCGAATTGAATTTCCAAACGGTGAACCTGCGATGGAACTCCGCTCCTCTTAGCCTCGAGATCCCCTCGTGGTCAGTTTGCAAAATGAATTTTAAACGGCCGTTCCCTCGCATCTTTCCGGCCCCCAGACCTTGGACCTCCCGCCGTCATCTACAAATTCAAATCCACCAACCAACCGGTCGGTCGTACCTACATTAAATGGGGGCATTAATTGTTATTTTGGGTATAAATATCTTGCCCAACCTATCATTTTCATTTCTCAGATTTGCTAGGGAGATCAGAGTGCTTGCCAGAGAGGATCACTGCCTTCGTCGATTGCCGCCCTCGCACCCGTTGTCATCATTTGCCGACCCTTAGTGGATTCCACGCCTTGCCTCATCGGGTTTCTGAGGTAGGTTTGTTGTCTGCCCTCCTGAGATTTTTTTCATAATTTTAACGCCTAAAATGATGAACATGGGTTTAAAATACATTTAATTGACAAAACTTGACAAAGCGCACAAAACCCATGTCCTTGAATCTTCAAAAAATGTCCAAGACGCCCTCAAAATTGGTCTGGAACTCCACCTCAGACCTCCGTCGTCCAATTTCTGTCAACTTATAACCTAAACTTCTCATTCAGCTTCCCTTTTGGCTTTCCGAGCCCGAGTCCTCAGACTTCCGTGTTCGGAACTCTGCAATGCTTTCGCCATTCCAAAATGGCGGAGTCAACCCGTTCGCTCAAGCTCCGGAGCCTGCCTTGTCTCTCGCCATTCGGTCTTGCGCAAAAACCCATGTTCTGGCACCTCACCGGATCCTCGTCCGCGGACTTTCACGGCTGCTTCGCCGTTTCAAACAACCGATCACTAACGTCCTTCTGCCTCCCAGACCTCAAGATTTCATTCATCGCGAAATTGGAAATCTTTGAATTTTGACATCCTTGCCCTTGCCGGGCTCGTCCCATCTCCGCTGTTCCAAAAGGGAAAAGTGTATGCTCCTTTCTGGCCTTCGGGCCCCGCCCTCCCATTCACCGAATGGGAACCTCACATGGAAAATCTGACACCCAACCTCGTTACCAGGTCTGGTCTGCCGGATTGCTCCCTCCGGACTTACGTCCGGTGATTGTTGATCTGAACAGTGAAAGCAGTGCATCTTCCCAGATCTCCAAGCCTAAGCGCCTCCAAATGTGAAGGAAAAGCATCTGCCGCCTTTCGGCCCTCCAGGTCCCAGACCTCAGAATTCCATCCTCGAAATTCCCTTTATTTTTGGCCATTTCAAATAGCCAACCCCGAATGGCCTTCCAGCCCTGTACCTCCGGATGCTCTCAAATCGATCCAAACGACCTCAAATTTGAAATATGATCTCAACCCACGTGCTCAAATTCGATTCTCTTCGATATGAACATTTTTAACCATCAAAATACAGTCGAAAGAAATCTCTCAGATCACACTACCCCGTTTTCCCTTTCAAAACAACATTCCTGCCAGGGAAGTCTGGGCCTCTGGGCTCGGATTGTCCGAAATCCCTCAATTGAAGGACTAATGACAGCTAGAAGTAAAAGTATGTTCTTATGAATGATAAATTGTCTAAAGTTGATTTCGTCCATAGAATTTTGACTAATGTCAAAGCTTTCATGATCGGTTGCACTGACTATGCCTTTTCTTGCAGGATATATGGAATCGGGTGCATGACCCTCGGGGGTAGCTGCGGAAAAGGACAAAAGAAAGAAATCGAGCAAGACTCCTCGTGGAAAAGAGGACAAGGACCAGATGAAGTACCAGTTACAGGGTGAACCCTTGCACTCGAAGATTATTACCGACTGGAAAGAAATCACAGATACCAATATTGGCCACATCGATATTGATGAATTTAATAAAAGGGTTAGAGTCAACCTGACAACCAAGAATGTAAGGCTGATCAGGCAAAGGGGAATTGCAAAAGCTGCAGGCTTCCCTCCATCCCTCATGGCCCTTGAATTGGTCATGGCTTGCAGACAGGAATATCAACCCCAAACGTGAACAATTGTTGACTGGGATGGGAACATTCTTGCTAACATGTCAGCTAAGTGAATTACAAAGACCTTCCACATTCCCATCTTCATCGAGATGGAGACGCCTACCATAGAAGAATGCAAAGCAGCATGGGACAACAACCCGATGGGCTACAAGAGATTGATAAATCAGCACTAGCTCAAAGAGAAATGGGGCAGCGTTGCGAAGGTTCCTCAAGAACTCTTCCGCAGTGACTTCCATGAAGATTACCATGACTTAGTCACTATGCTAAGCAAAGTGATGGGTCTCCCTTTTGCTGCCTTCTTTCAGGAATGGATGGTGTACTTCATTGAGCAGATCCTCCGTGGGAATGAGGTCACCACAAAATTCTCGTTCTACTAGGGAGGCATAATAAGCGACTGCTTCCATGAGCAGTTCATGAAGGTGAATAAAAGCTCCAAGTTCTACATGACCTCCTATCTGGTCTACTTATTGGCAGACCAAAGGCAATATAGTGGACTGTTTGTGGCACCCGATGGGGAGCAAGGTCAAAAATTGAAGGTCTATGACAAGTACCCCCAGCTCTAGCACCGGAACTTCAAGAAGGAATATTGCAAGTTAAATGACACTTTCATCGACCATATCATCAAAGTGATTATAGGGGATTTTGAGAGAAGGGTCTCTCATAGTGCTCGGGCATTCTTGAAGCAATACACATTCCTTTTCATTCAGTATTTGAAGTTTACATACATTCGCACCCAGGGCTTCACAGAAGGGCCAAATAAGCTGCCCTGATACCCCAACGACCGGATCATCCTATTATAACTTTCCCAGCAGCTCCAACACATATAGTCCATCTTCAGTAGCAACCAGTTGGCAGGGATCTCCTACCCCTTAACTTTTAGTCGAGGAATGTACAAATTACAAACTTCCCAGTGCGTTGGGAATTTTGAGAAAGAATTGAATGATTATCATTTACGCCTACACATTGCTCGCCCACAAATAGACCCATATGGGCATATAAGGAAAGCACTAGGGTCAGGGTTCACTCATCTGCACCACATTGAGGACTTTTGGGGAGATTGTCAAGACAACAAGGAAGTGCGTGCAAGGCACTACATGTGGATGACTGCATACTTCATAAGAATGGTGCAACCATTTCCCATACCAAATTAGGTTGAAGAGGACAAAAGCATTGTAATGGACCCCAGAAACCCTACAGTCACCAACTTGCCGCTACCAACAATAGATTGGGATGAACAGGAGGTCGATGACCTCGATATTATAACGAAACCAGTTCTGGCTCGAACCAAAGAATGGGTTGATGGACAGGTGGCCCAATTGAAATAGCAAGGGGTGGTACTGACATGTGAAGCGCTAAAGAGTGAGCCCAATGCCACCGAAGATGTCGCCGCCACAACTTCAACGGGTGGAACATCCAAATCTCCTCTAATCACCAGATCTAAGAAGAGGAAAGAAACAAAAATGGAGCAGTCCTCAGACACCAAAGTATACACAAGGAAAGATCCAAGAGGCTCACCTTCTAAAAGGCTCAAGCAAACAAGAGGCACCATGGAGCAGTGCGTAATCCAAGAGGAAGAAGCAAAAGGTACAGATCAGTTAAAACCTCTTTTGGCTCTCCCTTTTTCGGCTGCCCCATCATCTGCCTCCCTGGCCATGGTTGCCACATCCCTACCAGCAGTGGACATCTCTATCCATCTTGCCCCTTCACCTTCGGTCGAGCCTGTAATAGTAATTGATTTTTCCTTTGCCGTAACTACTCCTCCTTCCTCTGCTACCATGTCACCTACCACATCACTCCCATTAGCTATAATAATGACACCAATACCAGCTCTCAGCTTCCCCGAGGCCTTCTCGAAGCAAATGCAGAATCTCCCTTCCAAGCTCTCCCAGATCCTCATGGACCCCACTCTTTAGGCAGCCCTAGCGTAGGTCCTCGCTACTGCTAAACCTTCGAAACCTCCAACAGGACCGCTGACTATGGAAGCCACCATGTTAATCTCTGAGGAGTGGGAGAGACGGGAGCAAGAGGCCTCAAAGCCATTTGAAGAGGAAGCCGCCGATTACCATGAGCACCCAGAGTATGAACACCATACAATTGAAAGGGTGGCCTACGAGGAGGAAGGAATAGGCTCTTCAGAGGGCAGGGATGAGGAAGAGGATGCCCGTGGTAGGGGCATCATATAGACCTTCGATGACGATCTTGAAGAAGAGATGGCCCGACATCTGAAGGACAATGAAGAAGAGGTAGAAGG
This sequence comes from Sequoia sempervirens, assembly GCA_007258455.2. Classification (NCBI taxonomy): domain Eukaryota; kingdom Viridiplantae; phylum Streptophyta; class Pinopsida; order Cupressales; family Cupressaceae; genus Sequoia; species Sequoia sempervirens. The sequence goes on from VDFB02000015.1 coordinate 251,278,561, forward strand.
GTCACCTCTCAGAGAAGAAAGACATCAACAAGAAGATAAGGCAGCAGAAGACATGGAGCTCCCTACAGGGGAATTGCAAGAGGGTGTGTTGTCCCCTTGTCAAGAGGAGGAAAGTGCAGGAGAAGATAAGCTTGAGAGTGAGGCTCAAACTGTCAGGGGCCTCGAAATTGAGCAACCCAAGGGGCACGTGCACGAGGTTGAGCAAACTAGAGAAAGGGAGGGGAAGCAAATAGAGAAAGAAGAAAGTCCCCAGAAGCAATTACCTACCAAGCCTCCCATCAAGTGCCTTGTGTTCATCTAGGAGTCCAATGAGGAAGGAGATGCTATTAAAATGGAGGAAAGGGCCCCTAGAAATAAGAAAATAGAGGTTTTAGCCAAGGAAGGTGAGGGTGATCGTGAATCACCTAAAGAAAAGTCCGTTATGCCTAGATGGCTGGAGAGATAGCTTGAAAAGAAAACTCCTGCAACAAAGGACCCAAGAGCCAGGTTGGAGGCTATCTTAGCCCAAGCGTAGATCACGAATAGAAAAGAGAAGAGGCCTAAGATCAGATCCAAGGTAACAATGGATGCTTTTGGGTCTCGAGCAGTGCAAATAGCCATGCCAGTGGTGGGAAGGGAAGGAATAAGCTACAACATCTCCACCATTGATTTAGGAACTGATATTAGGGAATAGAAGGTGGAGCACCTCGAAGAGTCTGTAGCCATGATGGTACATATGATACAACAAGACAAAGTTTCGAAGGATGAGCTTAAAGCTCAGGTGGTTGATCTAACAACCTACATCAAGCAATGGTCCTCAGGTGAAGAAACACCCACCACATCCACGGCTCCACCACTATTGCTATCTAAGGAACAAATCGACAAGCTAGAGAGGAGAAAGTACTTGGACAAGACTATAGAGAGCTGGTTTCAATAGGTCCTGTACGTTGGGAACATGACTATTAGCCGGGCAGTTCGAACAACCAACAAGTTCTTAGACCTACAACAATCTCTGGAAATCATGAGGAAGCTCTGCACCGACTTCCCTACAATGTACAACTCCACCTATCCAAAGATTGAGGCCATCCTCCAGTTACCAAAAGTCACATGGGAAAAGGAGGTTGCATTCAAAAGGGACGATCACTGGCTGATGGATGTGTGGAGGCAAGATTTCGACAATAGAAAGGAAAGGTTGGAGAAGATGATGAGTAAGGTGGATCCAAACATCGAATGGGTCAAGGAAATTAGGGGGGAATGTGCCCGATATCTCAAGCTGGTGATAGAGTATGATATGCCCGCAGTGCAAATGGATCCAGAGAAGATAAAACCTTACTTTCAGAAGATGGAGGATGGGATGTCCAGTGAAATAACAATGGAGTTCATGAGTTTTGTTGCCCGTTCCTTCGACCAATCAGAGCTATTCAGATATCAGAGCGTAAAGTATGATGAAGACTGGAAGAAGTTTGAGGATAATGCAAAAGAATGGAGCTACCAGATATTATGGTACAAGATCATTGAGGTAGACAAGCTCCAACCAGTTATTCTAAAATTCATGGAATATACAGCTTCAAGGAAGTAGGAGGACAACCCTATAGTCAATGAGGAGCTCCCAAAAAATAGTTGCAGTAAAGAGAGCAATCAACAAAAGACAAGGTGCTACAGTGCCCACACTAGAGGAAAAAATAGGGAAGGAGACAAGAATGTAATTTTAAATTGTAATATATTGGGGGTAGGTGAAACCCTATTTTGTAATGAATCTTGGCCACACAATGAGAATTAATTTTGGCCATTCATTTAACTTTTTGGGCACTATAAATAGGGGGTCTCCTCTCATTTGCAAGAGGGAGTTGAATTGTTGTAAAAACATGCTACCGAAATTTATAATGAAAATACATTGACTTGGTGCATTTTCTGAGTTTTTCACATGTTACTTGATTCAACCTCCATTGTTAAATGCTTTACTTAGATTTACATTGCTATTCTAGTTAGTTGTATTCTTGCTTTGATAGATTTTAGAAATGTTGTTTCGTAGTTGTGAAAATTCCTATTGTGTATATGCCTTCTTAGTCCATACTTTTTGTTGTTTGTTGCTGGTAGATAGCTGTGTAAAGTTAGTCTGAGCTTAAATTCAAAGTTGCTCCACATTTTTATCTTTTTTCATGCATACATATGGTGAATGAAAGGTGAAATATTTGTTTGTAGACCTTAGAAGATAGCACAAATTTCATGAGACTGAGATTTTTAGTTAAGTGAAATCTTGTTTTAAGGAAGCTGTCCATTGCAAGAACTCCATAATTACTATTCAGAGTTAGTTGTAGATCTAGGAACCTTCCATCTTCCCTGCTCTTTTCCTTATTTTTTAGAAATAGCCCGTGCTAAGGTTCATTGCACATTATAAAGCCTAAATTGAAGAAAACAACAAAGTTTTGGAGCGTTGTCTGAACATACAGCAAAGTGAAACTTGACCTCCATCTCAGAAACTTTGGATTTAAAGATCCATCCTGCATTCAGCTACGTAAGTCTGCCCTATGATTACCAGCAAAATCACATCAAAATCAATTGAGGAGTTCCATGCAAGTCATGACCTAACACTCAAGAGACCTTGGGGAGATTTTCAGTAGCTTGCAGTTGGAGATTTCCTTTCAAGAGAGGTAGTGCACCTACGCACTGCCTGTGTTGAGAAAGTGTACAAAAACACCCATCAATAGAATTGGCGCTAGAAGGAGGGTCTTGTGATGCTAGATCGAATCAGATCGTTCTCCTGAGAAAGATTTCTAAGAGTTTTACGGTCGACACCAAATAAGGGAGAATTCAAAGATTTGTCGCCTCCTACAAGGGTAAAACGAACTAAGGGAGGAAATGCCGTGTCTTCCTCCTTGTCTTCCCGACCACTTGAAACAACTTTTCCCCCTTTTATCTCTGGCAGCCAAGAAGTTGCCCCTCTCCCAGCCCTTCCCGCCCAAGCTACAGTCCAAATAGCCGTAGCCCAAGTGCAGTCCCAGACTGTTGTTTTATTGCAGGTGCACTCCCAAATTGTTGTCCATCAATAGCAGATACCACCTTCGCCTCCCACCATGGCTTGGTTAGCGCAAAATCCATCACTGATACACTTCGCCGCTTACCATGATATGCCCAAGAATCTGGAAGGCTTTTGTTCAAAGTTCAATCTTCGTGACCCACACAGAACAGCTGAAAAACATATTAAAATATTTGAAATAGTAGTCACCGAAATGAAAATCGATCATGAGGATGCAGCTTGCCGCCTTTTCCCACATTTGTTGGGCAAGGAAGCCTTTTATTGGTACATCAATCTGCCGAGGGGGTTCGTTACTTCGTGGGACCTTATGAAGAATTTTTTCCTGCAAAAATACAAGATTCCAATCAGCCCTTCAGAGCTATACCGATAGTTTATGTCCGTCTGGAGGGAAGTTAATGAACCCATTGGGTCCTTCAATGATCGTTTCCATCGTGCCTTCATGAGGCTTCAGGATCCATACATACACAATGATGTTGCAACCCTCCCCGTCTACTATGCAGCATTGGATAATCTCACATCAACAATGGTCAAAAGGATGCACCCACCACTCACCACACTGGTGACTACCTATGCTGAGGCTATTATTACCAGTGCAGATTTGGGGTAGAATATCTCCGGCTCGCTACCTTCTTTGGGACCAGTAGCTCACCCGATGTAGATTCAAAGTCTTAACCAAGCCTTTGCTAATCAGATGCCTCTTATGAACCAAGTGCCTCAACTGCCCATCGTTCTGCATCCGGGGCAGCCAATGAATTATGCACCTCCCATGCCTTTCTATTTACAGTACCAACAACAACAAAGTTACACTCAAGCTCCCCAACAACAATAGGTGTACTCTCAACAACCGCAAGCACCACTATTTTTTCCAGGACTGGAATTCCCCCTAGTGCATCAGAATCAGTCGGTATCTCCGCCTATCTTTCTCCAAAATTTGGCACCGCAACCAAGCAGCACTACTGAGAAAGACAAATTAGAAGAGCTGAAAGAGATGATAAAGAAAATGTCCATGGAAATGATGCACTTAAAGAATTAGAATAATCAGTTACAGGCATCCCAATGGAACCTCCAGGCCAATCTTAATCGGGATAGCTGAGATAACAGGGACAGTAGGGACAATCGGGAAGCAAGCACCTCTTTTGGGAAGAATTATGATAGAGGACAGAATATGAACCAAAGTTCCGAGAGGAGGCCTTTTCAGAGGAAAAACCGCATGTGGAATACAAAGCCCAATAATGGAGATGTCCCTACTCCTCTAGATCAACTGGCCAATAATGAGAGAAAGGCTAGTGGGGTGTACCTCACTGGGGGAGCTTTTTCTGGATGGTGCCGAATTCACAAGACTAGTAGACACTCCGAGTTGGATTGCCTTGAATTCTAGACAGCTGCAAAAAATTTTCAAATTGAGGTCCAAAATGTTGCTGATAGTACCGGTTGCAGAGACATCGTTCCATCTGAGCCTTATGACTCCTCCTGTCTCGTGGTCAAATAGGCACCATTCTCGTGAGGCAACCATAATTAGCCCAAGATCGAGCCTACTCTCGTTAAAAGTGAAGAAGTGCAAGAGTTAAGTAATGAGCAAACATTGGCTCAGCTTTTTGATGTGGTAGACAATGGTTCGGTAGATGAGGAAGAACCATATGTAGAAGAAATTTGCATATTTCACCAAAGAACAACCCCTTACTTCCTCAGAAATAGGCAGGCAGGTGGACCCTTTACAGATTCTACACCACCAAACAATTTTACTACCTCGCTTGACCCTAATTCCAACAATAATCCTGGGCTTCCCCATATACCCACCCTATATCTCGACAAGGATAAGCCTCAAAATCAGACACAGAATCATCCTCAAGGCCAGCCCCAAAATCAGTTAGTTCAAAGGGAAGTCCAACCTCCTAGCTCTGGAATAGGTCAAGCCTTTGGCTTTGAAATTGAGCAGATGGGTGAATATGTGGTAGAAGAGTTCAAGAAGGTAAAAATCAGTTTGTCTGCCTTTGAACTACTCAAGGTCCCTACTATGAGGCATGCCTTATTTAGGGTACTCAATGGGACCCCATCCTCTAGCACAATGCAGAAAACATTAGCTAAGAGAGTCACCTTTGAAGAGCCTAGGAAAGAACTTGTGATATAGGATAATACTGGGAAAAGGAGGGATGTTCCCTCAGGTTAGTCTACTAGTAAATAGCCGGAAAGGGATCTAGACCAGAACAATAGGCAGAGTTCTAAGGATCGGTCATCTAGGTAGATTAAAGATAAAACTAGCAACACCAACAAAACTAAAGTAGCTTAGGTAGACACGCCTATGAGCCTCTTCCAAGGAAGAGTGGAAACTCTCCCTTTCCTCACCACCATTCGGATATTTGGGAAAAAACTTGCATAACTGTCTGCTTGATTTAGGAGTGTCTGCCAATGTTATGCCTTTGACGGTATGTAAGGCTCTTGGAATTACTCCCACACCCTCTAGGAGGAAGGTGACCCAGCTGGACAAAACAAAAATTAACATTGTGGGAGAAATGAATCGGATCCCGATGCAAATCACTGTGGATCCGAGGATACAAGTCATTGATATTCAAGTGGCTGATATTCCCAATACATATGGGATCATCCTGGGAAGAGAATTCACCAAAAAATTAAATGGATATGCTGCCATGGACCATTCTCACATGTGGTCGCCATGGAAAGGGCTGCCAAATCAAATCCATTCTCAATGAAGTGCTATTTGTTGAGACATAATTGAGAAATTACTGTCCCTTTTCCTGCCAAGACGAATTTGAGCCTCAGGAAGAATGCACTGCCAAAGTATTCTTAGTACAATGCAGCCCTCCAACTGACCTTACTCGAATGCCTCCAAGTACAGAAATGTTGGTAGAATTAGATGATAAAACTGATGAAGGCAACAACTGGGGACTACTCAGTGGTTTCTAGGAATTCATGGAAAAGTGTGCAAGGGATCAACTCATCTTGGGTGCCTGAATGAATTTCTAGGATCTCTTATTGCCAAACTAGTGCAGGATTCACAATGCTTCCCACTCTGAGTTTGATAGCTGCTTGTGTCAAATAACAGTAGAGCATGTTAAAAAATTAGTTGTCCTTCAGAAGGAAATGCCAAAGGAGGTGCTGGCAGAACCACCCGTTGTTCAACGCACTGAGCTAAAAGATTCCCTTAAGATTACGGAGGTAACCACCTAGCCAAAAGGGAGTAAGAGCTTAGTTGGACCCAAAGTCAAGGAACTTTCCAAATTTTGGATGCTTCGATTTGAATGGTCCAAGTCAAAACAAGGAGCTGGTGTCGGGTTTGAACTTATCAGCCTAACGGGTAAGACCTTTCTTGCTACCCATATATTGTAGTTTTATTGCACCAATAATATAGCGGAATACGAGGCGTTAGTCCATGGCCTTCTTATGGCCTTGAAGAAAAATGTCAAAATGCTACAAGGTTTTGAGGATTCTGAACTCGTAGTTAAACAAGTTAGAAAATTGTATTCCTGCCATGATAGAAGACTTGCAAACTATAGGCATGGGGTTTGGGATCTCTTAGAAGGTTTAGATGCATTCAATATACACCTGATCCCTCATGCTCAGAATCATACATCTGATGCCTTGGCTCAAGCAGCCAACACTTTGCAACCCCTCTCCTTGTCTGGGCTTAAGAAATTTACAATTGAGTTGACATCCACCCCGTCTGTCCCAAATAATGTCACTCACTTTCAGGTCTTCAATGATGACAAACATATCCTTGAATTCATCATGAGTTCTAATGTCTTTGCCACCCAAATAATTGTTGAGGCTGATCCAGAAGAGGTCGAATTGGACATAGGATTCGTCAACCTTAAAACCAACATGATTCCCAGAGGTATGGTTCAACTTGAACGCATATTTGATTTGGACTAGATCAGAGATCAAAATCGATAAATGAAGAAAGAAGCCATAAGCAACCAGTGCGATGCCCACAACCTTGGGACAGCTAGGGAAACCAAAAATGTGTTTATTGGAAAAGTGTGCACGCCCGAAGAAAAGAAGGGAATCATTGATGCATTGTAGAAATATCACGACGTGGTGGCATGGAGCTATGAAGATCTCAAGGCTTATGACACCTCCATCATCATGCACACCATCCCTCTCAAAACAAAAGTGAGGCCATTCCATCAGCGGTAGCTTCCTATTAATGCCTTGTTGGGGCCCATCATTTACAAAGAGGTGCAGAAGTTTCTTTCGGCAAGGATTATCTTCCTAGTTAGGTATTCTACATGGGTGGCCAACTTGGTCCCAGTCAGAAAAAAGAATAGAGAAATCATATTGTGTGTAGACTTCCACAATTTGAACTGAGCTTCGGAGAAGGACAACTATCCAGTGCCTTCGTTGGACGAAGTGCTGTAGATCATCAACGACTCCCAAATGATGTCTTTCCTTGATGAGTATTCTGGATACAACTAGGTGATGGTATAGTATGGGGATCGCCATAAGACAACATTCACCACTAAGTGGGGGACCTTTGCTTATAGGAGAATTCCTTTTGGGATCATCAATGTGGGCACCACCTTCCAACGTGCCATGGATATTGCCTTCAAATATCTGATTGGAAAATGCATAATCATCTACATGGATGATTTAACTATGTTTTCTAAAAGGTGAAGTGACCATGTTTCCAATCTATGCAAGGTGTTTCAATGATGTAGGGAGTTTGGGGTTTCACTTAACCCCAAGAAGTGCATTTTCGGTGTGACTGAAGGTAGATTGCTTGGGCATGTTATTTTAGAATAGGGAATCTCCATAGACCCTGAATGTATCCAGTCTTTGCTGAAGATCTCACCACCAGGTAGCAAGAAAGAATTAAAATCCTTCTTTGGAAAGATCAACTTTGTCAAGAAATTTATCATGGGCTTCGCTAAGATTGTCAAACCTCCCAATGCTATGTTAAAGCAGGATGCCAAAGTTGAGTGGACTCCCAAAGCCAAGCAAGCCTTTGAAGAAATCAAATGGGCCATTGTTGAAGCACCTATACTAGTTAGCCCAAACTGTCTGAAGTCGTTCCACATCTATTCATTCGCTTCAGAGCATTCACGCGCTAGCATTTTGACTCAGAAAGATGAAGGAAATGAGCACCTCGATCGCCTTCATGAGTGCTCCATTGAAAGATGTTGAATTACACTACCACAACATAGAGAAGCAGGAATATGCCCTTGTTAGGGGGTGAAGAAATTTCAGCATTATATCCTGCGCAATAAAGTGGTTGCCTTTGTCCCTGACCCAGCAGTGAAAACGCTACTTATGCAAAATGAATTGGATGAACGAAGAGCCAAATGGGTTACCTTGCTCCAAGAGTATGATATGGAAATCCAACCGATGAAGTTGGTGAGAGGACAGGCCCTTACCCGAATGATCATTGAAACAGTAGTAGAGGCTGGACCTGAGCTCAATGGGCAATAGTACCAGCTCGAGGATGTTTCCCCAGGAGAATGGTACGAGAATGTCGTCTATTATTTGCTAAACCACAAGTGTCCGCCTCACCTACAGGGAGTCCAAAAGCATGCTCTTAGATTGAAAAGCAATGGTTAGTCATTTACTTGAGATGCCTTGGTAAAGAAGAAGTAGATCGAGTCTTGAGGGAGTTTCATGATAAGTTTGGCACTGGCCATGGGTCTGGTCCTTCCACTGGACATAAAATATTAAGGGTGGGATATTATTGGCCAACTATCTTCAAAGATGCCCACTATCATGTTCGTTCATGTCACACATGTAAGAAAACCGCCACCAAGGAGAAGAATGTTGTTGTCCCACTACAGCTCGTGCTGGAGGTAAGGCCGTTCATGCAATGGGGCCTCGATTTCATCGGTTCGGTAAGCCATCCATCATCTGCAGGACACAGGTACATTCTTACTACTACCGATTACTGTACTAGATGGATAGAAGCAATTGTATGTAAGCAATGCATAACTGAGGTAGTTACCAATTTTTTAGAAAGTTTCATTTTAAATCGCTTCGGTTGTCCTTATGCATTGGTGTGTGACAATGGACCTAGATTTGCTTCATTAAAATTTGCTAGTTGGGCCTTCGACTATGGGATTGCCCTAAAGTTTTCATCTAATTACTACCTTAAAGGAAATGGCCTTCCCAAATCCATGAATAAGAACCTGATCACCATGATCAAAAAACTGCTAGATAGGCATTCCAAGGACTGGCATACCTAGCTTTGTTTCGCCCTTTGGGCGAACCGTACTCACCATAAGGCTGCCCTTGGCGATTCCCCATTCCATCTCGTTTACGGTCTAGAGCCCATATTTCCTATCCACCTAAAGATTCCACTCTCCAGTTTATCAACGAATTTTATAATGGAGGGGATCGTAGAGAAGCTCAGTTAGCTGAGCTCTTACATTTAGAAGAAGTCTGAGACCGTGCAATAGAAAATTTCGCCAAACATCAGGGCATGGTTAAGAGATGGTTCGACTGCTGAGCTAAAATCAAGGCCTTTAGAATTGCATATTTGGTCCTGTATTGGGACAAGGTCCATGAAAAGAAAGGGGGACACAACAAATTTGACAAGCTTTGGCTTGGCCCCTTTCAAATAGCTAAAATTTTGGGAGACAATGCTTTCTGCCTAAAGACCTTAACTGGTGAAGACATCCCATTGCTAGTCAACAGGCAGCACCTGAAGCATTACTTCCAAGACTAAGCTCTCGTGAGCCCTTCCTTGTAAATATTTGTATATAGGTTAGAGTAGGTTTCCTTTTGGTTTGCTTGCATCTTGTTGTTTCGCGTCGCTCTATTTGCTTTTCCCCCCAGCAGTTTTGTTTCGAAAAGGGTGTTCTCTGTCCCCTTGTGGTAGTTGTGCTCGCTTGATGAAAGGTTCGCTCTGCTATCCGTCCTTGGTGTTCTTCAGCTAAGCATTCATTCCTGACTATTGGTCTCTGAAGGTTGCCTAGGAATGATTTCCTCATTAGAACTTTTCCTTAGAACTCGACCCTTGGTTGGATCTCTTTACACACATCTCAGATCTCGCACAAAACACATATTAATAATTTCTAAAGGACTGTACCATGGTTGCTATGACACCCTAGTGAGTGAAAAATCTTAAGTATACTCCAGTGACCACTGTGGTCCTCAAACCCATTGTAGGCTTCAGTGCTTACCCAGTTGAGCAAAAGATAAGTGAGAGGAGGGACATTGAAAGAAATATCAAAACAAAAGATAAAAGAATTCATGAAAACTAAGCGACCGTATGGGTGTGCGGATAACTCTACCGGGGCTATGGACGCTTGGCCGACAGTAGAGCAATATCCGTGGGATCGCATCGACAACTCTGTCGAAGCTATGGACACCTAACTGGCAGTAGAGTAATGTCCAGGTTACTTTTGGTGTTGGACGCTTTATGTAGCTTGCTTAATTGGATTAGCAACCACTGGTCACAATCCTACGGAAAGGAATGAATTCACTACACACACTTCTGAGGTGTCCTATAGATTGACCCAATTAAGGATCTTGTCCTTCTAGTTCACCTTTAGAAGTCCACTCCTGGTCTGCGAAACCAAAGATTTTGGGTCTTGGATGAATACTTATCCTTAGAACGCTTGGGAGCGTTTCCCAGTGGAGTCACCATTTGTTGTGCCCTCAGCACACATGCCTCATTCAAAATGGGGACCCTCTTTTTCTTTCTTCTTCTCGGGTCTTTTTGTCACTACCTCATTTTGTGTGCCCCTGTTTTAGTGTCCTGGGTGGTCAACATACCTCCAAAGTCTCATTTTGAGTTGACCATGCTTCCCCCTTCAATTTTGTCAAGTCTTGGCACCTTGCAGATTCTCCTTGGTAGTTTTCCTCTGCCAGCGGCCTTGGAGCCTGATGGGCCTGCCCCACTGAGTTTCCCTGGTCGGGTTTCCCCCTTGTGATCACCGTTCTGAATGATGGAAGGTTTCTGCCTTCCTAGCCTCGGGACCCGACTCCCTGTTTTCCGTCTAGTGAAACTTGTGAACATTTCGGCCTACCTTCGTCTCCTTCAGGCCCGACCATCCAGATTTCTGCTCTCGGAACTCCGTGCGAACTTCGCTGTTCCTGACAACAAATCACCGATGGAACTCCGTCCTCCGGGCCTCGAGTTCCCCTTCGCCGCTAGTGGTTTCTAAATTGAATTTCCACATGGCAAACCTACGACAGAACTCCGCTCCTTCGGGCCCCGAGATACCCTCGGCCGTCGGTTTGCAAAATGAATTTTAAATGATCGCCGCCTCACATCTTTCTAGCCCTCGGACCTCGAACCTCCTGCTGTCGTCCGCAAATTCAAATCCACCAACCAACTAGTCGGTCGTACCTACATTAAATGGGGGCATTAATCGCTATTTTGGGTATAAATATCTTTCCCAACCTATCATTTTCATTTGTCAGGTTTTCCAGGGAGATCAGAGTGCTTGCTAGAGAGGATCACTACCTTTGTCGATCATCACCCTCACACCTATTTCCGTCATTTGCTGACCCTTAGTGCATTTCATGCCTTGCCTCATCAGGTTTCTGAGGTAGGTTTTCTGTCCATCTTCCTGAGAGTTTTTTCATAATTTTAACGCCTAAAATGATGAACAACATGGGTTTAAAATACATTTAATTGAAAAAACTTGACAAAGCGGACAAAACCCATGTCCTTGAATCTTCAAAAAATGTCCAGGACGCCCTTAAAATCGGTCTGAAACTCCACCTCGTCATGACCATTCATCACCAAGGGCATTCATGCCCTTTGGACCCTAGTCTCCTAATGGCCGTCAAACTTAGAAACCAAAATTAATGCTCCAAACAGCGATTTGTCCACTTAGGCCGGACACCTCAGACCTCTGTTGTCCAATTTCCGTCAACTTATAACCTAAACTTCTCATTCGGCCTTCCTTTTGGCTTTCTGGGCCCAGGTCACCGGACTTCTATGTTCGACACTCCGTGATGTCTTTGCCATTCCAAAATGGCGGAGTCAACCTATCTACCCAATCTTCAGAGCCCGCCTTGTCTCTCGCCGTCCGGTATTGTGTGCAAACCCACCTTTTGGCACCTCGCTGGGTCCTAGTCTGTGAACTTCCGTGATCGCTTCGCCATTTCAAACGACCAATCACTAACATCCTTCTGCCCCCTGGACCTCGAGATTTCATTTGCCACGAAATTGTAAATCTTTGAATTTTGACATCCTCGCCCTTATCGGGCTCCGCCCACCGGGACTCCGTCCCATCTCCGTCATTCCAAAAGGGAAAAGTGCGTGCTCCTTTTCGGCCTTCGGGCCCCGCCCTCTTGTTCGCCGAATGGGAACCTCGCATGGAAAATTTTATGCCCAACCTCATTATTGGGTCTGGTCTACTGACCCGCTCCCTTTGGACTTTCATCCGGTGATCGCCATTCCGAATGACAAAAGCAGGGTGGCTTCCTGGATCTCCAGGCCCAAGCTCCTCCAAATGCGAAGGAAAAGCATCTGTCGCGTTTCGGCCCTCTGGGTCTCGGACCCCAGAATTTTGTCCCTAGAATTCCCTTTATTTCTGGCCGTTTCAAATAGCCAACCCTAGACGGCCTTCCGACCCTGTACCTCCAGATGCTCTCAAATTGATCCAAACGACCTCATATTTGAAATCTGATCTCGACCCAGGTGCTCAAATTCGGCTCTCTTCGATAGTAGCCTTTCTAACCATCAAAATTCGGTCGGGAGAAATCTCTCAGATCGCACCACCCCATTTTCCCTTTCAAAATAGCATTCCTATTAGGGAAGTCTGGTCCTCTAGGCCCGGATTGTCCAAAATCCCTCAATTGAAGGACTAATAACATCTAGAAGTAAAAGTATGTTCTTATGAATGATAAATTGTCTAAAGTTGATTTCTTCCACGAAATTTTGACTAACATCAAAGCTTTCATGATCAGGTGCACTGACTATGACTTTGCTTGCAGGATATATGGAATTAGGTGTAGGACCCTCGAGGGTAGTTGCGGAAAAGGAAAAAGGAAAGAAATCAGGAAAGACTCCTCATGGAAAAGAGGACAAGGACTAGATGAATTACCAGTTCCAGGGTGAACCCTTACACTCGAAGATTATCACCGACTAGAAAGAAATCACAGATACCAATATCGGCCATGTCGATATTGATGAATTTAAGCAAAGGGTCAGAGTCAACCAAACAACCAAGAATGCAAGGCTGATCAGGCAAAGTGGAATTGCAAAAGCTGCAGGCTTCCCTCCATCCCTAGTGGCCCCTGAATTGGTCATGGCTTTCTGATAGGCATATCAACCCTAGATGCGAACAATTATTGATCGGGATGGGAACATTCTTGCTGACATGTCAGCTGAGGGAATTACAAAGACCTTCCACATTCCCACCTTCATCGAGATGGAGACGCCTACCATAGAGGAATGCAAAGTAGCATGGGACAACAACCCAATGGGTTGCAAGAGATTGATAAATCAGCACTGGCTTAAAGAGAAACGGGGCAGCGTTGCAAAGGTTCCTCAAGAACTCTTCCGCAGTGACTTCCATGAAGATTACCATGACTTAGTCACTATGCTAAGCAAGGTGATGGGTCTCCCTACTGTTGCCTTCTATCAGGAATGGATGGTGTACTTTGTTGAGTAGATCCTTCACGGGAATGAGGATGTCACCACTAAATCCTTATTTTACTGGGGAGGCATAATTAGCGACTGCTTCCATGAGCAGTTCATGAACGTGAAGAAAAGCTCTAAGTTCTACATGACCTCCTATCTGGTTTACTCCTTGGTAGACCAAAGGTAGTATAGTGGACTGTTTGTGGCACTTGATGGGGAGCAGGGTCAAAATTTCAAGGTCTATAACAAGTAGCCCCACCTTCAGCACTGGAACTTCAAGAAGGAATATTGCAGGGTAAAAGATGCTTTCATCGGCTATATCATCAGAGTGATTGTAGGGGATTTTGAGAGAAGGGTATCTCACAGTGCTCGAACATTCTTGAAGCAGTACACCTTCCTTTTCATTCAGTATCCAAAGTTCACATATATTCGTGCCCAGGGCTTCACAGAAGGGCCAAATAAGCTGCCCCGATACCCCAACAACTGGATCATACTATTGGAACTTTCCTGATAGCTCCAACACATATAGTCTATCTTCAATAGCAAACACTTGGCAGGGATCTCCTACCCCTCAACTTTCAGCCGAGGAAAGTACAAATTACAAACTTCCCAGTGCGTTGGGAATTCTGAGAAAGAATTGAATGATTATCATTTTTTCCTCAACACTGCTCGCTCACAAATGGACCCATATGGGCATATAAGGAAAGCACTGGGGTTAGGGTTCGCTCATCTGCACCACATTGAGGAATTTTGGGGAGATTGTCAGGACAACAAGGAAATGCGTGCAAGGCACTACATGTGGATGACTGCGTACTTCATAAGAAGGGTGCAACCATTTCCCATAGTGAATCAGGTTGAAGAGGACGAAAGCACCGTAATAGACCCCAAATACCCTGTAGTCGCCAACTTGCTGCTACCAACAATAGATTGGGATGAACAGGAGGTTGATGACCTCAATATTAGAACTAAACTAGTTTTGGCTCGAACAAAAGAATGGTTTGATGGACAGCTGGCCCGATTCAAACAACAAGGGGTGGTCCTGCCATATGAAGGGCTAAAGAGTGAGCCAGTACCACCGAAGATGTTTCCATCACAACTTCAACGGGTGGAACATCCAAATGTCCTCCAATCACTAGATCTAAGAAGAGGAAAGAAACAAAAAAGGAGTAGTCACCGGACCCCAAAGTATACACAAGGAAAGATCCAGGAGGCTCACCTTCTAAAAAGGCTCAAGCAAATAGGAGGCACCATGGAGCAGCCCATAATCCAAGAGGATGAAGAAAAAGGTATAGATCAATTAAAACCTCTTTTGGCTCTCCCTATTTTGGCTGCCCCATCATCTGCCTCCCTGGCCTTGGTCACCACATCCCCGCCGACAGTGGATATCTCTGTCCATCTTGTCCCTTCACCTCCGACCGAGCCTGTAATAGTAATTGATTCTTCCTCTATCGTGACTACTCCTCCTTCCTCTGCTACCATGTCACCTACCACGTCACTCCCATTGGCTACAGTAATGGCACCAATACCGGCTCTCATCTTGCCCGACACCTTCTCGAAGCACATGTAGAATCTCCCTTCCAAGCTCTCCCAGATCCTCATGGACCCCACTCTTCACAGGCCCTAGCACAGGTCCTCGCTACTACTAAACCTTCGCAGCCTCCGGGAGGACCGCTGGCTATGGAAGCCACCATGTTAATCTCTGAGGAGTGGGAGAGACGGGAGAAAGAGGCCTCAAAGCCATTTGAAGAGGAAGCTGACGAATACCATGAGCACCTAGAGTATGAACACTGTACAATTGATAGGGTGTCCTACGAGGAGGAAGGAACAGGCTCTTTAGAGGGCAGGGATGAGGAAGAGGATGTCAGTGGTAGGGTCATTGTATAGACCTTCGATGACGATCTTGAAGAAGATATGGCCTGGTAGTTGAAGGATAATGAAGAAGAGGAAGAAGGGTCACCTCTTAGAGAAGAAGCACAACAACAAGAAGACAAGGCAACAGAAGACGTGGAGCTCCCTATAGGGGAACTACAAGAGGGTGTGTCGTTCCCTTGTCAAGAGGAGGAAAGTGTAGGGGAAGATGAGCCTAAGAGTGAGGCTCAAATTGTGAGGGGACTCGAAATTGAGCAACCCAAGGGGCACATGCACGAGGTTGAGCAAACTGGAGAAAAGGAGGGGAAGGAAATAGAGAAAGAAGAAAATCATCGAAAACAATTACCTACCAAGCCTCCCATCAAGTGCCTTGTGTTCATCTAGGACTCCGATGAGGAAGAAGGAGATGCTACTAAAATGGAGGAAAGGGCCCCTAGAAATAAGAAAATAGAGATCTTAGCCGAGGAAGGTGAGGGTGATCGTGAATCACCTAAAGAAAAGTCTGTTATGCCTGGATGGCTGGAGAGATAGATTGAAAAGAAAACTCTTGCACCAAAGGACCCAAGAGCCAGGTTGGAGGCTATCTTAGCCCAAGCACAGATCATGAATAGAAAAGAGAAGAGGACTAAGATCAGATCCAAGGTAACAATTGATGCTTATGGGTCTCGAGTAATGAAAATAGCCACGCTAGTGGTGGACAGGGAAGGAATAAGCTACAACATCTCCACCATTGATTTAGGAATTGCTACCAGGGAATAGAAGGTGGAGCACCTCGAAGAGTTTGTAGCCACGGTGGTACATATGATACAACAGGACAAAGTTTCAAAGGACGAGCTTAAAGCTTAGGTGGCTGATCTAACAGCCTACATCCAGCAATGGTCCTCAGCTGAAGAAATACCCACCACATTCATGGCTCCACCACTATTGTTGTCCAAGGAATTGATTGACAAGCTAGAGAAGAGAAGGAACTTGGACAAGACTACAGAGAGCTGGTTCTGATAGGTCCTGTACGTTGGGAACATGAGTATTAGTCAAGCAGTTCAAACAGCCAACAAGTTCTTGGACATACAACAATCTCTGGAAAGCACGAGGAAGCTCTGCGCTGACTTCCCTGCAACATACGACTCCACCTATCCAAATATTGAGGCCATCCTCCAATTACCGAAAGTCACATGGGAAAAGGAGCTTGCATTCAAAAGGGATGCTCACTGGTTGATGGATGTGTGGAGGTGGGATTTCGATAATAGAAAGGAAAGGTTGGAGCAAATAACTAGTAAGGTGGATCTAGACATCGAATGGGTCAAGGAAATTAGGGCGGAATGCACCCGATATCTCAAGCTGGTGACAGAGTATGATATGCTTGCAGTGCAAATGGATCCAAAGAAGATAAAACCTTTCTTTTATAAGAAGATGGAGGATAGGATGTCTAGTGAAATAATAGTGGAGTTCATGAGTTTTGTTGCTTGTGCCTTCGACCAATCAGAGTTGTTCAGAGATCAGGGCGTAAAGTATGATGAAGACTGGAAGAATTTTGAGGATAATGCAAAAGAATGGAGCTACTAGATGTTGCGGTACGAGATAATTGAGGTAGAGAAGCTCCAACTAGTTATTCTAAAATTCATGGAATACATAGCTTCAAGGAAGCAGGAGGACAACCCTGTAGTCAATGAGGATCTCCCAAAGGAATAGCTGCAGTAAAGAGAGCAATCAACAAAAGACAAGGTGCTATAGTGCCTGCACTAGAGGACAAAATATTGAAGGAGACAAGAATGTAATTTTAAATTTTAATATATTGGGGGTAGGTGAAACCCTATTTTATAATGAATCTTGGCCATTCATTTAACTTTTTGGGCACTATAAATAGGGGATCTCCTCTCATTTGCAAGGGGGAGTTGAGTTGTTGTAAAGACATGCTGCAAAAATTTATAATGAAAATACATTGACTTGGTGCATTTTCTAAGATTTTCACATGTTACTTGATTCAACTTCCATTGTTAAATTCTTTACTTAAATTTGCATTGTTGTTCTAGTTAGCTGTATTCTTGTTTTGATAGATTTTAGAAATGTTGTTCCGTAGTTGTGAAAATTCTTGCTATGTAGATGCCTTCTTAGTCAATACTTTTTGTTGTTTGTTGCTGGTAGATAGTTGTGTGAAGTTAGTCTGGGCTTAAATTCAAAGCTGCTCCACACTTTTTCTTTGTTCATGCATACATATGGTGAATGAAAGGTGAAATATTTGTAGACCTTAGAAGATAGCACAAATTTCATGAGATTGTGAGATTTCTGGTTAAGTGAAATCTTGTTTTAAGGAAGTTTTCCATTGTAGGAACTCCATAATTACTGTTCACAGTTAGTTGTAGATCTAGGAACCTTCCATTTTCCCTACTCTTTTCCTTTTTTTTAGAAATATCCCGTGCTAAGTTTCATTGCACATTGTAAAGCCTAACTTGAAGAAAACATCAAAGTTTTGGACCGTTGTCTGAACCTATAGCAAAGTGAAACTTGACCTCCGTCTCAAAAACTTCAGATTTGAAGATCCATCCCACATTCAACTACGTAAGTCCGCCCTATGATTACCAACAAAATCACATCAAAATCAACTGAGGAGTTCCATGCAAGTTATGACCTAACACCCGAGAGACCTTGGGGAGATTTTCAATAGCTTGCAGTTGGAGGTTTCCTTTCAAGAGAGGTAGTGCACCCACGCACTGCCTGTGTTGAGAAAGTGTACAAAAACACCCATCAATATTTCTCTTTGATAAATGATTCCCAGTACAATTATTGATCCTTAAAAGATCAAAATTCTTATAATAAGATTTTGGTCCTCATTTATGTCTACAACTTGTCTTTGAATACAAAACCCTAAATGAAATCTAATGAAAAATAGTCATGTTAGGTCCTAAAATAATAGGTCCATGATCCTAGAACATGACTTCACACCTAGGTGAAGCCACAATAGTGGTTTACAATTTTATGGAGGAAGGAAAACTGAGAAAAAATGATCCCATGGGAAAAAAAATGGTTTTAGGAGCTCACTTGAACCTACAAGTTCGATCGAACCCAAAAGGGGTTTGCCCGAACTAGGGTTCAAGTGAACCCATTAATTCTGGGCCCACATTTCCCACCCAAAAATAAAAAAGGGAAATGCATATTGGGGGTGGTTTGCTTGAACCCCTAGGGGTTCAAATTAACCCCCCTTATTCCTCATTCTCCCCTGGGTATGTGTAGGATCATGATGGGCGAAAAAGTGGCAATAAGATGGGTATGTGGCTGACGACTATTTTTTTACCCAAAATTGATGAAACAAAAAGGGTTTTTAAAGGAGATTATCAGCTTTCCACCAATATAAATTATGATTTACTTTGAATTTAATAAGTAATTATTATTCATTTTCTATTCAAATTGTGATTAAAGTCCGATTGATAGGTGATTGAAAAACATCTATAGATTTCAAATGGTATCACATTTTTGAATCCAAAACATCGTCACATTCTATGCTTCGTATACTATAGGATTAAAAAAGAAAATTGAATTTCATGAAGTTTTGACCAAGTTAAGGTGGTTAGACACGAGTTTTATATTTTAAAAAATGTAATAAAAATTCATAATTAATTATTTACTTAGAAAAAATTACAAAAAATATGCATCACATCGGGCATGACTCCTCTACTTATATATAAAATATTATAAAAATATTATCATTTTATTGTGGTTAGGGTGGTCAGCACACCTACTTCTTATTTTTTCCTTGAAATTTAAGTACCAATCGCATTGAAATTTCAAATTTTCAGAGATTTTTTTTAAAAACCTAGTAGTTTAGAAACTACATTCAATTTGCTATAGATTCTATTCTTACATATTTTTGAAATAATATAGATAACTTATTCAAATTTTTACGTCAAGTTGCCTAACTTTGATTTTTCTAAATTTTTTGCCACTTAAGGGCCTGTTTTTCCATGATGATCCTGCATATACCCCCCTAAAACACAAAAAAAATCTAAATTTTTTATGCTTTGAAGCTCAGGTTGAGAATGGAAATGGAGGAGTCTTCACAAACTCAACTGGAATTAGGTAGTCCTCGAAATGAGTTATCCAGGGAATATAATTTTAATATGTTTTGGTTTTATTATGTTTTTATTTTTTTAGTTTTATTAAACATAGGTTTTTCATCGAAAATGAAGGTCTTTGTTCTGCACATGTGGAAAAATAGCAGATTATCAAAAAAAAATTGAAAAATATGAGTGCACCAGATATTGAAGTCCTTGATCCAACAAAAAAAATTTGAATTTTGATATATACAAAAAAGGTTAAGCGTTATATGGTTGTGCTATGTCTGAATTGTAATTGGTTTGACTTCAAAACTTGATTTAAGAAAAAATATTCAATAAAAAATTATCTAACCAAATGGAATCACTAGATATCGGAGTTACAAATCTAAATTCGAAAGAATTAGAATTTTATCCTTCATGGAAAAAAAGTTATGCATTATACGGTGTGCATCACTTTTTAAAAATGGTGTTTTTTGAAAAAAAACTAGCTTTCGTGGGAGATGGAAAAAGAAGTGCAATATGATTCTAAAGATTTTGAAAAAAATATTTTTAGAATCTACAAACAAAATGTGACGAGACTCTAGTTTGCATCATCTTCAAATTCCTCACAATTTAGCTGCTATAGGTTCCCGAATGTGAAAATTTAGTTAAAAATAATAATTTCAGTGTCTAGTTTCGCCAAAATTGTAAACCACTATTGTGGGATCACCCACCTTCAAGGAAAGGGATGTCTTTAAGAGGGTGAAAGAGAAGTTCATCAACAAATTAAAGGTGGTTGAAGGACTACAATGAAAATGGGAAAAATCTCTCAATATCTTTAGGATGAGCTTACGCTTGAGAGGGCATTCCTAGTCTCCAGAGGTCTCCTTAATAAGTTTCTAAATAAAATAACATATGAGATAACCATGGTAAATAATAGCTATACCCAACTATATATTTGACCCCAATTTCTATCACTAGATTAATGTAACTAGTTGCATATGGCCTCTATATATAGTTAATAACACACATTGCACATGTACCTATAGATAACAATAGCATTCTAATCCCTTAAGATGGTTTATATCATTGTTTACACATTAACAAAGTGCAACATGCATGTTCAAGTCTAATATTTTAATAGTTTTAGTTTGCTGAAAATGTCTCCCTAGATTGTAATAATGAATCATAAACAAAATGTATTAATCTAATCTAAGCTATAGATAACTAGAACTAAGATGTATAAATTAAAAAATTTGGTCTCAAACCAATAAAAATTGGTGCCTACTTCAGTGGGCAATAAATTTATAAAAACAATGAGGAAAAAGAAAATACCCAACAAAGCATCAATATAACTAGGTTTTCGGTCATATGAAATCATAGATTCTGTTTTAATAATAAGCATACTTAATCATCCATGGAAAGAACTACAATGACACACATACATTGAAATGTAGTTATTACAAAAAAAATCTAATACTTTAGGCACTATCACACACACACACACACACATACACTAAGCCCTCAATACATCCATGCCAAAAAATGTGGCAAAAAGAAAATACCTAATTGCAATTACAATAATCTCCTAAGAAACTACAAATAGCCATGGAGGCATTCACTACTAATAATGTACAAAATATAACCCTTCCTAAAATATTATAGAGTACATCTCTTTATTTTCCATTTAAACATTCAACATTTGATGCCCTAGAATAATATAAAGACCCACATTCAACCCTAAAAATAGTTCAATAATCAACCCTCAATATGAATAGCTATCTAGTTTTTATGGATTCTTCATTGCATTCATTCTATCCATTGTGGGAACCTTGAGGTGATGGAAAACATTAATGATGCAAAGAAACCCACCTACACCTTGCTCACAACTATCATTTTTCATAGTCACATCCCAAAACACGTGAAACCCATTGAGAAGATATCAAAATCACTGATATGCCTCTACCTAAACTTGAAAAATATATTTCCATTTATTACAGCTCTAGGTCTAGCATGAAATGTTATGGGAGAGCCAAAAAGCTAGTTGCATATGCATCGCTATGGGATGGCATGAAGAAAATTGCTCACAAAAACCTAATGGCCACAATAAATGCAACACGTGCTAGTATTGTCATTCTTCCATTTGAATCTACACCTACATAAATAAATAATGATTTTCGAGTGTCATTTGATTCAGTTTGGGGGTTGCAAAACGTTGTTGAGATGATTTTCGGGTTTTTAAGTTATTTCTTCCTTATAATTCCAAACAATGAGCAAATTTGTGTGCTTTTGGATTATTACTAGTTTTCTAGGTGAGAGAAACCATAAATAAGAAAATTATGATGTCAACCCTAGTCAAAAGATGGTTTTCTAAGTGTATAGGGAGGTAGGTGAAGTCAAACAATGAAAAAAATGAGATTTTTGGACTTGTCAAGGGTTGAGGGTCGAGTGTATCTTATGACAGGTACTCAAGGAGAGAGAATTTTAATGGATTGACATGAGTAAAAGGAATGGAACTTAGGTGAAGTGGCATGATAGGTTAGGAAATTCCAACATCATGATAAGGAACACAAGGAAGTGGGGGTGGTAAAAAGTAATGCTTTGTAGGGAAACTCTAACAACTCTAATATTTGCATAGGTTTAAACATTTTAAACTTCATCCTAAGCACTTTTTATAATTTTGTAAATATAAAAGATATAAGCACATAGGGAATGATAGAAGACCATATTTGGGTGAGTTTAATAGCACAAGATCCACATACAATTTCTCAAATTAGATATAATTATTGGGTCAATTCTCAAGAAAATTTTGACATGAAAAAATTGAGTCCCAACAAGCTTTATTTGGGGATATGTGCCACTTAATAGAATAGCGGGAATCCAAATATATTTAGGTGCAAAAAAATGGGGAAACATAAAGAATGACCAAGATTAACTTACACTTCACCATGACAAACATCGGTCATGGTTGCATAAAGACACCACGAAATATACATGAAAACACAAATAAGATAAGACAAAATATGTACATGAAAAAATAACATATAACCAATGACATGGAAGCTTAGTGGATTGGAAATATGGCTACAAACACAATTGAGAGTCATTATTAGAGGTTAGAATTACAAGAAGATCCATAACATAAGCCCACAAATAAAATACCAAAATTTAAATTTCCTCTATTTAAGATAATCTTGTTGAATGAGTTTATATCCTTCAAGCCAATGTTGCATTTACCACTCAACTTCAACAAGTATCAATTCTTACATGGACATATAGAATTATAAATGTTGCCTCAAAAAAATAAAGATCCAATCCACTATCAAACTTGTTATTGCTGGGAAACCATAAATAATAGGTGTTGAACCTCTTTCATCATGCATCATGCATGTATATGGGTAAACCCACAATGGTGAGTCCCAAACTTGGGACATGAGATTTTCCAATTCAAATGAAGGTGAAAATAAATAAAAATCTTTGTTTGAAGGTGATTCAAAAATCACATTTGTTTCAAGGTGTAAAATATTAAAAAATAAATCAAATGAAGGTAATTTCCAAAAATGAAAAAAAGGACCTTCAAAAGAAGGTCCCTTTTCTTCATTTTTGGAAATTACCTTCTTTTGAAATGCAAGAAAAGAGCATACATGAATTTTTATCATGATAATATCTCTTATTTTGTGTAGTGTCAAAAAATGTCGTCGAGGACATTTTCACACTTGTTTGGGCCCTCCTTGTGGATTTGAGCTTAATATCGCCTTGATTTAGTGTTGTAATGTGGTTGAAACATTCATATTAGGTCTTGGTCCCTTGAGAACTAATGGATTTAAATTATACCTTGCTAAAGTGTTGTGAAGTGTTGCAACACACTTCAAACTTTTCTAAGGACTTATCAATTAATTACACATAATAAAACCCCTTTTTAAATCAAAATAAACACTAACCTTGCCTTATTTTAAGTGTTGTAAAGTGTTGTAACACACTTTCACACTTTTCTAGGCTTTTCATTATTAATTGGGCTTTCTTATGCTTTAATTGGCCCTATTTTGCATCCACAAGCCTCATTTATTGCATCTTTTGAGGATAATCCCAACACCAATCATTAGCCAATCATAATTCAAGTGTTTCTAGCTTGTGTGGCCCAAATTTAGTGATCTGGGACTCATTTGCCACCTTGGGAGAATGGGTCCAACCTATATTTTTGGGTCTTGAACATATTTTTACACATTTCTAAGCACTTTTGATTTTTGGTCCCATACATTATGCCAGATGGGACTCATTCATTGGTCATCTTGGGTGAATGAGTCCCATGTGGCCCAACATTAAAATTCATTCAAATTTTTGGCAAGATTTTACTCTCCTATATCTGATGTTGGCTTGTAGTGTTGTAATTTCGAGAATTATTGCATAATTGAGTATAAATACAAAGTTCTTTCTCTCATATTTTCACCTAGCAATCTAATAAGAAATCAAGTGTTCACAAGAGTATTCAAGAGCATTCAAGTGTCTTCAAGGGTAGATTTTAAAGCATTTTAGAGAATTCTTCAAGCATCAATCATCATGTTGTTTTAGAGCTAACAATTGTGGTGTGGGATTTTATGATTCAAGCAAGCATTACATTCAAGATCAACATCATTCAAGAAAGAATCAAAGTCTACATCCATTGTAGCCATTACAAGCATATTTGCAACACCTTATTGCTAGGTTTTGGTGAGTTTCAACATTTTTATTTGTTCATTCATCATTCTCCATTCTTATTTTATTTCATTTCAAGGATTGATTTCCAAAATGGGGTTTGACCAAGGAAAACCCCTATCCACTAACCTCACAACATTTTCCCCTCTCCTTTGTGTGTGATTTGCAAGTCTAGGTTGCAGATTTCCTAAGGAGCAAGATTGGAGAAAAGTTGCAAATTATTCAAAATTGTCAAAATTATTGTTAAGCCTTGGAGAACCTTGGAGAAGACCTATAGGTTACAATTTGGAGATTCATATTCGTAAATCACTCAGGAAGGACAAAGAAAACAAAGAAGAGCAAGATCATTCTTTGAAGTTTCCAAAAAATCCCAACTAGACTGATTCGCCACTTCTGGGGAATGAGTCCTAGTTCTAGTTAGTTTTTTAGGATTTTGCATATTCATATACCCTTTGGTAGAAACATGTTCCTGCATAGTTTCCCAGAAATATGATTGATTCACCCATCTTGGTGAATGAGCCCTAGTCAGCAATAAAAGCAAAAATTTTAGTGATTCAGACCTCCATTCAACCATCTCTAGTTTCCTAGGTGCACACCTTCTTGTCTTCAGTTTTTTGTTTCATTTCATTCACTTTTCTAGGTCATTTCATAGTACATTACATTCAATTAAGGTTTAGTGTTGCATCTCGCATTTCATTATTTTTTTCAAGTCTAAAATCAGTGGTGAACCCCTCATTAGATCATATTCAGCCCCTAGAACAACCCTCTTGCAATATTTCTTTCTCTTTTGCATTGAAATCTCAAGGGTTTGTTCTTGAGTGAAAGTTTATGAAAATTTCCCTTTTAGGTCCTAAAATCTAGAAGGGAAGCAAACAATTTTCCACCTTTCATTTGGGTGAACCTGTATTTAGAACATTTCATTTTCTAATTTGAAGTGCATCCTAGATTTAGCTTGCATTAACATTGCATTAGGAATTGCATTCAAGGGTTTCAAATTTTGCATTAGTGAAAACTCATTTAGCTTGCACTTTTGGATCTCATTTTACTGAAAATTATTTAAAACAAGCATTTGCATCTCAGATACATATCAAAAAACATAAAAAATCATAAGATTCGATTAAAAATTTCTGAGAATTTTGAAAAAAATCATCACTAGGACTCATTCGCCACCTTGGGTGAATCAGTCCCTTTACATATTCTGCATTTCATTTTCTAGCATTCAAAGTCTAGTTTCTGATTTTTTGTTTGCTATTTTTTCCTTTCTATTTTAGTTTCCATAATTTCTATTTCAAGCATTTCATTGTTCTTAGCTTATATTGTATTTGCATTTACATTGCATTTAGTAGCCCTTGCATGAGTATTGCTAGGATTATGTTTTTTACACCTTACATAATGCTTATAATGTTTAATTTATTATTATGTGTGTGGTGTATCTAGGGATACTTAGATGGACATGCATCACTAGGAATTATAATGTTTGGGCCACTTTATGTTGTATGTAACATTGGGACTTAATTGTAAAATGTAATTATTTAATATTGGGGAATAATAAAATATAATAAAGGGGCAGGTGCAAAAATATGGGAGGGAAATTTGTGGCCAAATTTAAACAAAAATTTTGATAGCTCATAAAACGAGGACGTTATAATGCAAGCGCGTTATAACACACTCGTGTTATAACTTGGTGTGTCAAGCCTAAGGCTCGACCACACCGACCCTATAATGGGAGCGTGTTATAATGCACTCGCATTATGAGCAATTAAAAGCAAAAAAAATAGGAAATCAAATTCATTTGCATTGTGACTTTTTTTCTACCTGCAGCAAAAAGCCCTTCATTTGCACACTCTGGTTTTGGAAGGAGTAAATCTTGCAAATTTTTCATCAATTTTTTGTTGTTTCATCGCCAGGATACCACCACGTCAACGAGGAGGTCTAAGAGGTAAGGATTGTTTTTTTTTTTGTACATTTGTTAGTTTTAGGTTGTTTTTGATATTTATTTGTTGAATTTGTAGGAGATGTTAATGAACCTGCAAACCCTCTTCAAAAGCCTCCTAAAAATCCTTAACAAGCAGAGCAACAATAACAAGAAAAAAATCCTCAACAAGCAAAGCAACAACAAGATCAACAAAATTCTCAAGTTCAACAACCACAACAACAATCTCCTCCACCAATCCCTCAACATCCTCCTAGCACTCAACAAAATTTAATGAGTGAAATTATTGAAAACAATAAAAAACAAATTGAGGACTTAATCACGAGGTTGAATGATCCAAACGGTTCAACCATGGAAAGAAAAACACTTGCAAATTAATTGAAATAAATGTTAAAACATGTAGATTCAATCAACAAATAATTAACTGGTTGGAAAGATAGGAGGTAGGTGGCTAGGAATTAAATTATCCAGATAAATTATCATATAAAGATGTAAAAGATCTAAAAATCACAAAATTTGATTTGTGCTCATTATTCATTGGCCCACGTACAAATGAAAATCTTAGCCTCAATGGGAAAAGGTTTCCTTTCCATAGGTGCCACCACCAACAGATTAGGACCTTTTTGGGGGATAGGTGATACATGGTTTTTGACTACCCATAATGCAACAATTGCAAAATCCTGCAACTATACTGTGAGTTCATCTTGAACAAAATCCTGAATTATTTTGATATGAGGGACTTCCAGGGGAGAGGTGGTCAGTTGGCTCAAGATAGACCCGGTGCACATCAAGATCCTAGGCGACAAGTGAGATGACCTCTCGCTAGGCCGCCTCATGAGCACATCGTTATCCCTTCCATCACGAAGGAGAGTGTTGAGGTAGAAACTTTGTAGGCCATCAACTCTTTGACCTAGAGTGTCATCTAGCATGCTAGCCCTATACTACAATGCCATCCAGGGGAGTCTTCGAGTGGTGGAATTTGATCCCATTTGTGTCAAGCTGAGGGAGACTTGTTCATATGACCCCACCGACACTCGGAAGGCTGCTATGTAGGATACGTCTGTAGCTATGGAGATGGCAAGGGTAGTTGACATTTTGAATGAGTTCTATGGAATTGATACTCAGGTAAATGTTAGCATGTTCATTGAATTTAATTTATTAAATTTAAATTTTGAAATGCAAGATTAACTAATTTATTTTTATGATTTTAATAAAATTCCAGGGTCACGGTGTTGATACTGGATACACTGGCCCTACACCCGCTTATTACTCCACTGCATCTACCGTTGAGGTATGTAACTAGTAAACAATTATAAATTTATTACATGTTAATAGCATTTTTTTATGAATAGTATTCTAATATGTGATTTTGGATGTTGAATAGGCTAATATTGGAGGTTTCGAGGGAACACCTCCTACTGCCAGTGGATTTAGAAAAACCTACACGCATGTAATAGAATAAAGAGTTTAACTAATGAACTGTACCTAATAGATTTGTGTATTTTATATTCATATTATTGATTACATTGCATTGCACATCTTTCAAACTCAAAGAATTACTTCACATTCCATAGCTAATAACTAGATGTTGATAGGTGACAAAATTTCAACTACAACATAGTTTTTTAGAACTTCGTCAACATAAGTAGTGATGCAATTACTTCACATAGCATAAATAATAAGTAGGAGTATCTTCCAATTGCATTTGCTTATCATGGCATTCCATGAGACCACTTTTTATTGAGGCATATTTTCAAACAATTCACTGCCTTGTCGATGTTATGGATGCTTGGAAGAAATATATGAAAGAATAATAGTAAGCAATAACATAGACAAGGCAATGATTTTTTTGAAAAAATTCCTCAAAGAAATGCATGGTCTCATGGTGATGTCCATCACCATGAGACCCAATTTATTTGAGGCACTTTTTCAAACAGCTCACCGCCTTTTCTATGTTACACATTTTCCATACATGTCTGTACCAAAGCATTTGATCAAACAGTTTATTTCCTTGCTACTATGGCTAAAATCCTAAAAAAGTGCTTTCCAACAAACTATGGATGCTTGGAAAAAATATATCAAAGCATAATAGTAAGCAATATCATAGAAAAGGCAGCGAGTAGTATGAATAAATGTGGTCTCATGGTGATGGAATGCCATTCCATCACCATGAGACCACATTTCTCTGAGGCATTTTTTTCAAATAGCCCACTACTTGAAGAATAGAAACCAACCCTTTAGCCAAAATTCCCCTCCAAATTATTTTCAAGGTCCTCATCCTCAATTTACCAATCCATGGAACCTTCCACCTTTTATTCCACTTGTTCATGTCCCCACCCATCCCTCTTCATGTCATGATCGCCCTCCATCTTATAACCAAGACCACAGTATACCATCCACCCCATCCTAACATAATGCCATAGAGAAGGCAATGAATTGTTTGAAAAAATGCCTCAAAGAAATGTGGTCTTATGGTGATGGAATTCCATGACACGTTTGTTTTTAATGGAATTCCATCACCATTACACCCCATCTCTTTGAGGTATTTTTTCAAACAATTCACTGCCTTCTCTATGCCACCATAGTTATCGTACATGTCTACGAAAGCATTTTATCAAATGGTTCACCACCTTGCTTCTATGGGTAAAAGCCTAAAAGTAGGTGCTTTTGAACAAGCTATGGATAGGGAAAATAGTAAGCATGATAGTCAGAAACATATAGTTTAATAAGTACTCAAAATTTTATTCATTATCTCATACATTATAAGCCATGACGTGGATCGCTATGGGTATGTGTAGGATCATGATGGGCCAAAAAGTGGCAATATGATGGGTATGTGGCTCATGATGACTTTTTTTTTTACCCAAAATTGATGAAAGGAAAAGGGTTTTTAAAGGATATTATTAGCTTTCCACCAATATAAATTATGCATTACTTTGAATTTAATAAGTAATTATTATTCATTTTCTATTCAAATTATGACTAAATTCCTGATCGATAGACTGATTGAAAAACATCTATAACTTTCAAACGGTGTCATATTTTTTGAATCCAAAACATACGTCACATTTTATACTTCACATACTATAGGATTAAAAAAATAAAAAATAATTTTCATGAAGTTTTGACCAAGTTAAGGTGGGACATAGTTTTTATATTTTTTAAAATTTGTAAAAAAAATCATAATTAATTATTTACTTGGAAAAAAATTACAAAAAAATATGCATCAGGACATGTGTCCTCTACTTATATCTAAAATATTAAAAAAATATTATCATTTTATTGTAGTTAGGGTGGTCAAACAGACACCTACTTCTTCTTTTTTCCATGAAATTTAAGTACTACTGCATTGAAATTTAAAATTTTCACCAAATAGATTTTTTTTTTTTAAAGCCTAGTAGTTTAGAAACTACATTCAATTTGCTACAGATTCTATTTTTACATATTTTTGAAATAATATAGATAACTTATTCAAATTTTTAAGTCAAGTTGCAAGCGGATACACCTCCAAATGTTCATAGGGAAATGGAGCTCAGTGTTTCATTTGCTATAGACTCCTCGATGGCTCTCACATGGGAGGTATGAGGAAAATTACTAAATTTCAATTTACATTCATTGTTATAGTTGTTAGTTAGTGAAAAATCAAACCATTATTGATTCATAGTTTAATTTCTCTTTGGATGGTTTATACAGGGCTTCAACATGCCTCAGCATGGGCATTTGAATATTTACCTTGTGGAGAGTGATGGATAATGATACCTTGGATGATGTCTTGTAAATTTGCAATCTAACATGAAGTGGCCATGAAGAATGTAGATCTAGATCTTGAATATGGATATAAAAAAATGCCTGCAAATGGATCTTGAATGCTACATCACAAAACTAGCTCAACAACATGCTTAATTCTTGATAATTTTGACATGATGATGGATCTTAAATTGCTACAATAGTTGATGAAGGAATATTCCCTTGAATTCCTTAGAAATTCTCTTTAATGCTCTCTCGATGCTCTTGTGAAGTCTTGGAATGTTTAACTCTTGATTGCTTGACTTGATATTGTGAAGGCTTAATGAAATAATCATTTTATACCTTGTTTATATAGGAAATCCATCCAAGTTACCGTTTATTAGATCCCAGAGGCTGACATTCATAAAATTTGAATTAAAAACCTTGATTTCCCTCTCAAAACCCTAAAAAGGGGCCAACCTAGATGGGACACATACGCCCAACCTAGATGGGACACATACACCCAAGGTGGTGTATGGGTCCCACAAGGCCATTTTAGAGAGAGAAAGTATCGGGGAGTTAAGAAATTAAGTCTATTTGTTGATCTTGTAAAGATTTCGGTTGAAATAAGCCTCAAGATGCATAATATAGGGTCTTAGGGGCCTATTAATGATGATATAAAGGTCATAAATAAAAGGGGGCTCAAAATTCAATGTGAATGTGTAAATAAATACATTTTACAACAATAAATTAAGGCAAGATTAGGTCAATTTAGCTTAAAGGGCCCTAAATCCAATGTGAATGTGTACAACACATTACAACACTAGATTAAGGCAACATTAGGTCCAAGTGCCCTAAATTTAATGTTAAGGTGTAAATGAATACACTTTACAACATTAAATCATGGAAAAGCTAGTTTTATTTACCTTAAAAAGGGCCCAAGACCTAATGTGAATGTGTTAAACACATTACAACACTAGATCAAGGTGACATTAAGTTCATTTTAACATTAATCATCCCAAAATTAAGTGTGAAAATGTGAACAACGACATTTTTTGATACTACATTTAGCCCCACTTTAGTGAGAGGATGAACTTGCTTCAAAATCACACTAAAGTAGACATTCAAGAGGGGTCCAATTGTACCAATGTGGATTGTCTAGGATAAAAAAGATCAAGGAGGTGGTCAAGCCCCTAGGATACAAGATCCTACATCAAACTGACATAAGCACAAAGGGACACACACAAGGTGTATGATATGCAACATCAAGATACACAAACATGTAATGTCAATAACTAAAAGAAAGAAGAACAAAAACAAGAAAAAATAAAAAGAGGTGGATCAAGCCTCGACCATGTTTCCAACACGACGTGGATCAGATCTAAGTTGTTTGTCCAAAAATGCATGCTCACTCTGAGGAAACGAAACTTTGGGCTGTCCATTGATTGAGTAATCCAAGAGGGTGAGACACATACACACACGGCCTATATGCACTCACAACGCACACGAGTGGCTAAGGGAAAGTCATGCCTTAGATTGGATTCTCATCAAACCATACCAAAGTTATACCTCTTGATAACTTTCACAAGGTGCCACATAATAATGAACTTCGAGCTTCATGAGGCAAGAAATCTTCGTATGCTTGGAATTGATGAACAAACAGGATGGCCCCATAGGAAAGCAAAGTGTATTATGCAAGGTGGCCATATAACAATTGTTGTAAGTGCAAAATAGTGTAAGGTACATTCAAAGGGATTTTTCTTAGTTAGTGTAAGGTCTCTTCTTAGGGAACATTTTTCCTGTGGATGCCAAAAATGGATGCTTCATTTCCTTGTCCATAAAATGGATACAAGGGGAGGGATCCAATTTCACAATATTTGCATTCAAGGGTACCTTAGAGATATCAAACCAATGAAGGATGTTAGATATTTGAATATAATATATCCTTGGAGATGAATGATACAAGAAAGGGGGTTCACCACCAAGTGTAAACTTGGAAAATACAAAATGTTTGAAAACATAATGTGATATGCAAAAAGACCTAGAAATACAAGTAGAATGTAATAGAAAACTATGAAACTAGAAATGTGCACCTAGGAGATCTTGAAGAAGGTAGGATGGAGCTTTAGAATCTTGGAAAATCTATTGTTGATGTCAATTGGGACTCATACACCAAGCTAGGTGAATTAGTCTAGTTTTAGGTAAATTGTGTCGGAATAGGTTTTAGACAAATGGGTACTCAGATATGCAAAATTCCTTTTTAGGTCTGTATAGTGGGACTCATTCACCAATAGTGGTGAATCAGCTTACTTCTAGTTTTCTAGAAATTTTGAAGTGGATTTTGTGCCTCTCGATTTGCTATTTTGTTCCTGATTCAGATTTGGGTCTGAAACTGCAAGATTCAACCTATATATCTTCTCCAAGCTTCTCCTAGGACTTTGACAACTTTGAATTTCTTTGAAAACTTTTTCAATCTTGAATTCTTGGTAGATCTACAACCTAGCCTTGCAAATCACACACAAGAAGAGGGAAAAATGTTGCGGGGGCTAGTGAATAGGGGTTTTCCTTGGTCAAACCCCTTGTTGGTATTTAAACCCTTGAAATGAAACAAAATATATAAAGAGAATGATGAATGAACAAAGAATGATATTGCAACTCACCAAACCCTAGTAATAAGGTGCTACAAACATGTAAGTATTGGTTCCAATGGATGTGGACTTGAACTAGCTTGGTGTTGATAGATCTTGAATGCAATGCTTGCTTTAATCACACAATCCTACATCACAAATGTTAGCTCCAACACAACATGATGCAAACAATCTTTGACATGATGGAAGAAACTTGAAGAATGCTCTTGAAAGCTTGATATTCTACCCTTGAAATGCCTTGAATGCTCTTGTGAATGCTCAAATGCTCTTGTGAACTATATGCATGAATACTTGAATGCTAGGTATGAAAATGGGAGAAAGAACCTTGTATTTATACACAATTATGCTATAATTCCTAAAATTACAACATCATAGGCCGACCTTAGATCTTGGAGAATAAAAACCAGCTAGAATTTTTAATTAAATTTGAATTTTGAGCTAAAGGGGAATCATTCACCACCTTGGGTGAATGGGTTCCACCTATGGGGACTTATTTTCCCATAATGGCGAAGGAGTCCCACTTTAGGAATTTAAGGTGGGTTTTGGGATTTTAATGCTTTAAATGATATTTGTTGGGATTATTCTAAAAAATACTCATAAATAGGGCCTATGGATGCAAAATTTTGCCAATTAAAGCATAAGTAATCCCAATTATTAATGAAAAGCCTAGAAAAATGTGAAAGTGTGTTACAACACTTTACAACACTTTGAAAAAAGGCTTGGTAAAGCTTAATTGACTGATAAGATCCTAAAAAAGTGTGAAAGTGTGTTAAATAACACTTCACAACACTTTTTCAAGGCATCATTTGAATCCTTTTAGTTCAGAAGGTCCCAAGACCTAATGTGCCATAGAATATTGGACCCTCTTGAGAAAAGAGACAATTTCACGCATAATTAGACTCACTTTTGAGTCCCTTCACA
The DNA here is from genome assembly GCA_007258455.2 of Sequoia sempervirens. Classification (NCBI taxonomy): domain Eukaryota; kingdom Viridiplantae; phylum Streptophyta; class Pinopsida; order Cupressales; family Cupressaceae; genus Sequoia; species Sequoia sempervirens. The sequence goes on from VDFB02000015.1 coordinate 251,311,937, forward strand.
TCATTTCCCTTCAAAACAACATTTATAGACCCCTTAGACCCATTAATTTTGATCTAGGGGCCCATTTCACCTGAGAAATCACATAAAACCTGACAAACAACATTTAATTACATCATACCCTAACAACCCACCTTCAAACAACAGTAGTGGGACCCATTCGTCACCTTCGGTGAATGAGTCCCCTTTGGTGGGACCCATTCACCAAGGGTGGCGAATGAGTCCCCTTAGAGGGAAAATTCAAAATTAAGCAGGAATTCAATCAATTTAACTTTGATTTCTAATAAATGTCGGCCTCTTAGGTCTAATTAATGGGAAAATAAGGTGTTGTTTCTTATAAATACTCATTTAAAATCATTTCACACATCTTCTATCATCTTTTTATCATCTCTCAAGAGCATTTTTTTTAGAGTTAAGTCTTCCACAACAAGCTTCATTAGCAAAAGTTGAAGTTTTAAGGCAGCAAACTAGGGTTTTTGCAGGACTTGAAGCTCACTTCTATTGTCAAAATCCAACATTGCAAGGGTTTTATGATGGATTCCTATGGTGAATCATGAAGAAATCGAGGGTGAAGAGGTGCAACTAGCCACCAAATCATGCCTAAGGACTTGGTTTCCTATTGATTCCATCTTCCATTTTCACTCTATCTTTAGATTAAGGTGTGCATCTTGTTTGTTTATCATTTGAATGTCATTTCATTCCTATTCTACATGTGGTGTAAGGTTTCTAGGGTTGCGATCTTGCATCATATAAATCATCTTTGCATGTCTTATTCTAGATCAATAGAATAGGGTTTTTGTTATGATTCACACTTTCCTAGTATTTAACACATCTAAGGCTAGGGTTTATTCAAATTTCTCTCTATTTCAAGATTTAATTACCCAACTAGGATTTTGACCAGGGAAAAAACCCCATTAGACAAATATTTTCAAGTTGTTTTGCATGAATTTTTTAAGATTTGAGATCGGGTATCCATTAGAAATTGTTGTACAGGTGTCAAGTTGTAGAACAAAATTTTGAAGTTGCAAAAATTCCAAGGTGGACTAATTTTCCATGCTTGGTGAATGAGTCCCTCCTAAGGTGCAAAATTGAGTAAAATTCAGATCCAGATTCCTGACTGTTAGAAAACAGATTATGTGCAGAAAAGTCATGATCTAGGACTAATTCGCCCAAGGTGGTGAGTGAGTCCCAGATAGCCTAAATTCAATCTTCATTAGTTTTCTAGATTTTTCTTTATTCATATATAGTCTTCCAGGTGCACACATTCTGAGAAACAACTTTTTGTTTAGGTTAATTTTCATTTTTGTTCATTCTTTCATGCTTTTTTTTGCATATCACAGTGTGTTTTTAAACATAGTGTAAATATTAGTTTTTCATTCATTTTCATTCATTTATATCAGTAAATAGAATTTAGTTAACTTCATTTAGGTTATAAAACATCACACATAACATTATTTGAATGAACCATTAGCATTTTTGCTCCTATCTCTCTCCTTTTAGGTGAAAAACCCTAGAAGTGCAAGAGTTGTCCATAGGCGCCAAAAATCAATGGTTCACCTAATGTGAATGTGTTATCCACATTACAACATTAAATCAAGCAAATATTAAGCCAAAATCACAAGGAGGGCCCAAGCACGTCAAAAAAGTATAAGTGTTACTTTTTCGGTGACCACAGTTCCTAATGTCTCCAAGAGAGGACAAGTCAAATAAGTATCATGCTCTCGAAAGAAATCAAACCCAATGACACCACCAAGAAAATAATGCATCACAAGAAGGAATAAATTCACATAGTGAAACATGAGTATCAATGTATCCCCCACTTTAAAGTGGTTGCTAACACTATTGCTATGAGAAATTGCTTTAAAGTAGAAGAAGAAATGAGAGCTTATTTGGAAATCCCTATTCCAATTCATATGTTTCTGATAAGCTATGTCATGAAAAGGGAGGGGCTTTCCCCCAAAATGTATAACTCAATACATCACATGCGAGCCAACTTAAGGCATGCCATCTACATCCCAAGCTTGATCTTATATGTACATGAAAGGTGGTCAACTAGCCAAAAGATACAATGACAAGTGACATACGAGGACAAGACTACTTAACCCCTTGCCCCCACTTAGTTTAGGACAAGGATGAGCTGAGATGATTGAAAATAAACATGCTAGAGTGAAAATCAATATTAGGTGCCCCAACATAAGGAAGAGCACCACACTCCTTAAGATGTTGAATTTTGTTACTCAAAGCCTTACATTCATTGGTAGAATGACCATGAACTCTATGATATGCACAAAATGAATTCTTGTAGTAAAATTTCTTTTATGTTCTTAGAGGGAGAGATATCAAATGATCTTGGAGTAGTCTCGACAAGATACTCTCTTGATCAATAGTAGAGGATATTCCTTTATTTTGTTGCAAAGATGTCTCTTGCTTAGTACAAGGTGTCATACTTATGCAAGACTCTTTAGATTGCGATATTTTGTACTCTCCTTTATGGGAGGGTGTAAAATCTATCAAATTCAAATAATTAATGTTTTTTGTGATGGCATTGATGTTAAGCGAGGATTTCTTTGTTTCTTTCATTCCTTTCAAAGGATAACAATCAAGACCACTAGTGTCTATTAGTTCATGATGCACTAATGTTAAAGTTGGTTTAGAGGAATCTTTTGTAATAGTGTTTATATTAAGCAAAGGCTTGTTTGTGTCTTTCGAGGGACAATAACCAATACCACTAGTATTTTCTTGTATGTGAGGCTCTATAGGGGCACGAATTCCTTGTTCTCTAGAACCACTTCCTTTTCCAATATATCCAAGTTGCTTAATAAGTTCATACCCTTTTCCATAAAGCTTTTTCATTTCTTTCAGATTCGGTGGTTGCTCATAGTCAAGCTCATCAAAGTTTTTTGTGTAATTTGTTTTGTTTTCTAAAGTGGTTGAAGGGTCTTCTGAATTTTGTGTTGACATTATCGCTTTTTCTTTTCCCTTTTGTAGAGTCTTTTTTTATGATCTTGTATTCTCCCATGAATGTTGGTTTGAAATCTAAGGAACCCCAATCATCTTCTAATAGCTTCATGACTTCCTCAATGTTTCTTTCTTTGTATTTATGTTGCATGTGTTCTACTAGTGTAGTTGGTGTCAATGTTTTCAAAGGATTTTCCTTACCTTTCTCAATGTTCAAACAACTATTTGGTTCAGGGTCGGCCTCAAGTGTACACACTTTGTTATTGTAGACATACTTCATTTTACGATGAAGGGTAGAAGGCACCCCATTAATTGCATGAATTCATGACCTTCCTAAAAGAAGATTATATGAAATATTGTGAGGGATAACATGGATCAGTGTTTCTAATGTGGCCTTTCCAGCTGTAATAGGCAAAGTGATCACACCAAGTGGTTATTTTCCTACATTGTCAAATCCCTTGATAGATAAAGAGTCAAGTTGAATTTTTTATTTTTCCACACCAAGCTTATACAAAAGGGATACACTACACACATTGAGGGAAAAGCCATTTTCAATGAGGGTTATTTTTATCCTCAGCCGATTATGTATAGCTATTATCATGAAAGCATCATTTTGTTGTTACACTTCCAAAGGATGGAGCTCACTTTGGTGGAAAATAATGCCAACATTTATTCCTTGAATCATGGCTTCTATGTCATTCATTTGTGCATTATAAGGGATAGGAACTTGTTGTAAAGCACTCTGAATCATTTTGTGGTAATGAGGGAAGGCTTGAATAAAGTCCCATGATGATATCTTAGCAGGAGTGCTCTTTAGTTGTTCGACAAGATCATACTCCTTTCCACTTTGTGAAGGACAAAGAGGAGGACCAGGAAAGATAGGGTTGGGCAATGGGAGGGATATTGAAGGTGTTTGTTGTGGTTGTGGATTTTTTCTAGTGTTATATGTATGAGCAATGATATTATAACCCGATTGTTGCGAAATATTATTTTGAGGTGGGTAAAGGACAAGTTTAGGTTTATTTTGAGTCATAGGTTTGTGTGAAGGTGGGTAAAGGATGAGTTGAGGTTGACTAATATTAACATCCCTTAGTGAAGGATATTTTTTTACTTCATCATCTTCATCTAAGGAAAATATATCGCTATTGTCAATGTTATCATTTACTTGCACCATGATATCCTCCCTAGGAGGAGAGTTTTTAGGAGAACTAGAAGCTAGATGTTCATGACATTCAAAGGTTGGTTCTTCTAAAATGACTTCATCACAAGTGAGGGAGTTATCAATGGTTGTATTGTCTTGTTTTATCAATGATGGAATTCTCTTGTTCCATAATGTCTTCCCTAGAGAGAGAGAGAGACAAATAGGATTCTCGTGAATCTCATTGCTTTGATCTTCTAACACTAAAATATCTTATTCACAACTAGGAGAGGTATCAGGAGAAGGATAAATGTCATTATCATGATTTTCCATGATTTCATTCTTGTTTTCTAAGGTCTCATTCTCTTGTTCCCTAATATCTACCCTAGTAGGAGAGCTTTTAGGGTAGTAACAAACAAGAAGTTCATCAAATTCCATGGTTAGATTTTGTAAATTAGCTTCATCACCAATAGGGGATGCATCAAGAGAAGGAGAATTATGCTTTCCAATAATTGGATCTTTTTGCTCAAATAGATATTCCAAATGGTAGGAGCATTAGGAAAGGGAGAAACGAGATTTTCATGACTTTCAAGTGTATCTTCTAACACTAAAATATCTTCTTCATTATTAGGAAGAGTATTAGGAGAAGAACCAATGTGATTATCATGGTTATCTAAAATTACATCCCTATGTTCTATAATGTCTTCACAAGTGGGAGAGGTAGGATTTCCAAAGCTCTTAATCATTAGATCTCTTAACACCATCATGTCCTCCTCACAAATGTAATTTTCATGGTTGTTCACGATTGTAGCATTCTCACAAGTAGGGGAAATGTTGGGGAAGGAATGTAAACTAAGTAAAGTGGTGGTAATGATTTAATCTTTTGTTGTTATACTATCTTCCCAAGGGGAGTGAGGAGAAGGAAAAAAAAGACCTTGATGATTCTCAACGATTGCATCTTCTTTCACCAAGATACCTTCATCACTAATAGTTGAGGTATCGGGAGAAGAACAATTATGATCATCATGGTTATCTATGATTGTGCTCTCTTCTATGAAATCATTCCCACAAATAGGAGAGATAAGAGGGCTTGTAGGTTTGAGGAAAGTGTCAACATTTTTACTTTCTTGCACTAAAAGACTCATAACTAGGAAATTTATTGAATGAATGACTAACATGCTTATTGACTAGCTTTTTATTTGCAAACTTAGAAAAGACATATACTAACATTTGTGAAAAGTAGTGTATGCAAGCTTAAAATGGAAAGAAAGTTTAAAATGAAACACAATGACCTAGAATGAAATGTATAAATGCAATTTTCAGATTTCAAACAAGGTAATTTACTGATTATGCTAGGCAACAATCTAAAAATGAAATGTTGTAAATACACATTTGGAATTAAGTAATGCATGAAATGAACCAATTTAAGCTAGATCTAGTGAAATGCATGTAACAAAAACTCATCCAACTAAAACAGATAACTAATGATAGTAAACAAAAGTGTAGAAACAAGGTTTTAAATGCTATAAAATGTAGTTTTAGGCCTGCATTGGGACTAAATCACCCAGAGGGGCGTATGAGTCCTAATGAGGGTTTTTTGCATAATTTTTAGAAAATTTTAAGTGATTTTTATGCTTTCTAGTTTGAGTGATGTCTAAGCTAAGTGAAAATGCAGATTTCAAATGAAATTTAGTGATGTAAGATACAAAAATGCAACTTATATGCACTTTCACTAATGCAAGATATAGAAACCCTAGTACGCCAATTAACTAATGCAAATCCTAATGCAAAGTTAATCCAAGCTAGATCTAGGATGACGAAGCACACCAAATAAAAAAGTAAGTGTTCTAAATTCAGGTTCACCAAAATGAAAGGTTGAAATTGTTGTTTCTATGCTTTGGGAGATAGAATAACAATCTTCACACTCTCTCATTCAAGGAAAACCCTAGAGATCTCAATCTGAATGTAAAGAGATCTTGCAATATGGTATCCTAGGGTATGATTAATGACTACAAGAGGGGTTCACCACCAAGCTAGGGCTTGGAAAGACTAATGAAATGTAATATCTAATGGAAAAACCTAATACAATGCAAGACTTCACTAAATGACCTAAAAATGCAAGCAAATTATAACAAAAATTTTAAAATCATAAGTGTGCACTTGGGAACTTGTAGAGGCTTGAATGAGGACTGAAAATGATGGAAATGCTAATTTTAATGCTTAGTGGAACTCATACACTAGTCTAGAAGATTTAGTCCTAGACTAGGTTTTCTACACCAAAACTAGAATCTGACAGTGCTTATTCTGAATCTCCTGAAACCCTAAAAATTGACTATACTAGGACTCATATGCCCAAGGTGGCATATCAGTACCAGTGTTCTTTTTAGAGGATTAAGATCTGATTCAGCTCTCCAATCTCTTCTCTTTCTACCACACTTTGTTTTCGGATTTGAAACAAAGATTTCAGACTAATAGAATACTTTTTGTGACCTTGTAAGTGAGGAGATAACTCCAACAACTTCCTTCAAGTTTATACCCTAATATTCAAGGATCCTTCAAGCTCCAAGACACCTAGATCTGCAATTACACATGTAGAGATAGAAAAATGTGTTAATTGTTAGGGAATAGGGGTTTACCTTGGTCAAATGCCTTTGAGTCAATTAAACTAAATGATGAGATAATGAAATAAGGACATGAAACATGAAACATGGACAATGATACCTTGAATGATGTCTTGTAAATATGCAATCTAACATGAAGTGGCCATGAATAATGTAGATCTAGATCTTGAATATGGATATAAAATAATGCTTGCAAATGGATCTTCAATGCTACATCACAACACTAGCTCAACAACATGCTTGATAATCTTGGTCCATGATTATGGATCTTGAATTGCTCCAATAATTGAAGGAATTTGTCCTTGAATGCCTTAGAAATGCTCTTGAATGCTCTCTTGATGCTCTTGTGAAGTCTTGGAATGCTTAACTCTTGATTGCTTGAATTGATATAATGAAGGATTAATGAAATAATGATTTGAGACCTTATTTATATAGGAAATCCATCCAGGTTATCATTTGTTAGATCCCAAAGGCCGTCATTCATAAAATTTGAATTTAAAACCCTGATTTCCCACTCAAAACCCTAAAAAGGGGCCAAATGGAACTCATACACCTTATGTAGTGTATGGGTGGGACTCATATGCCCAAGGTGGCATATGGGTCCCACATAACCTTTTTAGAGAGAGAAACTGTTGGGGAGTTAAGAAATTAAGTCTAGATTTGTTGATCTTGTCAAGATTTTGGTTGAAATAAGCCTCATGATGCATAATATAAGGTCTTAGGGGCATATTAATGATGATATAAAGGTCATAAATACAAGGGGGCCCAAAATTCAATGTGAAAGTGTAAATAAATACATTTTACAACATTAAATTAAGGCAAGATTAGGTCAATTTAGCTTTAAATGTCCCTAAATCCAATGTGAATGTGTACAACACATTACAACACTAGATTAAGGAAAAATTAGGTCCAAGGGCCCTAAATTTAATGTGAAGGTGTAAATGAATACACTTTACAGAATTAAATAAAGGAAAAGCTAGGTTTATTTAACTTAAAAAAGGTCAAAGACCTAATGTGAATGTGTTAAACACATTACAACACTAGATCAATGCAACATTAAGTTCATTTTAGCATTAATCATCCCCAAATTAAGTGTGAAAATGTGAACGATGAAATTTTTCGACACTACAGTTAGTGAATAAGCATCTTACTCATTCGTTTAATACAGTTCCTGTTGGATTTTTCTGATATGTGGTTGTCATTGATGTCAACACTATTGGCATTAATGTCTTTAAGGTTGTATATGTCAAGGATATTGAGAAAATTGTAATGCAATAAGTTGCAGGTTGTTAGTGGTGCAGTGAAGTTTTGTCTATTGTCTAGCTCAATATGTTGAGATATCAAAGGTTGTGGATTAAAGGGTTTGTTTTTAAGTATATCTAGTTTATCCACATTAATTTTTAGAGATCCGCATGAAGATTTGATCGAGCTATCAGTATATGTGTTCTGATAGTTTTTGTGTTGCTTCAGTTGGTGCTCTTGAAATAAGATAATGTGATTCTAGTAAGTTGAGATGTTGTGGATGCTTTTGTGGTGATTCATGATTCTTGTGGATTTTTATAGATTGTGCTCTATCTTTGTTGTACGTCTGCATTGATCATTGTGCTCACGATTGGTGATTTTCTTTTGTGTGTTCATGTTTTTCATGATCATGGCCAACAAGATGATTGCAGCGTGTTGTGGATCTTCGAGGCATAATTGTTTAAGGTGTTTCATGTTTGAGGATGTTGTTTTGGTTCTTCACTATGCTGTGTCAACATTGGTTGATTCACATTGATAATTATTTATGTTTTGGGCTGATAGTTTGTACATATTTTATATTTTGTTAGAGTCAACATGGAGATAATGTTATCTCTAGTTGTGGATATATATGTTCGATTATTTATACCATTTCAAGGCATGATGTGCATGAATAATGTTCTAATCTTTTGAATATAGAGGAAGAGAGTGAAGAAGAGTGAGCGAGTGAGCAGATGTTTATGTGCTTAACCGGAAGTATAATCAGGCATTCACAGATGTTATTTTTCTCAGTTCAAAATCTTGTGGATGTAATCTGAATGTTTTTGTAAGACAGTGTGTCTTCCTTTGGGCAGTAATCCTTTTTGTATTTGAGCAATGAGCTCTAGGTAGTGTTCCTAAATGCATGTGCATTCTCATTTACAATTCTTTTATACTTTTAACAGGGTATAATCTTATGGACTAACCTCCACCATGGTTTTCCCCTAATAGGGTTTCCACGTAAAAAATATTGGTTCTATATGTATTTCTGATGTGGTTATGGTTTATGCTTTCATGTTTATTTATCACATCTAAGAATAAGTTTAATAGTTATAATTTGTGGGACAACTGATTCACCCCCCCTCTTAGTTGTTTTCCCTTGTGTTGCCAACAATTGGTATCAGAGCAGGTTCCTCAGAAGAAGTTTAATAGCTTGAGGTGATTTGGGATGGCGACATATAAGAAGGATAGTTTGAGATTTGATGGAACAAATTATTCTTTGTGGAAGAATTGAATGGAGTGTCATCTGAGATGCATTGGTGAACCTTACTGGACAATTACAAAGAATAGATATATCATCCCATAGAATGGTCCTTCTACTTCTGTTGACATTAAGGATGTTGAGTACAATATCAGGGCTAAGGATGCATTCTTGAGTGCTTTGACTGATTCTGAAATGACAAATGTAATGGATCTAAAGACTGGTTATGAGATCTAGAAAAAGTTGGAAACTTTGTATGAAGGTGATGCACATGTGAAGATTGCTAAGTTGCAAAGTATGAAAGGGAAATATGAAATATTGAAAATGGGTGATGATGAGAACATTACTTCTTTCATGTAGAGAGTGAATGAACTCGTGTGTAGTATCATATGTGCTGGTGGAACATTGGAAGAATCAAATATTGTTGCTAAAGTGCTCAGATCCTTGCCTACTGCATACAAAGAAAAAGCTACTGTTGTTGAGGAGATCCGGACTGTGAAAAATGTAACCAGAGATATGTTGATTGGTAAGCTTACTTCTTTTGAGTTAAGTGAGTTTGGTGATGCTCTTCGTAAGAAAAAATCTACATTCAAAGCTACTATCTCTAGAAAGGATAAGAAAATATATGATCTGGGAGAAAGTTCTTCTAGAAAGATGTTCAAGTATGAGGAATAAATGAGAGAGATTGAAGAAGAAGTGAGAAAACTAGATGAGCTCGAAGCACTTATTGTCAAGAAAAAAGCCAAAGGAGAAGGTAAGTATAAAGGGAAATTTCCTATTAAATGTTTTTCTTGCAATAAGATAGGTCATTTTGCATCGAGGTGTCTGGAAAGAGTTCCTAAGCCAAGACCTAACAAGCCTAGATTCCAAATAAAGTGTTATTTTGTTGTTGATGAAGGTGTGACAGATGATGAATTTGATAAAGGAAATGTAAGTGAGGATGAATGGGTATTTATTGCTATCAAGAAAAATGATCTTGCACCTACTAAATATGCTAAGTGCACAAATGTGGAGAAATCCCTAGCTGCTTGAGTTGAAGAAAAAGATGAATGCACGATTGACAGTGGATGCTCTCATCACATGATAAGTGATAAAAGTAAATTTGTGAGCTTGGAAAATTATGATGGTCGTGTTGTAAGATTTGGTGATGAAAAAGTTGGTGTAATCTGTGGCAAAGGATCCATTTCTCTTGATGGTAAGCATAATAATGATGATGTCCTATATGTGGAAGGTTTGAAGCATAATATTTTAAGTGTTGGACAAATGGTTGAAAAGGGATACAATCTTCAATTCAAGGATGGAAAGTGTAGAATATTGGGAAGCTTAAAAATGTGATTGCATCAGGTACAAAAACAAAAGGTAATATCTTTCACCTGAATGTTGTTGGTAAAAGTTGTCTAATTCCTCAGGTTGATGAAAGTTGGTTGTGGCCTAGGAGAATGTGTCATGTAAACTTTGATAATATTATCAAGATAAGTTCTACTTAGGCAGTGAGAGATCTTCCTAAGTTGATAAAACCTACTAATGTCATATTATCAAGATAAGTTTGACTCAGGAAGTGAGAGATCTTCCTAAGTTGATAAAACCTACTAATGTCATATGCAAGGAATGTTAGTTAGGGAAGAAAACTAGAATTTAATTCCAGAGCAAACAACATTGTTCGAATGAAGTGTTGGAGCTTGTGCATACTGATTTGTGTGGTCCTTCTAGAGTCAGAAGTTTACAAGGATATAGATATTTCATGTTACTTATTGATGATTATTCTAGAATGACGTGGGTTACTTTCTTAAGGGAAAATCTAAAGCTCTGGAGAAATTCAATATTTTTAAGGCTATGGTTGAGATAGAGATAGATCTGAAGATTAAATGTCTAAGATCATATAGAGGTGATGAATTCATTTCTGGTGAGTTTAATTCTTTTTGTGAAGAGCATGGGATAAAGAGACAATTATCTTCCCCGTGGACCCCTCAGCAAAATGGAGTTGTGGAAAGGAAGAACAAGAAAATTCAAGATGTTGCTAGGACTATGATACTAGAAGGAAATGCTCCTCATATCTACTAGAGAGAAGCTGTGAGTACTGTTGTTTACACTCTCAACCAGGTACAAGTAAAAGGTGATACCAGTAAGACTCCTTATGAGCTATGGTATGGTCATAAGCCTAGTGTTATATACTTCAAGATATTTGGGAGTAAATGCTATATCAAAATAGATGAAGATATAGGAAAGTTTGATGCTCGAAGTGATGAAGGAATCTTTCTTAGTTATTCTACTAAAAGCAAGGCCTACCAGTGCTACAATAAGAGATTGAGGAAAGTAGTTGAAAGTGCTAATGTCAAGGTTGATGAAGACACAATTGGACCATCCAGAACCTATGAATATGATTCAGATGATCAATATGATAGTTCAGATAAAGGAAAGAAAGTTCAAACATCAAATCAAGTTCAGATCATTTCGGTGAATCAAGAAAATCAAGAGGAAGGAACTCGTGAAAGTGCAGAAGTGAAATCACAAGAGCTTGAAGTTCAAGAGCATCCTAAGACTCAAAGGTATGTAAGAATAAATCATTTAGAAGATCATATTATAGGTGATAAGAACAAAGGAGTTCAAACTAGGAGAAGAATTACAGAAGAGTATTGTTTGATCTCAAAGACTAAGCTTAATAGTGTAAATGAAGCATGCAAAGATGAACATTGGGTGGAAGCAATGAAAGAAGAACTATTGCAAATTGAGAAGAATGATACATGGATTCTTGTTCCTAGACCCAAGGACAAAAATGTAATTGGAACCAAATGGGTCTTTTGAAACAAACTGAATGATCAAGGTGAAGTTGTTAGAAACAAAGCAAGACTGGTGTGTAAATGATATTCTCAGATGGAAGGAATTGACTTTGAAGAAAAAATTTCCCATGTTGCTAGGATTGAAGCTGTGAGACTATTTCTTGCTTATGTTGCTTACAAAAACTTCAAGGTTTATCATATGGATGTCAAGTCAGCATTTCTAAATGGTGAACTGGAAGAAGAAGTGTATGTTGAGCAACCTAATGGATTTCAATTGACTGATAAGGGAGATATGGTTTTTCAATTGAAGAAAGCATTGTATGGACTTAAGCAAGCCCCAAGAGCATGGTATGCTAGATTGGACAAGCATTTTTTGAAGCTTGGATTTAATAAAGGTATTGCTGATAGTAATTTGTATTTCGAGCTTGATCATGATAACGATTTGATTGTTGAAGTCTTTGTTGATGATATCATTTTTGGGGGAGATTATAGTTTGTGCATGAAGTTTGTTGATGAGATTCAGAGTGAGTTTGATATGTCCATGATTGGAGAAATGAAATTATTTTTGGGATTACAAATTACTTGCTAGATAAAGGGATCTTTATATCTCAGTCCAAGTATGTGAAAGAATTGCTAAAGAAGTTTGGTATGGAAGATTCAAAGCCAGTTGGTACACCTATGGTGACTGGATGTAAGTTGACACAAGATGATGATTCACCTCAAGCAAATCATACTAGATACAGATCAATGATTGGAGGATTGCTCTATTTGACTCAAACTAGACCTGATATCATGAATGTCATATGCATTATTGCAAGATTTCAAGTTGATCCTAAGGAATCTCATGTGATAGTTGTGAAGAATATTTTTAGATACTTAAAGGGGACAGTTGATTTTGGCCTATGGTATCCTAAATATGATGACCTTACTTTGAGTTCTTTTATTGATGTTGATTGGGCAGGAGATGTGAATGATAGAAAGAGTACTAGTGGTGGTGCATTTTTTTGGGGAAAGAAGCTGATTTCATGGTTAAGTAAGAAGCAAAATTCCATTTCTTTATCTACTATAGAGGCAAAATAGATTGTTGCTGCTAACAATTGTACTCAAGTATTGTGGATGATGTCGATGTTGAAAGATATTAGAGTTGTGTATGATGAACCTATTGCTATGTTCTGTGATAACTCAAGTGCAATTAACATTTCTAAGAATTGGCACTGCATTCAAAAACCAAGCATATATCTATCAAGTTTCACTTTTTGAGAGAGAAGGTGAGTGAAAAGGAAGTCAGATTGGAGTATGTGCCCACTAAGGAACAGATTGAAATTTTCTTTAGCAAGCCTTTTCCTAAGGATAATTTTGAGTATCTCAGAGGCAAGCTAGGGGTGATTACCCTTCCTAATCATAATTAATATGCATTGAATTGCATCAATTCATCCATTTAATAGTCATATCTTATGATCTGGATTGATGTTGTAGTGGCTGCTACTTACGGGGAATAGTCGGATGTTTACAAATATGGTTTAGAGCTTGTGTGGAGAAAATGTGTATCTTTGTCATTGATGTCAAAGGTGGAGAAGATTCATGTGAAAAACTTGGCGGGGAGAAGAGTCATGTGAAAGAGTTGAGGAGAAAAGAGTCAAAACATAATGGGGAGGAAGTGCTAAGAGAAAATTTCATTGATGGTGTTTTTTACATCATGTGTTGCCATCAATGCCAAAGGGGTAGATTTTTGGATGCCGTTGATATGTGGTTATCATTGATGTCAACACTATTGGCATTAATGTATTTAAGGTTGTATATGTTGAGGATATTGAGAAAATTGTAATGAAATAAATTGTAGGTTGTCAGTGGTGTAGTGAAGTTCTATCTATTGGCTAACTTAGTATGTTGATGATCAGAGGTTGTGGATTAAAGGGTTTGTTTTCAAGTATATCAAGTTTATCCACATTAATTTTTAGAGATCCACATGAATATTTGATAGAGCTATGAGTATCTATGTTATGAGACTTTTTCTGTTGCTTTAGTTGGTGCTCTTGAAAGAAGATAATGTGATTCTAGTAAGTTGAGTTGTTGCAGATGCTTCTATGGTGATTCATGATGCTTGTGGATGTTTCTAGATCATGCTCTATCTATGTTCTATGTCTGCATTGATCGTTGTGCTAGCAATTGGTGATTTTATTTTGTGTGTTCATGTTTTTCATGATCATGGCCAACAAGGTGATTGTAGCATGTTGTGGATCTTCGAGGAATAATTGTTTAAGGTGTTTTGTGTTTGAGGATGTTGTTTTGGGTCTTCACTATGTTGTGTCTGACATTGGTTGATTCACATTGATAATTATTTATGTTTTGGGCTGACATTTTGTACATATTTTATATTTTGTTAAAGACGACATGGAGATGATGTTATCTCTAGTTGTGGATATATATGTTTGATTGTTTATACCATTTTAGGGTATGATGTGCATGAATAATTTTCTAATATTTTGAAGACAAAGGTAGAGAGTGAAGAAGAGTGTGTGAGTGAGCAGATGTTTATGTGCTTAACCAGAACTATAATAAGGCATTAGCAGATGCTATTTTCTCAATTCAAAATTTTGTCGATGTAATATAAATGTTTCTTTAAGATAGCGTTTCTTCCTTTGGGTAGTAAGCCTTTTTGTATTTGAGTAGTGAGCTCTAGGCAGTGTGCCTAAATGCATGTGCATTCCCATTTACAATTCTTTTATACTTTTAATAGGTTATAATCTTGCGGACTAACCTCCATCGTGGTTTTTCCCCTAACAGGGTTTCCACGTAAAAAATCTTGGTGTTATGTGTATTTCTGATGTGGTGATGGTTTATGTTTTCATGTTTATTTATTAGATCTAAGAATAAGTTCAATAGTTATAATCTATGGGACAACTGATTTACCGCCCCTCTTAGTTGTCTGCCCTTGTGTTGCCAACAATTCCTAGTTATGAGATTCTCTTAGTGTAAGAGAGTGAAATGTTGACACTTGCCTTAAACTTACACCCCCTCTTATATCTCCTATTCATGGGAATGATGTGATAGAAGAAGATGAAAGAATAGAAAATCATGATAATCAAATTTTTTGTTTTCCTAATACCTCTCCTACATGTGATGAAGGTATTTTTGTGTTAGAAGATGAGCTCATTGAGAAACATGACATTGTTGAAATCTCCTCTGAAGATATTAGGGCACAAGAGAATGAGATCATAGACAAATTCCTAAGCAACACCTTACCTAACCCCCATTCATCTTTTTCTTGTGAGAACATTTTAGTGAAAGAGGATGCAATTATAAGGAATCATGACAATCATATTATAAGTGAGGATGATAGGTTGGTGTTATAGATAAAATCTTTAAGGTCTATAGCAACCCTCTTTATGTTTCTTCCCCTACCTATCCTATTTTGGAAGACATATGGGAAAATGGAATGTAATCATAGATAACCATAGTAATCATACTTGTTCTTCTCCTAGTATCTCTCCTAGTTGTGAAGAAGATACTTTGATGTCAGAAAATACAATTGATGAAAGTCATGAGAATCTTAGTTACCTCGCTTCCCCCGAGGAAAACCTTATTGAACAAGACAATCCAAGTAGTAATAACTCCCTTACTTGTGATGAAGTCATTTTAGAAGAACCAACCTTTGAATGTCATGAACATCTAGTTTGTAGTTCTCCTAAAAACTCTCCTCCTAAGGAGGATATCATGGTGCAAGAAAATGACAACATTAACAAGAGTAATTTGGCTTCCTTGTATGATGGTGAAAAGATGACACTAGGCTCCCCTTCATTAGAAAGAAATCAAACTGAAACCACTCACGTATTGAATGTGCAAGTGTTTGTTAGATCCCCCTTGACTATTGGACCTCCTACATACCTTGTGGGACATCCTAAGAATCCTCTAATTCTTTACCCATCCTCACAACAACGACAAACTCAAAACAAACCCAAAATTATCCTTTACCCACCTAATAATAATGTTTCATAGGAATTGAGTTATAATACCATTGCTCATACATATAACACTAGAAACAATCCACAGCCAAGACAAACACCTTCAATGTCCCTCCCATTGCCTAATTCTATCTTACCCAGACCTCCCCATTTTCCTTCACAAATTTCAAAGGAGTATTATCTTGTTGAACAACTTAAGAACACTCCTACTAAAATATCATTGTGGGATCTTATTCAAGCCTCCCCTCATTACCATAACATGATTCAAAGTGCCTTGCAACAAGTTATGGTTCCCTCTAGTGCAAACCTAAATGACATAGCAGCCATGATTCAAGGAATAAATGCTGACATTGTTTTCCACCAAAGTGAGCTCCCTCCTTTGGAAGTAAAAAAACAAAATAATGCTTTCATGATAATAACTCGATATAATAGAATAGGAATAAAGAGAACCCTTGTTGATAATGGTTCCACCCCTAATGTGTGTAGTGTAAATCTTTTGGATAAGCTTGGTGCAGATAAATAAAAAGTTCAACCTACCTCTTTGTCTATTAGTGGGTTTGATAACGTGGGAAAATGACCGCTTGGTGTGATCACTTTACCTATTACAGCTGGAAAGGCCACATTAGAAACATCGATCCATGTTATGCCTCATGATATTTCATATAATATTCTTTTAAGAAGGCCATGGATTCATGCAATGAATGGGTTGTGTTCTGCTCTTCATCATAAAATGAAGTATATCTACAACAACAAAGTGTACACACTCAATGTTGATCATGAGCCTTATAGTGTTTTACAACTTGAAAAATAAGAGGATAATCCTTTGAAAACATTAACACCAACTACACAAGTAGAACCCGTGCAACAGAAAGACAAAGAAAAGCATATTGAGGAAGTTAAGAAGTTATGAGAAGATGATTAGAGTTCCCTAGATTTCACATCATTCATAGGAGAATACAAGATCATAAAAGAAGACTTTGAAAAGGGAAAAGAAAAATTAGTAATTTCAACACAAAATCTGGAAGACCCTTTGAAAGAATCCACTTCAACCACTTTAGAAGAAGAAGAAAATTATACAACTAACTTTGATGAAACTAACTATGAACAACCACCAAATCCAAAAGAAATGAAAAAGCTTTATGGAAAAGGTTATGAACACATGAAACAAATTGGATGTAGTGGAAAAGGATGTGGTGCTAGAGAACAAGGTATATGTGTCCCTATAGAGCCTAACATGCAAGGAATGACTAATGGTCTTGGTTATTGTCCCTCGAAAGAAAAAAAAAATCTTCACTTAATGTCATCACTCTTACAAAAGATCCCTCTAAGACAAATTTAAAATTAGTGCATCTTGAATTGATAGACACTAGTGGTCTTGATTATTATCCTTTAAAACAAATGAAAGAAACAACAAAATCCTCACTTAATATAAATGTCATCACGCAAAACACTAATGATTCGAATTTGATAGATTTTACGCCCTCCTGTAAAGGAGAGTACAAAATATCACAATCTAAAGAGCCCTGTGTAAGTATGACACCTTATACTAAGCAATAGATATCTTTGTTGCAGAAAGCAACATCTTCTACTTCTGATCAAGACAGTATCTTGTTGAGACTCCTCTAAGATCATTTGATATCCCTCCCTCCAAGAACGCGAAATTTTTTTTACTACAAGAGGTCATTTTGTGCATATCATAGAGTTCATGGTCATTCTACTAGAATGAATGTAAGGGTTTGAGTAATAAAATTCAACATCTTAAGGATTGTGGCACTCTTCCTTGTGTTGAAGCACCTTGCTCCTCTAATTGATATTGAATTTCAAATTTCTCATCAACCATCTTGGCTCATCCTTTTCTTACACTAAGTGGGGGAAAGGGGTTAAGTAGCCTTGTCCTCGTATAATGACACTTTCCATTGTCTCTTTTGGCTAGTTGACCACCTTCCATGTATATATATAAGAGCAAGCTCGGGATGTGGACAACATGCCTTAATTTGGCTCGCATGTGATGTACTGACTTATCTTTAGTTGTTGCATTTTTGGGGCTACCCCTCATTTATGATGTAGTTTCATTCAAGAACATATGACTTGGCATAGGGCTTTCCAAATAACCTCTCATGTATTCTTCTAATTTAAAGCAATTTCTCACAGCGATGGTGTTAGCAACCACTTTAAAGTGGGGGCATACATCGACACACATTTCATTGCGTGATTTTATTTATTCTTGCAATGCATCCTTTTCTTGGTGTCATTGAGTTTGGTTTCCTCTAAGAGCATGATATTTCTTTGATTTATCCTATCTTGGAGACATTGGGCACAATGTTCCCTAGGAAGAGGCCTTACATGAACTAAGCAAAATCCCTTTGAATGTACCTTACACTATTTCGCATTCACAATAACCATTATATGGCCACCTTGTACAATAAACTTTTCTTTCCTATGGTGCCATCTTGTTTCTTCATGAATGTCAAGCATACGAATCTTTGCTTGCCTCATGGAGCTCAAAGTTAATTTTTGTGTGGTGCCTTATCAAAGTTATCAGGAGGTATAGCTTTGGTATGGTTGTATGTATGGGAGATGAACTTAGGCATGACTTTCCCATAGCCACTTGCTTGTGTGTGTGAGTGCATACCGGCCACATGTGTATGTGTCTCACCTCTCTAGGGTCTCACCTAGTGGATCACCTAAAGTTCCACTATCCCTTGTGAGCAAGCATTTATTTTGCATAGTGGACATTGTGTTCCACTTGTAAGCCACCCTATTTGGATACTCACCCAATAGACAACCTAAATTTTTGTTTCCTCAAAGTGAGCATACATTTTTGGAAAAAAAACTTAGATCTGATCCACAACATGTGGGATAAATGGTCGAATCTTGATCCACATTTTTCTTTCTTTTTCTTTTCATTTTTATATCTTTTCCACCATATGTTTGTGTATCTTGTCTTGCTACTGCATATCATACACCTTGTGTGTTTCCTTTTGTGCTTATGTTGGTTTGACGTAGGATCCTAGATCCTAGGGACTTGGCCGCCTCCTCAATCTTTGTTGTCCTAGATCATCCAAATCAGTACACTTGGACCCCTCTTGAATGTCTACTTTAGTGTGAGTTTGAAGCAAGTTCCTCCTCTCACTAAAGTGGGGGCTAAATGTAGTGACGGAAAATGTCGTCCTTTACATTTTCACACTTAATTTGGGAATAATTAATGTTAAAATTAACCTAATACCACCTTGATCTAGTGTTGTAATGTGTTTTATACATTCACATTAGGTTTAGGATCCTTTTAAGCTAAATAAATCTAATTTTTTCTTAATTTAGTGTATTTATTTACACCTTCACATTAAGTTTAGGGCCCTTCTAAACTAAATAAACTTAATGGTGCCTTATTTAAGGTGTTGTAAAGTGTATCCTAGCACTTTCACACTAATTTAAGGTTTTATTAATTAATTGGGCTTATATATGCCTTAATTGGCCCTATTTTGCATCCAAAAGCATTATTAAATGCACTTTTTTGGAGATAATCCCGACATTTATCAAATGGCCAGTCATAATTCAATATTTTAGGTCATGTGTTCCAGATTTAGTGGTCTTGGACTCATACACCACCTTGGTCATATGAATCTCACCTAGGTCTTGGGACCTAATTTTGAATTTCACATTAAACAAGACTTGTCTTGGAGTTTGTGCACCAGTTTTGAGCCACTGGGACTCATACGCCACCTTGGGAATATGAGTCCCACTCTAGTCAGGACCTAATTTAAATTCAATTCTTGGTGGTATTTTATGTTCCTATATCTGATGTCATCTTGTAGTGTTTTAATTTTAGGAAATTTGGCATAAATAAGTATAAATACAAGGTTATTTCATCATTTCAACACCTAAGCAATCCTAGAATTTCATAAGCAATCAAGAGTTAAGCATTTTAAGACTTCACAAGAGCATCAAGAGAATTTACAAGAGCATTTATAAGGCATTCAAGGGTAGATTTCTTCATCATTTGTTACAACAATTCAAGATCCATCATCATGTCAAAGGCATAATGCATCAAGCATGTTGTTGAGCTAGTGTTGTAATGTACCATTCAAGATCCAATTAAGCATTGTTCTAGATCTAATTCAAGATCAAGATCAAGATCTACATTATTCATGGCCACTTCATGTTCGGTTGCAGATTTACATTGCAAGACATCATTCAAGGGATCATTGTTCATGTTTCATGTTTCATTGTTTCATCATACAATTTAATTACCTAAATAGGGTTTGACCAAGGAAAACCCCTATTTCCTAACAATCAACAAGTTTCTCTCTCTCTAGATGTGTGATTATAGATCTAGGTGTCTTGGAGCTTGAAGATTCTTTGAAGATAAAATTTCAAGATTAAGGAAATTTGTCAAGTTGTCACCTTGTTTGCAAGATCACGAAAAGTCATCTATAGGTCATAATTCAGGGTTTCAAACCCGAAAACAAAGTGTGGAAGGAGGAGAAGAGATAGGGGAACATATTAAGATCTTGAACTTTTTAAAAAGAAAAATGGGACTGATACACCACTTGTGGCATATGAGTCCCAATACAATGTTTTTTTCTAGATTGTAGGAGATCTAGTCTTGTCATTGCTAGAATTTAGTTTATGCCCAAAAACCCTAATCTAGGACTAATATTCCTAGCCTAGTGTATGAATCCTAGTGAGCATTAGAGATCATATTTTTAGGGTTTTGGAGCTTGTTTTGACCTCATCTTTTACCCAAGTGCACCTCTATTCATTCTCAGGTTATTACCCTGATTTTTAGTTTCACTTCTTAGGTCATTTGGTTAGGTTTTGCATGTTTCATTCATCTCTAGTCTTTCCAAGCCCTAGCTTGGTGGTGAACCCTCCTTTAATCTTTTATCACACCCTAGGACACCCTATTGCAGATATCTTTCCCTCATTTCCATCCTTGGATTGAGATCTCTAAGGTTTCCTTGAATGAAACTTGAGGAAGATTGGTCTAAGTCCCTAAACCCTAGTTTGTGCTCTATCATAAAGCAACAATTTTCTTCATTTTAGGTGAATGGGGTTTTGCCTTGGTCAAACCTCATTTTGGTAATTAAACAGGTTGAAATGAAATAGAAATACATGAAGGAATGATGAATGGACAATAATATGTCATGAATAAATCACCAAACCCTTATTTGAACCTTGATAATGGAGGTCTGCAACTTGCATGAAACAACTTCAATGAATGTCGATCTTGAATTTGAATCTTTTCTTGAAATGATACTTTGAATGATTAATTGAATCATGAAACCTACATCAACATATTAGCTCCAAAAACATGCATGACTCCACATAACTTTGACATAATTCTTGGATCTTGATTGTTGCAAAAAATGATGAAGAAATCTACCCTTGAATACTCTTGACAATAATCTTGAAATGCTCTTGATCTCATAAACTTTCTATTAGGAACACTCTCTTGAAAATTCTTAGATGAACCATAAAAAAATGACCTCTTATTTATACATATCTTAAGATTAATTCCCAAAATTCAAATATCACAAGCCAAAATTGAATTATAGATTTGAAATTATTAAAATACTACCAAAAATATATTTCAAAGAGGGGTCTTAGGTCTAAGTGAGGACCCATTCGCCATATGGCGAATGGGTCTTAGGCCACTTACCTAGGACACACATTAGACAATGTTAAATATTATGCAAAAGAAGGGTCATAGGACTAAGTGAGGACCCATTCACCATGTGATGAATGGGTCTTAGGTCACCTACCTAGGACAAACATCTTCCAAAGTTAAGTGTGAAATGTCATTTATGAATGTCGGGTTTTATCCCTCAAAATTTCCATTTAATTAGGCTTGGATTTGAATTAAAGGGGTCAATTAAGGAAAATTAACCTCAATCAATTAATGAAGCCCCATATTAGTGTGAAATTGTAAAGGTACACCTTACAACACCCTAAATAAGGCACAACTATGTCCATTTTGTTTAAAAGGGCCCTAAGCTTAATGTGAATATGAAAGACATATTAGAACACTAAATTAAGGCAACATTAGGTTCATTTTATTATTAATTATTCCCAAATTAACTATGAAAAAGGGATACTTTTTCATACACTACAGTTCTATGTTGCATTTGGATTTTGGCATAGATTGATCGGTTATAGGTACTCATGGATACTTGGATACATACATGAGGTTGGGAGATCTTTTCTTATTAGAGACATGTGTTAAGATGGGTACTCATTGATGAGGTTTTAGTTGGAAGTAAAAGGAGCCTACACCTTGGTTGTACATGAGTTCAACATGGATCTATGAGGAGATTGTTCTTGGATGAGCCATGATGACTTGGATATCTTGGAGGAGCATTCTCACTCCCCACTCTTGGTCTACTTGATGAATTATTATCTGAGAGGTATTGCACATTGCTACTTTCAGATGCATTATGTTTTATGCTTTATCTTCTCATGCATATGGATCTTGACCTATGGTTTTCTAGTTCTGGAGGATTCATTTTAGGTATGTTGGCATGGTTATCTCTTTATGCATTGTGATATTATTCATTGATGTTGAGTTTAGGATATGTTATTGGGATTATTCCCTTGGTTTGGGAATGGATTTGGTTTGATATTCCTTTGGTTTGAGATGCATACATATTGGTTATGGTTAGATGTAGATAGTGCTATTCTCTTTGGGTTTTATGGAGGATATCATACTTGTCATAGCTTAGCATTTAGAGGTGTGTGTAAAAGGACATGCTACAAGTTTTGATTTGTATGTTCTCTCTTTAGTCTTTCTCTACTTTCTGGTTGTTTGTATTCACATGACATAGTATTTGAGATATTGTGTAGAGCTATGGTGATCTCTATGTTTGTGGTCATGTGTTGTTCATTGTTCTTTGGTGATGACATGGAGGTTCCTTTATCTCTTTCCTTTGTTGGTTGTTAGTTTGATTATAGGAACTTGGGAGAGTTTTGGAGACTTGTGGTGATAGTTTGATTATGACATATTAGTTTGCATGATTTGCATATCTTTGTGGATGTTCCTTGGTACTACATGATGTTGGTTACACTTCTATGAGTTGCTATTGGTGGATCTCTGATGCCTTGATCATTCTTAGATTTGACATTACCTATGCAATGGGAGTTCCTAGTTGTGTATGTTCATTATATGTCAGGTTTGGCACTTGGAGCTTGTGATTGAATATTATGGGTTGTATATGTTGATGGCATGAGGTTCACTTGTTATGATTTGTATACCTTTGTGGCATGGATAGTCAGATCTGTTAGCATTTTTTGTGGATGCTATTTTTAGCTATGGTGATCATATCTTGATAGCTCTTGATACATGTTTATTACCTTTGGATTGAGTGTATGTGTATTGGGATATTGGTTGGAGGCAGGACTTATGCTTTGTTGTGACAATTAGTGTGACATCTCTTTGGATGGATTCTTATCTTTGTGTGTTGGCATGATGGAGGATGAGAGAAATCATGCTTGAGAAGGTGGTCACCTTGATTCTTGTTGTAGGTATCTTGATGGAGCACATGGAGCACTTTGATTCCTTGATGGTATACATGTGGCTATGGGGATTGTTCCCTTGTTCATGTTTGAGTCTACTTGTTTATCCCTTATGCAATGTATACAAGTGGGAGAATGTTAGGAAAAGGTGTGTTGTACACCTTGCATAACGTAATTAATGTAATATTTATTTATTATGTTGTGCACCTAGAGAATCTAGGGATGTGTGCATCACATGGGTCTAGCATTTTTGGGGCCACTTTATGTGTTGTATGTAACATTGGATTAAATATTTAATGTGGGGCTGCACATGGAAAAAATATTTAATATTGGAAAAACTTACTACCAATATTAAATGACCTGGGTTTTAAATAATTTTGTAAGCTCATAGTACTAGTCACATGATTTTATGTAATACCACTTGGTGGTTTTGTGTAAGCTTATTTCTATAAAATCAAACACATGGGTAGTTGTCTAAGGTTGGATAGTTGGCTTGTTGGCTCTTGTTAGCATTTGTGAGGGTTGAGGCATGACATGAGATGTGTGGTTACATGCTTGTTCACATGAAGTACTTGCAGAGGGCTTGATGCTTCAAAGGTGTTCATGCAGGACTTTGAAGTTGATGATGTATTGTAATGTTTATTGATTAATAATACATGAGTGATGGATGCTTTTGGAGGTTGGGTTTTTCCCTCTTGAGGATTTTCACAGAGTATGATATCTTGTGTCATTTTCGATGGTATGTTGTCTATTCTTTTGCTTATGGATTCTGAATACGTGTTTGCATAGATTTCTCTATTTGGGTTATGTAAAAATTATCTTGGGTGGATGCATATTTCATTTCAAAAGTCAACTCTAACAATTACAATATTTTTAAACCTAGTAAAATCATAATACATTTAACTTGCAATAATTTGTTGATCTCAAACTATTATGGAGCCAACCTTTAAACTATTGACATGACTCATCTATCAACTACATAACAAATAATTGTATTACAATCATACAAAAATAGGTACTTGCCATTGTGTCACGACAATAAATATGACTTGTAAGAATCTAATTTCAAACTATTATATGACTTGCCCCTAATTGATATTTCACAAATAATTTATCGACTAACTAATAAATACAAATTACAATACTAAATAGACAAATACTCGCCACTACGTAACACTTGATTTATTTACAAAGACTAAACATATAACTCTCAAATATTTGAGAAGGGGAAACTTCAAGCTTTGAAAATAAATTTTATATTTTTCAAAAAGGCAAACACCCATCGCAGATTAATGATTGGGGTTGCCTTGTATTTTCCCACTCCCCCATGTGTTGGAAGCATTACTAAAAGAATCTTATTTCCAAAGGAAACTCAACCCGCGAATAAATCAAGTTATCTCACTATATGCTCGGCAATGAAATATTATTGCATTACCAATATGAAGTCAAAATAAAAAGAAATATTATTTTTTAAAGCACAAAAACTGAAATGAATACATGTGGAACCATGTGATTGCATCACCAAGTTGCTTCTTAAAAGTAATATGAGAAATGGGTTTTAGATATGATATTTTACTTTTGTAATATTTGTACACAATTTTAATAAGCTTTTACATAAAAGCTGAGAATTAAAGAAAAATATGCCTATATGTTTTAGCCATTTGTTTGGCTTCTTAAAATAGATAAAAGTCCATGCCAAGAGAATATGATAGTAGGAAGGTACCTATATTATGCAGCAATAAATAATTACAAACAAAGCTTTTTAATATGTATGATTTTTTAAACTATAGAAGGTACCTCACATAAGTAATAAATTTTGTGAAATCTGCCCAAACAAGAAAATATAGCTTAGTTTGGTGCCTCCTTTGACATTATTTTTTTATTGAAATATGTATTTTTTTTTAGTTCCAAAGAGGTATCATATAAGCATGTAATTTTTAGCATAGGCAATATCTTTTTAGACTACATTACAATATTTAAATATGGAGTTGTAAGAATAATGAGTAAGCTGATTTGAAAATACAACTATTAGAAAATAATGGATGAAGTTTGAACATAAGCAAACATCGAGTTGTATTATAGGATAAAAGGATCACAATAATGCACTCATACTGAGTAAGGCATTGATATTTCTAAAAGTAAAAATAGTTATACAAATATATGTAAGGGATGCAAAGTGTTATAAGGATAGCAATATGAAATATGTTTTTAAACATAAATTTGTTTTTTTTTGTATATTAGTATTAAACACATAGGAGTCAAATGAAGTGTCGTTTAGCAAATATCATACACAATGTGAAGATTTAAATTGGATATATGAGAATTGTGTCATGAAATGTTTATTTATATTATATTGGTTTTAAAATTGAGAAGGAGTTAACTTTGTGAGTAGAGATATTTCCACAAGTCAATTAAAAATATACTAGTTGAATATTTTCATCATAGGAATAGAATGATTTTTTGTAAGATGAGCATTTTAAAAAAATAAGGAAGCATACAGAATGCAACAACAATGTTTGACTAAATGTCATTCTATTGTATATTGTTGTAGGGTGATTTTCAACAAAGTTAGGTGTAGAGATCAAAGCAAAGTAGGAAGATAGATGTCAATACCCCAACAATAGTATAGGTAAATCATAAATGAAATTTTGTTATAACAAAGGAGGAGAAATGTAGAAAAAATTATTTCATGGAAAATAGTGTTTACTAGCAAATGGATGTTTCTTTGCTAGGATGTTGAAAATATTGTAAATTTCCTAAAATAATTTATCAAAACAAGGTGAATTTCTCAAATCATTTATACCTGGTGAGAAATAAAAAAGGAGGCATAAAATGACAACTCCTTTAGTTTTTAATTCAGAATAATAAACCCTTGAAAATATATTATTTAGATCCGTTTGGTATGAAATTTTTAATGTAAATGGGAATGGTACATCTAACAAATGCATTTTATGCATACCCCATCATGGGATGTTTCATTCAATGTTGATTTATAAAGTCCAAATGAGCCTTATATTTTCTAGCAATAGTAGATCCAGATATAGAGAGGGATGCATTAGTATCATTATTATGCAAATGGGTAGAGTATGTATATTTAGATCATACTTCAAGAAATCACTACAAAAATATGGTTTGTGATAGGGTAGGCATTGGTTTCATGGTTTTTTATGACTTTGGGCCACTAAAATATTATTAAAGAATTGGAAATTTAAAAGTTTACAAGTTAAATAGTTTGAGTATGTTTATGGTTATGCCTTTGTCTCCATCCTAGAGATTATTTGTTAGATCTTTTTATGTCCATGAGGGGAGTACAACCCCAAACACAAACCATTTTTAAAACTATTTTAATGCCTCTATATTCCAAATTTCCAACCTTCAATAATGTTACAAAAAACACATTTTTGTGCTTCAAGGTGATGTGTCAATTATAAAATTTTTTCTACAAGAAACATGGGTTTAATGATTATAATTTGAGTTTAGAAAATGGGAAAAGTTTTGGTAATTCAATATTTACATCCATTTCTAATTTAGAGTCACTTGATCAAGATTTGAGCCCATAATTGATGATTTGGAAATTGAGAGTGTATACTAATAACACAAGTGGAAAAGTGAAATATTTAAATTCTAGTGATTAAGCAAAATTTGTGACTATGGTGTAAATTCTATTACCTACTTGAAATCAACAATCATTTCAAACGAACTCAAGGTTCAATCTTCATTATTTATTTTTGATAATTGAACAATGAGCAACAACATACAATGCACCTTCTTACTAGTTTTTTGTTTTATCAAGTAAAATTTGTGACCATAGCATCAATACTATTAAATCCATGTTCTACCATTTAGATATTTAAACTCAATTTTAATGAATGTAGCAAATAATTTAATATTATTTTCAACATTTTCATTCTTTTATAAAAAAGACAAACATATACATGTTTAAATTTTTACATTTTATATGTGTAAATATGATTTAAAATAAAAATTATTTTATTTTGCAAAGACTAAACATGAGAAGGAGAAAATTTCAAGCTTTTAAAATAAATTTTATATTTTTCTAAAGGTTAAAGCCCATCGTACATTGATGAGTGGATTTGCCTTCTATTTTAATGCCATGATTTGAAGCATTAAAAGGCATGGCCAAAATAATCTTATTTTTTCCAAAGGAATGTCAACCTGCGAATAAATCAAGTTATTTCACTATATGAAGTCAAATGAAAAATAGATTTTAAAGGACAAAAACTGAAAGGAATACACGCGGAACCATGTGATTGCATCAACAACTGCTTCTCACTTCACCTCCCAATGAGAGATAGGTTTTATATATAAAGTTTTCCTTTTGTAATGTTTGTAAAGAATTTTAATAAGCAAGGGGCCTTCTTAATTTTAAGTTTTGTTTTATTGCCACATTGGATTAAGATTTTAATTTTAAAACCTGAGAATTAAAGGAAACTAAGCTTATATGTTTTCGCCATTTGTGTGGCTTCTTAAAAGTAGACAAAAGTCCATGTGAGAGAGAATATAATAGTAGCAAGGTGCATATATTATGCAGCAATAAAAAATTAGAAAGAGAGCTTTTAATATGTATGATTTTTTCAACTATACAAGGTACCTCTCATAAGTGATGAATTTGATGAAATCTGCAAAAGAAGAAAAAATAAAAAAATAAAAAAAATCTAGCTTAGTTTGGTGCCTAGTTTTGACATTAATTTTTATTGAAATATGTTTTTTTTTTTTTTTTGTCTACTATTTGGACTACACTACAATATTTAAATATGGAGTTGTAAAAGCAATGAGTGAGCTGATTTGAAAATAATTGTTGAAGTCCAAATATAAACAAATATAGGGTTTACCATAGTATAAAGGTATCACAATAATGCAGTCATGGGTAAGGTATTGATGTTTCTAAAACTTAAAATAGTTATTCAAATATTTAAAAGGGTTCCAAATTATTATAAGGATAGCAATATAAAATATGTTCTGCAATATAAATTTGAAAGTTTTTGTATATTAATATTAAATATAGAAGAGTTAAATGAAGTGTTGTCTAGCAAACATTCATATAAAATGTGAAAATTTAAATTGGATGTATGGGAATTTTGTGATGAAATGTTTTTTTATATTATATTGGTTTTGAAATTGAGATGGAGCTAAGTTTCTGATTAGAAATATTTCTATAAACCAGTTAAAAATATACTAGTTGAATATTTTCATCATGGAATAGAATGAACTTTTGTTAGGCAGGCATTTCTACAAAGTAAGGAACCATACAGAATGCAAGAAAAATGTTTGACAAAATGTTCTTTTGTACTATATTGCTTGTAGGGTGATTTTCAACAAAGTTTAGGTATAGAGATCAAAGCAAAGTAGGAAGACATATGTGAGTACCCTACTAATATTTTAGGTAAATAACAAATGATTTTCTTTATAACAAAGGAGGAGAAATGTAGAAAAAATGGTTTTATGGGAAAATAGTTTCTACTTACAAATAGAAGTTTCTTTACTAGGATGTCAAAAATATCATATACTATAATATTTTACTAAAATAGAGCATAATATTTTAATGCAAGGTGAATTTTTAAGATAGAAAAAAATGATTTGTTGTAGCATAATAATTTATATGGAAAGTATTTACAACAATATTTTGTCAAACTAAAATTTATTTTTCTATAATAAAAGGAAAATGGAGAGCTCAAAGATGCTTTTAGAATATTTCATATGCCCATGTGCAGCTGCTAGATGTCACTCTTTTTTCCAATCTAGGTATATCTTCTATTTGAATTATAATATGTTGGGTATTGTAGAGTTGGTCTCTCCAATCTTGGGTTAGTCTGTGTAGATAGCTTTGTATCCATTTTGTGTATAAAACTCATTGTAACTCTTAGTGAATTGTAGCAAAGCTATTTTCTAAGTGTAATTATGGTTTTCATAAATTCATTTTTGTTAGAAAATCAATGTAAGACTTGCTTTATTCTTCTAATATAATGTAAGACTTGCTTTATTCTTCTAATATAATTTGTCTCTATTTTTCTTTTGAGTATTTCAATGAAGTCTAGAAATTCCTAGGTACACACTTGTAACACTTGTATTAGAATCTAGCTAATTAGCATTCAAGGAATGCAACAAATTTTTATATAAAGGGAATCTTAATAGAAATTATTTCTAGTCTAATGTATGATTTGTTTGAATTACAAATGGATAAGTAAGAATCAATTATGTCATTGGGGATAAAAGGGAAATTGAGGATCCAAGATCTACAAGATAAATAAGTATGTTAAGTCTATCTAAACCTGTTAAATGTTTTTTGGTCTTAGCTTTCTCTTTTGTGAATTTGTTGCTACAAGAATCGACACTAGTATTTATTAATAGTTGATTCATCTCTTTAAAATTAAATGCAAATCATTCACTTTATTCCAATAACTTATTTGCAAGTTATGTTTCACTAGTATCCATAGATCTAGAGTTACAAATCTATGTCAAATATTTTTTAAGCTTAAAAAATAGTTAATAATTATTATCATATTGTTATTTTTTAGGCTATTAATGTTATTTAAATGGTTGTGCATAGTATAATCTATAGGGATAGAATGTTCTTTTACATTTTATGGTGTATCATAGCCTATCTTTAATTTTCCTTGACGAGAGATCTATAGATTACAAGGTGGTAAAATAGTATAAAGGGATGGAGTGATAATTGGTATTAGGAATAGTTTTGTGCATAGGGTTTGATCAAACCATATGACTAACTAATTTGATTCTTTTTTAGAAATATATTTAGGAGTATCATTATGAGCTCAATAAGGTTGAAAGTGTTGAAGATTTATCTCAATCTTATCAAATTGTTCTTTTCCTATCCTTGATTCAATCATAGTTATTTCATTTCAGCTAGATCAACTTGATCCCCTAGTCTAAGTGTTGTTTTATCCCTTATAATTAAGGTTTATAATAAAATCCCCAACATGGGGTACTAAAACAACTATGTGTACTACACCCATTTTAGCCATATCAAGTTTATCTAAGTAGTTGGACATTAAAATTGATGCTTGTGATGATTGAATTGGGTTCATTCTCATGAAATAAACTCACCGCATCACATTCACTAAGGTGAAGTGGGAGAAGTGGAATGTAGAAATAAAATCAAGCAAGGGAACTAGAATAAAAAACCCAAAACAAGAA
Source organism: Sequoia sempervirens (assembly GCA_007258455.2). Classification (NCBI taxonomy): domain Eukaryota; kingdom Viridiplantae; phylum Streptophyta; class Pinopsida; order Cupressales; family Cupressaceae; genus Sequoia; species Sequoia sempervirens. The sequence continues at coordinate 251,342,554 of VDFB02000015.1, forward strand.
ATGATCAAACCCCTACTTACAGATGGAATTGAGTGCATACATGGTTAGAAATCAGCAAATAGTAAATGAAAATCAATTCAAAAAATGAAGACAAACCAATGTGCAAACCTTGCATTCCATTTTAATGGCACGATTGTATGTTGGATTGCTCCATCATGAAGCTCCCATGATTGCAAAAGAATGAAATGATGACCTAGATGATGATAATTTCTCAAATGCTCAAAGAATTCAAAGTGTTTCATAAATGATCTAGGTAGGGTAATAATGAAGGAGGGATGTTTGTTTTATATATTTTCATGATTGGGATCAATGGTTGAGATCAATCCTCAAAGGCCCATGAATCTAAGTGAATCAAGGAAGATGAGGGATCAAAATCAATTTGAACTCAAAATATCTCCACAGTTTGAGGAAAAATGGTTGAGGATATTTGAAATGGAGGGATAAGAACGAATGAGAGGAATGAGATATTTTAGGATATTTTGAAAAAGAATATTCTATAGGAATATATGCCTTTGAGAGGGAAAATTAGAATAATTAAATAATTCAAGATTATTTAGTTATGGAGGATTAGGATATTCTTTATTAAAAAGGAATATTCCAAATGAATGGAATGGGAACTAAATAATTAAATAATAAATATTATTTAATTATAAGACATTAGAGGAAAATTATATTTATGGTTAATTAAATAATTAAAATTATTCAATTAGGGGAGATAAGAGGTAAATTAGTGAAATATGATGAATTAATTAAATAATTTAAAATTAATTAATCAATAGAGGGAATAGGTGAAAAAGATAGAAAATGATGTTAAAAGGGGAATTAGTGATGCAAATGATGAAAATTGGGAACTTCATTTAGGTTGAATACCACTACTTTATGTAAATTTACTAATGTAACTAAAAAATATAAAAATAAATGCACGTTGTAGCACCATAGATTGGGCTATATAAGTGGAAAAGGTTAAAAAACTATTATTAATAAAAAAAAATGGTTTCTCCTATTCTAATGAGCATTTTTTATTTTTTGTGAGAATTATGTGTTTGGGAAAGAAAATAAAATACCATTTCCTTTACAAAGTAATAAAGAAAATGATGAATTATTAATTATTAATACAAATGTGTTTGGTACTATGGATAATGATTCTATTAGAAAATCTATGTATTTTGTCTCCTTCATTGATGATGTTTCAAGGTTTACCTAGATTTATTTTATGAGATAGAAATCTAAAGTTTTCAATAAGTTAAAAGGATTTAAAGTCTTAGCAGAAAGCCAACCAAAACATAAGATATTTTTTTTGATATTTTATAATGGATGGAAATATTATTTTAAATAATTTGATGAGTTTTAGAAATATGAAGGTATCATAAGGCAAAAGAATACTCCCAACACACCTCAATAGAGTGGGGTTACATGAAGCATGTTCATAAAACTTTAATGTAAAGAGAAAAAAGTATGTTAAGTGATACATAGTTGGAATGATAATTTTAGGTAAAATCTTTGAGTATTTTTTTTTACTTGATTAATATATATTGTTGTAAATCTCTTGATTTGACACCCTATCGAGTGTGGATAGGTAAGAGACCTTTTATTTCACATTTAACAGTTTTTAGTTATAAGGATTTTATTCATGTCACTAAATAAAAGTGTTCTAAGTTGGATCCAAAATCACATAAATGAATCTTTCTTGAATATGGTGATATTGTTAAAGGTTATAAGTTCTGGAAACCTCTAACCAAGAAAGATTTATTTTCTAGGGATATGTTTTTTAAGGAACTTAGAGTTATCTCTAATATTGATGAACACAAGGAAATAGGGTTCCACCTTTTTGGGAGATGGAACTAGGGTTAGGATGTATTTCACTCTTGGTTCATTAGGAAACCAAGTTCCCTCAACCAAGAGACTCAATTGATGGAAGGGGGCACTAATAATAGGACTAGTAGGAGGTTTCCTTAGGTGTGATTAAAAAGGGGGTTCACCATTAAAATGAAGCCTTCAAAGGAGAAATGCAAACTCTAGTGCACTAAACCCTAGAAACTTAAAACATGAAATCAGATTATTAAACAAGATCTAAAAACCCTAAAATTTGTTGTTTCTAAAGTTCAATGGGACTCATACACTAGGCAGGGTGATTTATTCCTGCTACTGGAATCTGGGTAAAATCTGGAATCTTCTACTGACAAATCAAGAACTATAGAAAACTAGTGAAAAGAGCTATACTAGAACTCATTTTCCTAGAGGGGTGATTTAGTCCCAATATTAGGGTTTGACTAAAAAATTTGTAGCCTCTAATGATCTTCTATAGCTTTTGTCTTTTCTAATTTCCAAGTCCAAAAGTCTGAATTCTAGTATGTAAGTGAGTTTTCATGAAGATGACAACTTCTTGGCAACTTTGACAACTTTTTTCAACTTTGTCTTCAAAGGATCTTCAAGCTCCAATTCACCTAAATCTGCAATCACACATGAAGAGGGAAAAATGTTGTTGTCCTAGGGAATAGGGGTTTTCCTTGGTCAAACCCCTTTTTTGTAATTAAACCTTGAAACGAAATAGAAAAGCATAAAGGAATGATGAATGAACAAATGTAATCTTAGGGCGGTTGCATGAAGATGGGTAGCAATTTTGTGGCCACTTTTTTTAAAAAAATTGAAAACTCACCTGAGGCTCAGCCACCACAAATCCATAATGCGAGTGCATTATAACACACTCGCATTATGACATGTTGAAAGAAAAAAGAATGAGGTTGAATTCATTTTCATTTCTGACTATTTTTCTCTTCTTTCCTACGGCCAAAAACACCAGAATTTCGTACTCGCATTCTAGGAGGAGATTTTTTGCAAAAATATTCATCAACGGTTATTGATTCAACACCAGGATGCCACCATGTCAACGAGGAGGTTAAAGAGGTAAGGATTGTTTTTTTTTTTTTTGAATTTGTTAGTTTTAGGTTGTATTTGATATTTATTTTTTGAATTTGTAGATGTTAATCAACCTAGAAACCCTTCTCAAAATCCACAACAAGAAAAAAATCCTCAACCACAACAACAACCTCCTCCACCAACCCCTCAATACCTTCCTGACACTCAAAAAAATTTAATGGGTGAAATTGAGAATAATAAAAGACAAATTGAGGATTTAATCAAGAGTTTGAACGATCCAAATAATTCAACTGTGGAAAGAATGACCCTGGCAACTTCACTGCAAGATATGTTAAAAAATTTAGATTCAATCAACAAACAATTAACTGGTTGGTAGGATAGGAGGTAGGTGGCTAGGGCTTTTTACCAAGATAAATTGTCATATAAAGATGTTAAATATTTAAAAATTACAAAAGGTGATTTGTGTGCATTATTCACTGACCCACGGTCAAATGCAAATCTCTCCCTCAATGCAAAGAGGTTTCCTATTCATTGGTGCAACCACCAAGAGATTAGGAAATATTTTTGGGATAGGTGGTACATGGTTTGTGATGACCCACCATGCAACAATTGTGAAGTCCTGTAGTATTTCCTCAAGAAACTATTTGCTGAGTTCATCTTGAACAAAATCCCAAATTATTTTGATATGAGGAACTTCCAAGGGAGAGGTGGGGCATTAGTGCAAGATAGACCAGTGCATAGTCGGATCCTACGTGGCAAGCGAGATGACCTCTCGCTAGGCTACCTCATGAGCACATCGTCATCCCTTCCTTCGCAAAGGAGAGTGCTGACATAGAGACTCTATAGGCCATCAACTCTTTGACGTTGAGTGTCATCCAACATGCTATCCCTCTTGTACAACACTGTCTATGGGAGTCTTCGACAGGTGGGCTTCGATCCCATGTGTTTCAATCTTGTGGGGCGACTTGTTCATATGACCCCACCAACACTTAGGAGGTTGTTGTGTAGGATCCATCTATAGCTATGGAGATGGGGAGGGTAGATGACATTTTAAATGATGTGTATGGCATTGATACTGAGGTAAAAGTTAGCATGTTCATTGAATTTACTTTATTAAATTTTGATTTTGAAATGCAGGATTAACTAGTTTAGTTTTATGGTTTTAATAAATTTGCAGGGTCACAGTGTTGATACTAGATACACTAGCCCTACACCTACTTTTTTCTGCAAGACACCTATCGGTGGGGTATGTAACTAGTAAACAATTATAAATTTATTACATGTAAATAGCATTTTTTTACGAATGGTATTTTAATATGTGATTTTGGATGTTGAATAGGTTAATATTGGAGGTTTCGAGGGAACACCTCCCAGTGCCAGTGGATTTAGTCAAACCTTCATGCAAGTAATAGAATAAAGAGTTTAACTAATGAATTGTACTTAATAGATTTGTGTAGTTTATATTCATATCGTTGATTACGTTGCATTGCACATCATTCAAACTTAAAGCATTACTTCACATTCCATAACTAATAACTAGATGTTGATAGATGAAAAAATTTCAACAACAATATAGTTGTTTAGAAAGTCAACATAAGTAGTGATGCAATTACTTCACATAGCATAAGTAATAAGTCTAGGATTAGCTTCCAATTGCATTTTCTTGTCATGGCATTCCATGAGACCACATTTTACTGAGGCATATTTTCAAGTAGTTCACTTCCTTGTCTATGCTCCAAACTAGGCACCCATTATGGCATGCTCTCACATATCTGAAACTCACTTGCAACTCTTTTGGAGTAGCTATCCCAAATCTGGCTTTTAACACTGAATTAGGCCACAATTAGGCATCTTTTTCAAAGAGACACCTCTCCAAACACACAACCAACACTTGAAACCTCCAAATATTCAAAAGACAACTAAGAAAACCTCAGATTATTCAACTTTCAGGTCTCCTCTCACTCATTTAGATCCCTTTTCATAAAACCCTCACTTTCCTTGCAATCAATTAGGGCTTATTGAAACGCTTATGTCCTAACCTCTCACAATATTATTCACTTCAATTAGGCTTATTTATTCTTTTACATGCTTGTTCCATCCTCAAATAGTGTTGCCCCAAAGTTCTACATACACTTCCTTCACAAAATCACTCTTTTTCACTAGTTTTCACCCTCTTTCACCTAGGATTTCTCACTTATTCACTTACCTGACCACTTTAAACCTCTTAGATATTCTAAACACCCTCCAATTCACCTTCTCTCATAGTTTTTATGGGATTCTATCCACTTCTAAATCCTTGTCCTCTTTTCACTCACTCTAGCCTTGTTTAAAAGGCACCAAAGCTAGCTTTTCACTAGGGCAGCGAGGAGAACTCACACAAAAACTTCACCAAACCAATTCCTTACCTTCTACACATAATCCTACTTCATATCAGTCCATTCCACCAAGAAACAGCTAGTACAGAGAGGTGAAATGGACTTTTTAGTTCATTTGGGCAATCAAACCCTTAGCCCTTGTTTTCTAACCACCTAAAGAAATCAGGCCACCAAAAGCTTGAAACTCAATATAAAATGCTCAAATTAGTTTTAAATTGATTCCAACACCTAACTCCTTCAATTCACACATGTTACAGATGCACTACCACTTGCACGGAACTGTACACTGACAGATGATGGAGGAAAACACAGAAAATAGCAGTATAACAATGATATTTTATTAGTTTTCTCCTTCAAAATGCTTCAACAATAGCTCACAATGATGAATCACATATTTTAAACACTTTTAAAATCATTTCAACTTCCTAAGCGCCTAATATTTCCTCTACAACTACCTTGACTCTTCATATTCTTCCACTTGGCAACTTTTTGCATTTTTACAATATTGATTGACAACTTTTGTTAAGATTCTGTAACTTTACAATTTATGCCTAAAATGACTACCAAAGACCATTAAAAACTCAAAAATTCCTATTTAAGCCCTATTACATCATGAAAATACCTATACAGCCTCAAAATCCTAAATTTTCCTCGTGGAGGCATCCTTTTGTAAAGGTGCACCTACACCACTTTTTCAAACAGCTCACCGCCTTTTCTATGCTACCACATTTTTCATACATGTATACCAAAGAATTTTATCAAATAGTTCATTTCCTCACTACTATGGCTAAAATCTTAAAAAAGATGATTTCCAAAAAACTATGGATGCTTGGAAAAAAATCTATCAAAGCATAATAGTAAGCAATAGCATAGACAAGGCAGTTAGTAGGTTGAAAAAATACCTTAAAGAAATGCGGTCTCATGGTGATGGAATGCCACTCCATCACCATGAGATGACATTTCTTTGAGGAATTTCTTCAAACAACTCACCACCTTTTCTATGATACCACATTTTCCATACATGTGTAACAAAGCATTTTATCAAACTACTCACTTCCTTGCTGCTATGGCTAAAAGCCTAAAATAGGTTTCTTCCAACAAACTATGGATGCTTGGAAAAATTTCTATCAAAGCATAATAGTAAGCAATAATACCATAGAGAAGGAAATGAACTGTCTAAAAAAATTCCTAAAAGAAATGTGGTCTTATAGTGATGGAATGCCATGTCGTGCATTTGTTTGTAATGGAATTTCATCACCACGAGACCCCATTTCTTTGAGGAATTTGTTCAAATACTTCACTGCCTTCTCTATTCCACCACAATTATCATACATGTCTATGAAATCATTTTATCAAACAATTCAGTGGCTTGCTGCTATGGGAAAAATCCTAAAAAGCACGTGCTTTTGAACAAGATATGGACAGGGAAAATAGTAAGCATGATAGTCAGAAAATATATAGTTTAATAAGTACTCAAAATTTTGTTCATTATCTCATACATTATAAGTCATGATGTGGATCACTATTGTAGTTTTTGTGATTGAATAATTTGTTATTTTATTTTTAGATGTTGCAAGCTAAAACACCTTTGAATGTGATGAGGGAAATGGAGATTGATGTTTTGTCTGCTATAGAATCCTCGATGGCTCTAATAGGGGAGGTATGAGGCAAATTACTAAATTTCAATTTACATTCGTTGTTATAGATTTTATGTTGGATGTTGTGGTTTTGTTGTTGATATGTGGTTGTCATTCATGTCAACACTATTATCATAAATTCATTTGAAGTTGTATATGTCAAGGATATTGAGAGAATTGTAATAAATGAGTTGTCGGTTGTTAGTGGTGAAGTGAAGTTCAGTGTAGCCAACATACTGGTAGTTATTTATGTACGTTGTTGATCAGAGGTTGTGGAATTAAGGGTTTGTTCTGAGTGTATCTAGTTTATCCACGTAGAGTTTTAGAGATCCACATGAAGATTTGATCAAGTTATGAAGATTTTCATTCTGACAATTTTTTTGTTTCTTCAATTGGTGTTCCTGATTAAACATGATGCTATTTCAATTAGTTCAGTTGTTGGAGATGCTTCTCTTATGATTCGTGATGCTTATGGATGTTTCTATACCATTCTCTATCTTTGTTGTGTGTTCGCATTGATCGTTGTGCTCGTGATCTAATATTTTCTCTTGTGTTTTCATGTTTTTCTTGTTCTTGGCCGACATAGTGTTTGTAGCGTGTTGTGGATCTTCAAGGAGAATTTAATTGAAGCGTCTTTGTGCTAGAGATGTTTATTTGGGTCCTCACTAAGTTGTGGCTGACCTTGATTGATTTGCATTGATAATCTTTAATGTTTTGGGCCAACAATTTATATTCATTTTATTATTTCTTTGTGGCCGACTTGTAGTGATGAAATTTCTTGTTGCAGATATATATAAGTGATTTTTCATTTCATTTGAAGTATGTTGAATGTGTGTGTGCGTGAATAATGTTTTAAGTCATTTGAAGGAAGAGAAAAGTGTGAAGAAATGTGAAGAAGAGTGAAGAAGAGTGGAGAAGTGTCCATGTGCTTAACTGGAACTGTAATCATGCATTAGCAGATGCTATTTTCTTAGTTCAAAATACAAATGGTTGTAATTTGAATCTCTTTGTAAGATAGTGTGTCTTCCTATGTAATTGAGAAGTGAACTCTAGGCAGTGTGCCTGAATGCATGTGTATTCCCCATATTTCATTTTCATTATACTTTTAACAGGGTATAATCTTGTGGACATACCTCCACCATGGTTTTTCAGCTTAAGGTGATCTGGGATGGCAAGTTACAAGGATAGTCTGAGATTTGATGGAACAAATAATTCTTTGTGGAAGAATTGAATGGAGTGCCATCTGAGATGCATTGATGAACCCTATTGGAGCATTACAAGTAATATGTATATTATTCCATAGAATGGCCCTACTACTTCTACTGAGATCAGAGATGCTGACTATAATATCTAGGCTAAGGAAGATTTTTTGAGTTCTTTGACTGATTCTGAGATGACAAATGTTAAGGATCTGAAGACTGCTTATGAGATCTGGAAAAATTTGGAAACCTTGTATGAAGGTGATGCTAATGTGAAGATTGTTAAGTTGCAGAGTTTGAAAGGGAAATATGAAAGGTTGAAAATGGGTGATGATGAGAACATTAATACTTTCATGCAAAGAGTGAATGAACTTGTGTGTGGTATTAGATGTGCTGGTGGAAAGATAGATGAATCTGAGATTGTTTCTAAAGTGCTTAGATCCCTGCCTGATTCTTACAAAGTCAAAGCTAGTGCTATTGAAGAGCTCCAGACTGTAACAAACATAACCAAAGATATGTTGGTTGGTAAGCTGACTGCTTTTGAGTTGAGCAAATTTGGTGATGCCCTTCCTAAGGTTGAATTTGCATTTAAGGCTACTACTTCATGAAGAGATAGATAGAGATATGATCCGAGTGAGAGTTCATCTAAAAATACATTCAAGTATGAGGGTGAAAGCAGACAGATTAAAGAAGAAGAAAGAGAGCTAGAAGAGTTGGAAGCACTTATTGTCAAAAGAGTACTAAGAGGAAAAGGTAAGTATGAAGGAATATTGCCTCTTAAATGTTTTTCTTGCAATAAGATAGGTCATTTTTCATCAAGGTGTCTGGAAAGAGCTACTAAACCAATACATAACAAGCTTAGATTTCAGAAGAAGTGTTACTATGTTGCTGATGAAGGGGTGAAAGATGATGAATCTGATAAAGGAAATAGAAGTGATGATGAATGGGTATTTATTGCTATCAAGGAAAATAATCATGTATCTACTAAATCTATTGGTTGTAAAAATGTGGAGAAAGCCCTAGCTACTTGAGTTGAAGAAAAATATGAATGGGTAATTGACAGTGGATGTTCACATCATATGATAGGAGATAAAAGTAAGTTTGTGAGCTTGGAAAAGTATGATGGCGGTGTTATGAGATTTGGTGATAATACAACTTGTGTGATCTGTGGAAGAGGTTGCATTTCTCTTGATGGTAAGCATAATACTGATGATGTTTTGTATGTGGAAGGCTTGAAGCATAATCTTTTGAGTGTTGGTCAAATGGTTGATAAGGGATACAATCTTCAGTTCAAGGATGAAAAGTGTAGAATATTGAGTTCTAGAAATGAAATTGCATCAAGTACAAAAACAAAAGGTAATATCTTTCACTTGAGTGTTGCTAGTAAAAGTTGTTTGATTGTTCAAGTTAATGAAAGCTGGTTATGGCATAAGAGGTTGTGTCATGTTAACTTTGATAATATTTTCAACATAAGTTCCACTAAGGCTCTAAGAGATCTACCTAAGTTGGTGAAACCTACTAATGCGATATGCAAGGAATATCAATTGGGAAAGCAAACTAGGATTTCATTTCGAAGTAAAAGTAATTGTTCAAATGAATTGTTAGAGCTTGTGCATATTGATTTGTGTGGTCCCTCTAAGGTCAAAAGTTTACAAGGTTACAGGTATTTCATGTTACTCATTGATGATTATTCTAGAATGGTATGGGTTACTTTCTTAAGGGAGAAATCTGAAGCACTTGAAAAGTTCAAGATCTTTAAAGCTATGGTTGAGATAGAGACAGGTTTGAAGATTAATTGTCTGAGATCAGATAGAGGTGGTGAATTCACTTCTGGTAAATTTAATTATTTTTGTGAAGAATATGGAATAAAGAGACAATTATCTACACCACAAACCCCTAAACAAAATGGAGTTGTAGAAAGGAAGAACAAAACAATTGAAGATGCTGCTAGAACTATGATGCTGGAAGGAGATGTTTCTCATATCTATTAGAGATAAGTTGTGAGTATTGCTATGTACACACTCAACCAGGTACAAATCAAAGGTGATACTGGTAAGACCCCTTTCGAGCTATGGACTGGTTAAAAGCCTACTATTAAAAACTTCAAGATATTTGGAAGAAAATGTTATATTAAGAGAGATGAAGACATAGGAAAGTTTGATGTTAGGAGTGATGAAGGCATCTTTCTCAGTTATTCTACTAAAAGTAAGGCCTACTGGTGTTACAATAAAATATTGAAGAAAATGGTTGAAAATGCAAATGTTAAGGTTGATGAAGACTTAGGTACACTATCTAGAACTTGTGGATATGACTCTGATGATTAGGATGATAGTACAAACAAAGGAAAGCAAGTTCAGACTACAAATCAAGTGCAAATCAATCTTGTAAATCAAGAAAATGAAGAAGGAGAAACTGGTGAAAGAGTAGAAGAGAGATTAGAAAACCTGAAGTTGAAGAAAATTCTAAGAAGACTCTGAGGTATGTAAGATTGAATCATTCAAAAGATCATATTATAGGTGATAAGAACAAAGGTGTCCAGACTAGGAGAAAGATTGTAGAAGAGTATTGCTTGATATCAAAGATTGAGCCTACTAGTGTGAATGAAGCATGTAAATATGAGCATTGGGTTGAAGCGATGAAAGAAGAGTTTAAATAGATTGAGAAAAATGATACATGGATTCTTGTTCCTAGACCTAAGGACAAGAATGTAATTGGAACCAAATGGGTCTTTAGAAACAAACTGAATGAGCAAGGTGAAGTGGTTAGAAACAAAGCAAGACTGGTATGTAAAGGATATTCACAAATGGAAGGAATTAATTTTGAAGAGACCTTTTCCCCTATTGCTAGAATTGAAGCTGTAAGATTATTTATTTCCTATGCTACTCACAAGAACTACAAATTTTATTAGATGGATGTCAAATCAGCTTTTCTAAATGGTGAATTGGAAGAAGTGTATGTTGAGCAACCTGATGGATTTTAGTTGACTGATAAGGAAGATATGGTGTGTCAGTTGAAGAAAGAATTGTATGGACTCAAGCAAGCCCTTAGAGCATGGTATGCAAGTTTGGATAAGTATTTGTTGAAGCTTGGATTTAACAAAGGTACTATTTATAGCAATCTATATTTCAAGATTGATCATAATTAAGATTTGATTGTTGAATTATTTGTTGATGATATCATTTTTGGAGGAGATGATGGTTTGTGCATGAAGTTTGCTAATGAGATGAAAAATGAATTTGAGATGTCTATGATTAGTGAGATGAAATTATTTTTGGGATTGCAAATTACTCAGTTAGATAAAGGGATTTTTATATCTTAGTCCAAGTATGTGAAGGAATTGTTGAAGAAGTTATGTATGGAAGATTCAAAGCTAGTTGGTACACCTATGGTAATTGGATGCAAGTTGACAACAAAAGATGATTCTCGAAAAGAAAATCAGACAAGATACTGATCAATGATTGGTGGATTGTTGTATTTAACTAAAACTAGGCCTGATATCATGAATGTTGTAAGTATTGTTGCAATATCTCAAGCTAATATGAAGGAATCTCATGTGACTGTTGTGAAGAGAATTTTTAGATACTTGAAGGGAACTGCTAATCTTGGCCTATGGTATCCTAAAGATGATGATCTTACTTTGAGTGAATTTACTGATGCTAACTGGGTAGGAGATGTGAATGATAGAAAAATTACTAGTGGTGGAGCATTTTTCTTGGGTAAGAAGCTAATTTCATGGTTAAGCAAGAACCAAAATGCAATTTCCTTGTCTACTGCAAAGGCTGAATACATCGTTGCTACTAATAATTGTACTCAAGTATTGTGGATGAAATGGATGTTGAAGGATATCAAAATTGTATATGATGAGCCTATTGCTATATTCTATGATAACTCAAGTGCTATTAAAATTTCCAAGAATCTGGTGCTACATTAAAAAACAAAGCATATATCTATCAAGTTTCACTTTTTGAGGGAGAAGATAAGTGAAAAGGAAGTCAAATTGGAGTATGTGTCTACTAAGGAGTAGATTGCAGACATATTTACCAAGTCATTGCCTAAGGATACTTTTGAGTATCTCAGAGAGAAGTTAGGGGTGATTACCCCTCCTAATCAAAACTAAGGATGCATTGCATTGCATCATTCTGTGCATTTCATAATCATATCTTGCTTTAGATTGAAGTTGTGGTGGCTACTACTCAGGGGGAGTAGTTAGATGGTTCAAAAATTTAGATATGTGGTTCAAAGCTTAGAGATATTTTTCATTGATGTCAAAGGGGGAGAAGAGTCATGTGAAAAACTTGTGATTATCTAAGGAGAAGATCCTTATGGGGAGAAATATTATGTGAAAGTGTTGAGGAGAAGATGAGTCAGAACCTAAGTAGGAATTAGTTGCGTTGATGGTGTTTTTCACATCATGTGTTTCCATCAATGCCAAAGGGGGAGATTGTTGGATGTTGTGGTTTTGTTGTTGATATGTGGTTATCATTGATGTCAACACTATTAGCATAAATTCATTTGAAGATGTATATGTCGAGGATATTGAGAAAATTGTAATAAATGAGTTGCAGGTTATTAGTGGTGAAGTAAAGTTCAGTGTAGCTAACATATTGGTAGTTATTTTTGTGCATTATTGGTCAGAGGTTGTGGAATAAATGGTTTTTTGTTGAGTGTATCTAGTTTATCCACATCAAATTTTAGATATCTGCATGAAGATTTGATCAAGTTATGAATATTTTCATTCTAATAGTTTTTATGTTTCTTCAATTGGTGTTCCTGATTAAAGATGATGTTATTTTAGTTAGTTCAGTTGTTTTGGATGCTTCTCTTGTGATTCGTGATGCTTCTTGGATGTTTCTAGATCATGCCCTATCTTTGTTTCACATCTGCATTGATCATTGTGCTCGTGATCCGAGATTTTCTCTTGCGTGTTCATGTTTTTCTTGTTCTTGGCTAACATAGTGTTTGTAGCCTGTCGTGGATCTTTAAGGAGAAGTTAATTGAAGTGTCTTCATGCTAGATATTTTTATTTGGGTCATCACTAAGTTGTGGAAGACCTTGGTTGATTCGCAATGATAATATTTAATGTTTTGGGTCGCTAGTTTATACTCATTTTATTATTTCTTTGTGGATGACTTGTAACAATGAAATTTCTTGTTGTGGATATATATATAAGCAATTGTTCATTTCATTTGAAGTATGTCAAATGTGTGTGTTCATGAATAATGTTATAAATCATTTGAAGGAAAATCAGAGTGTGAAGAAGTGTGAAGAAGAGTGAAGAAGAGTGGAGAAGTGTTCATGTGCTTAACTGGAATTGTAATAAGGCATTAGCAGATGCTATTTTCTCAGTTCAAAATCTGGATGGTTATAATCTGAATCTCTTTGTAAGATAGTGTGTCTTCCTATGTAATTGAGCAATGAGCTCTAGGCAGTGTACTTGAATGCATGTGCATTCCCCATATTTCATTTTTATTTTATTTTTAATAGAGTATAATCTTATGGACTGACCTCCACCATGGTTTTTCCCCTAACAGGGTTTCCACGTAAAAAATCTTGGTGTTATGTGTGTTTCTGATATGTTGATGATTTATGTTTTCATGATTAATTATCAAATCTAAGAATAAGGTTAACAAGTTGAATAAGTTTTGAATTTCTGTGACAACTGATTCACCCCCTCCCCTCTTAGTTGTCTGCCCTTGTATTGCCAACATGTTAGTTAGTGAAAAATCAAACCATTATTGATTCGTAGTTTAATTTCTATTTGGATGGTTTATACAGGGCTTGAGCATACCTCATCATGGGCGTGTGAATATTTCCCTCATGGAGAGTGATCGTGAGACGGTGGTAAGTGATTATTTTGTTAAATATATCATTTTTATAATGTAATTTCTATATATTAATGTCTTTACTTCTTATTGTAACTGTTAAAACTTCACCAAGAACTAAACACTAGGAGTAGGAGGAGCACTCCTCGAGCGCAACAAAAAAAATTGATAGACCTATCACCATTCAATCGACAAGCAAAGGGAAAAGCATATGATAGTAATCAGAGTTAGGCAACTTGACGTAAAATTTTGAATAAGTTATCTATATTATTTCAAAAAATGTAAGAATAGAATCTATAGAAAATTGAATGTAGTTTCTAAACTACTAGGTTTATTTAAAAATAAAAAAAACTATTTGGTGAAAATTTGAAATTTCAATGCAGTAGTACTTAAATTTGGGAAAAAATAAGTAGGTGTATGTCTGACCACCCTAACCACAATAAAATGATAATATTTTTTAATAAGATTTTAGATATAATTAGAGGACTCATTTCCTAATGTGATGCATATTTTTTGTAATTTTTTCCAAGTAAATAATTAATTATGAATTTTTTATTACAACTTTTAAAAATATAAAAACTTGTATGTCGAGCACCTTAACTTGGTCAAAACTTCATGAAATTCATTTTTTTCATCCTATAGTATGTGAAGCATAGAATGTGACACATGTTTGATTCAAAAGATGTGATCTTGTTTGAAAGTTATAGATTTTTTTCAATTAGCCTATCAATCAAGACTTTAGTTGTAATTCAAATAGAAAATAAATAATAATTATTTATTTAATTCAAAGTAAAGTATAATTTATATTGGTGGAAAGTTGAGAATCTCTTAAAACCCTTTTTGTTTAATCAATTTTAGGTAAAAAAAAATTGTTAGCCACATACCCTACACATACCCATTATATGGCCACTTTTTGGCCCATCATGATCCTGCACATACCCAAGAATTTATTTCCAGAGCATGGAGAGCAATGAATTTTGATTCTAGAGCCCTTTGTTGTATGTCTACATGGCAGTTTTGTACATATTTTGTATTGGATATATTTGACATTGTATGCCTATATGGCATTCTTGTAAGCCTATATGTCTATTTTGTACCTATATTTTATACTTATATTGACATATATTGATGTATGCGTACATGGCTATTTGGTTAATACAAATATTTTTATCAATGGTGTCCATATTTGTACTATAAATTCATGGCTCAATAGATATGAGTTATATGTATTCAAGTGCATACTTTACAACTTACGTGTATACTTTGTGACTTACGTGTGTTCCAATGTATACTTTGTGAATTACGTGTTTTCATGCATATACCTTGTATTCCTGCATATACTTTGTATTAATTTGTGTATACTACATGTATTTGTGTGTCTTCTTCAAGGCTTATGTGTTTTTGAGTACTTGTGTTTCCCTTATTCACATGTATATGCTTGACTTATTCACGTATATACTTATTAATTGGTTATCCCTAGCATTGATCATTGTTGTCCTTCATGGTTTGTCTTGAATATTAATTGATTGATGCTAAACAACTTTATGTAAAAGAAAAAAACACATTTTCAATTG
The DNA here is from genome assembly GCA_007258455.2 of Sequoia sempervirens. NCBI lineage: Eukaryota > Viridiplantae > Streptophyta > Pinopsida > Cupressales > Cupressaceae > Sequoia > Sequoia sempervirens. The sequence continues at coordinate 251,358,038 of VDFB02000015.1, forward strand.
GTATTCCATAAAATGATTCATAAAAAGATTTCAAAAAGTATCCTTGATATTACAAAAAGATATGTGTTTCTACACTTCAATTGTGTAGTCACCCTTTGGTTATTTCAAAGAAAAGTCTACCTATTCTACTATTACACTGCACAGGTAAACTAGGTTTTGCATTGTGGAGCTATATTAAGCTACCACTCTCAAGCCCAATGTAACAATGATACAAAATAATGTTTGAGACTGCAAGAAGACATCAAAATGGCTAGTGTACTAAACAAATTCTTATGATTTTTAAATAATGTTGATAACTCTACTCAATTGGCTTCTTTTTTCAAAATCATACAAATTGAACTCTGACATCAATAGATTGTGTATATCAAGCTACCGCAATTCAAGTTTCAACGATGAATATTTATCGTGCATGTTTTAAATGACATTCAAGTTTATGGTGGTTTTTTTGTTTATATGATGTTATGTGATATTCTAATCCTAATTCATGCTTCTAGGCTGCATATATATATATATATATGAAGCTACCACAATTCAAGTTTCAACAATGAATATTTATCATGGAAGTTTTAAATGACATTCAAGTTTATGGTGGTTTTTTTGTTTATATGATGTTATGTGATATTCTAATACTAATTCATGCTTCTAGGTTGCATATATATATATGTATATATATATATATATGTATATATGTATGTATATATATATATACATACATATATATATATATATATATATTGTTTTTACTTTTTTTTGTACTAACGAACCCAAAATGAACCAAACCCCCCTCTAAAAAAACTTGGCCGAATCGACAAACTAAACTCTTGAACTTGAACCTAAACCTCATACAACCTCAAAACCTCTTCCAAAACTCTTCATTCTACTTGCACAAACTTAATTGACCACCAAATTTTGCTGTCCCCTGACTTTACCCACTTTTACTCCCTCAAACCTCCCTTTTTCTGAAACATACTTTTGACCTCCCCTGTTCTTCTAGACCTTTTGAACACATCAAACTCGACAACCTCACTCTATTTCCAACCTATTCTAACTTATTCTCAAGCAATTTCTTCTTTTCACCTCTTCTAGCCTTGCTTTCAATGCCTAAATTCTGAATTTTCAATAGGGGCAGCATTAGTAATCTCTTCCAATGCCTTTACCAATTCTATTTTTTTATGCCTACTCCCTATCCTACTTACATCAGGCTTATTCCACCGAGATACAACCTAAACAATAGGTGGAATGGCCCATTTCAACATATTACACTTAAACCCTTGTATGAGCAAGTTCAGACTTGTTTCAGAAATCTACTTCTAAGTTGCTTGGAACTTAATAGAATTCCCCAAGAGGGTATGTGCAAGATCATCTTGGAAAAAACAAGTCCTTGAGTGGAGAAAAATTTAGAAAAATTAGAGTTAGGTAACTTGACGTAAAAATTTGAATAAGTTATCTATATTATTTCAAAAATATTTAAGAATAGAATTTGTAGGAATGTAGTTTCTAAACTACTAGGTTTATTTTTTTAAAAATCCATTTGGTGAAAATTTGAAATTTCAGGCAAAAATAAGAAGTAGGTGTCTGTCTAACCACCCTAACCACCATAAAATGATAATTATTTTTTATAAAATTTTAGATATAAGTAGAGGACTCATGTCAGATGTGATGCATATTTTTGTAATTTTTTCCAAGTAAATAATTAATTATGAATATTTTATTACAAATTTTAAAAAATATAAAAAATCATATGTCTAACTACCTTAACTTGGTCAAAACTTCATGAATTTTTTATTTTTTTTAATCCTATAGTATGTGAAACATAGAATGTGATGCATGTTTCAGATTCAAAAAATGTGATACCATTTGAAAGCTATATATATTTTTCAATCAGCCTATCAATCAAGACTTTAGTCATAATTCAAATAGAAAATAAATAATAATTATTTATTAAATTCAAATCAAGGCATAATTTATATTGGTGGACAGTTGATAATCTCCTTTAAAAACCCTTTTTGTTTCATCAATTTTGGGTTAAAAAAAGTCGTCAGCCACATACCCTACACATACCCATCATATCACCATTTTTTGGCACATCATGATCCTGCACATACCTAAGAATGGATTTTAATCAAAGATAAAACCAATATACAATAGATTCAGATCATCTTAGAGCAAACTCCTACTGTACAAACCTGTACACAGGCTAGAAATTTTGAAAATGCACATAAATTAACAAAGAAAAAAATATATTTGATATTCTCCTTCAAACTCTTCAACAACCACTAACTTAGAGTTTCCAATGATCATACACTATTTGTGTGGAAAACTCAGACTTCTCAACCTTCATGTGTATGTTTCTCTTTTCGATTGTTTTACATGCCATCATAAGGGATCAAGCCGGTTGAACATAGCTCAGAGCAATTCCATGTGTTTAGGTGCGAAAGATGACCATTCCTAGCATAAACATACCTATCAAGATATGTTGGAGCAATTTTTTTGGTCACACGAATTGCAAAACAAAAGTTGCACTACTTTGCAACTTTACACTACTTGTATTTGACACTTTTTCCATCAAGTGAAAATTGGACACCACAAGAAAATGACTCTAAGATAAAAAAAACTGAGAGAAATTATTGTAGAGGGTCCCAACATGATCCCATAGGCTCAGATAGAGAGTTTGTAAACATCACAGTTTTTGAGTAATAGCCCATCAAAGATTGCTTCCCTTTTACACTTTGGACCCTTAAGGGATCGATCCAGTTGAACGTAGCTTGGAGTGATTCTACATGTTTGGGTGTGAAAGAGGACCATTCCTAGTGTAAAAATACCTATTCAGATGCATTAGAATAGTCTATTTGGTCACAATCATTGTAGAACAAAAGTTGCACCGCTTTGCAACATTCAACTACTTACGTTTGACAACTTTTTCTCCAAGTGAAAATTTTCCACCACAGGAAATTTCTCTGAGATAGAAAAAAATGAGAGAGGTCATTATAGAGAGGCCCAATACAATCCCATAGGATTAGACGAGAAGTTTCTAAGCATCACGATATCCCAGTAACAACATGTTGAAGTTTGCAACCATTTTGCACTTTCAACCCTTAAGGGATCAATCCGGTTAAATGTAGCTCAGAGCAATTCCGCATGTTTGGGTGTGAAAGAGGAACATTCCTAGCATAAAAAATACCTATTCAGATGTGTTGGAATAGTTTGTTTGGTCACAATCATTGCAAAAAAAAAGTTGCACCACTTTGCAACTTTCAACTACTTGCATTTGACAACTTTTTTTCCAAGTAAAAATTTTCCACCACAACAAATGTCTCCAAGATAGAAAAAATAGAGAGAGGTTATTGTAGAGGGGCCCAATGTGATCCCATAGGACCAGACAAGAAGTTTCTAAGCATCACGGTATCCAAGTAACAACATGCTGAAGTTTGTAGCCATTTTGCACTTTGGACCCTAAAGGGATCGATCCAGTTGAACGTAGCTCAAACCGATTCTGCATATTTGGGTGCGAAAGAGGACCATGCCTAGTGTAAATATACCTATTCAGACACATTAGAACAGTCTGTTTTGTCACATGAACTGCAGAACGAAAGTTGCACCACTTTGCAACTTTCAACTACTTGCATTTGACAATTGTTTCCCCAAGTGAAAATTTTTCACCACAGGAAAATGCTTTCGAGATAGCAAAAACTGTGATAATTTATTATAGAGTGGCCCAATGCGATCTCATAGGATCAGCCAAAAAGTTTCTAAGTGTCACGGTATTCGAGTAATAGGATGCTGAAGTTTGCAACCATTTTGCACTTTGGACCTTTAAAGGATCAATCCAGTTGAATGTAGCTCGAACCGATTCCGCATGTTTGGGTGTGAAAGAGGACCATGCATAACATAAACATACCAATTCAGATGCGTTGGAATAGTCAATTTGGTCACACAAGTTACAGAACGAAATTTGCACCACATTGCAACTTTGCACTGCTTGCATTTGACACTTTTTCCATCAAGTGAAAACTAGACACCACGGGAAAACTACTATGAGATAACAAAAATTGAGAGGTTATTATAGAGGGGCCCAATGTGATCTCATAGGATCAGGCGAGAAGTTTCTAAGTGTCACGGTATCTGAGTAATAGCATGCTAAAGTTTGCAGCCATTTTTCACTTTGGACCCTTAAGGGATCGATCCGGTTGAACGTAGCTCTAAGCGATTCCGCATGTTTGGGTATGAAAGAGGACCATGTAAAGCATAAAAATACCTATTTGGATGCGTTGGAATAGTCTGTTTAATCACACAAGTTGTAGAACGAAAGTTGTACCACTTTGCACTGCTTGCATTTGACACTTTTTACATCAAGTGAAAATTGGACACCACGGAAAAACCACTCTGAGATAACAAAAATAGAGAGAGATTATTGTAGAGGGGCCCAAGGTGATCTCATAGGATTAGATGATAAGTTTCTAAGCATCATGGTATCTGAGTAACAATATGCTAAAGTTTGTAGCCATTTTGCACTTTGGACCCTTAAGGGATCGATCCGGTTGAACGTAGCTCAGAGTGACATTGTGTGTTTGTGTGCAAAAAATGAACATGCCTAGCATAAACATACCTATTCAGATGTTTTGGAATAGTTTGTTTGGTCACATGAGTTGCAGAACAAAAGTTGCACCACTTTGCAACTTTGCACTGCTTGCACTTGACACGTTTTCCATCAAGTGAAAACTAGACACCACGGGAAAACCACTTCGAGATAACAAAAACTGTGAGAGGTTATTGTAGAGGGGCCCAACATGATCTCATAGGATTAGATGAAAAGTTTCTAAGTGTCACGGTGTCCAAGTAACAACATGATAAAGTTTGTAGCCTTTTTGCACTTTGGACCCTGAAGGGATCGATCTAGTTGAACGTAGCTCAGACCAATTCCACGTGTTTGGGTGTGAAAGAGGACCATGCCTAATATAAAAATACCTATTTAGATGTGTTGGAATAGTCTATTTGGTCACACAAGTTGCAGAAATAAAGTTGCACCACTTTGCAACTTTGCACTGTTTGCATTTGACAATTTTTTCTGTCAAATGAAAACTAGACACCACAGGAAAACCACTCTGAGATAACAAAAACCGAGAGAGGTTATTGTAGAGGGGCCCAAGGTGATCTCATAGGATCATATGAGAAGTTTCTAAGCATTGCGGTATGTGAGTAACATGTTGAAGTTTGTAGCCATTTTGAACTTTGGACCCTTAAGGGATCGATCCAGTTGAACGTAGCTCAGACCGATTCTACATGTTTGGGTGTGAAGAGGAAAATTCATAGCATAAACATACCTATTTGGTGCATTGAAATAGTTTTTTTGGTCACATAAACTGCAGAACGAAAGTTGCACCACTTTGCAACTTTGCACTGCTTGCATTTGACACTTTTTTTGTCAAGTGAAAAATGGACACCACAGGAAAACCACTTTGAGATAACAAAAACTGAGAGAGGTTATTGTAGAGGGGCCCAAGGTGATCTAAGAGGATCAGACGAGAAGTTTCTAAGCATCACGATATTCAAGTAACATGTTGAAGTTTATAGCCATTATGCACTTTAGACCCTTAAGGGATCGATCCGGTTGAACGTAGTTCAGACCAATTTTGCATGTTTGGGTATGAAAGAGGACCATGCCTAGCATAAAAATACCTATTTGGTGTGTTGGAATAGTCTGTTTGGTCACACGAGTTGCAGAACGAAAGCTGCACCACTTTGCAAATTTGCACTGTTTGCATTTGACACTTTTTCCATCAAGTGAAAACTAGACTCCATGGGAAAAATACTCTGAGGTAACAAAAACTGAGAGAGGTTATTGTAGAGGGGCCCAACTGATCTCGTTGGTTCAAATAGAGATTTCGTAAGTGCCATGGTTTCTGTGTAATACCTCATCAAATATTGCTGCCCTTTTGCACTTTGGACCCTTAAGGGATCGAGTCAGTTGAACATAGCTCAAAGCGATTGTGCTCTCTTTTCGATGGAATTAGGTGGGTAGTAGACTTAAATCTATTTTTGTTTTGGTTTGGTTGGATTTCAAATTATTTTGTGCATTTTAAAAGTCAATTACTGAGGGTCGATCTGTATACCCGGTTCTAAGGGTTTTGAGTGCATTAAAATGTCATATTAAGCCTTCCACCCACTGTATACTTTTGTGACTCGATGGAAAGGCTTAGTTAGGGTTATAAAACATGTGTGCAATTTTTTGTGTGCAAGGGAGGAGAATAGAGGTTTTTTAGGTGATGTCGTAGATGTCAAATGGTGCATTTTTAGTGGAAAATGGTGGTTTAGTGCTAGGGTATGAAGAAATCTTTGGGGGCAGTGATATCTCTTGAAATTTTAAGCTTGTGCAAACCTTTTTGAAGGTGTTTTAGTCTTTGATTGGTTGTGGGAAGGTTTGGAGTATGGTTTTTCAATAAACCATTTCCTAACTTGTGAAAGAAGAGTGTTTTGGGGTTTGTTATGTTAGAGGGCTTATCACGCCCTAAAAGTTGAGGAATTGGTGGTTTGGAAAACTAGTTAATGCCACCCAATGGTGGTTTGTGTGTGATAGGAAGAATAAAGGGGGTTTTTTTTTGTGAAAGTTGATCCAAAAGAGTCTTATGAGGGTTTGATGTATGTTGAAGAAGGCTTAAATGGGTGCCCAAAATGGTGGTTTTTTGCAGAGGTTGTTAAGGAATTCTGAGAGTTGAGGTGGGAAAAATAGGTCGGCAAACCTACAAGAGTGACTAGGTGCAAAGTTGAAAATAAGCCAAGATTGAGTTTTGAGGGAAGGAAGGAGATTGGAATCCTTTTCTATTGTGGAAGTGAGTTGATTGCCTCCCTGTATTGCTATCAGAATCACTTCCTATCAAAATCACTTCAAGTTTACATTTTTTTGTACTTTTTTCACATTGACAACTTTTCAATTTTTGCAATTATACATCATTTTGACAAATATGCAACATGAACTCCTAAATGACCTCAAAACAAAATAACATGACTTATTACATTATAAATTGGTCTAATATGACCTTATTCAATTGACAAAACTCAAAACACAAAACTAACTTAAGACTTCCATGAACCAAATTTTCTCAATAACCTGGGTGCCCCTGCACCAAATTTCATTATTTCAGTAAATCTCATTACAAGTAAATCTCATTACAATGCCTTAGGCACTCTGTTCTCACATATCTTTTACAATATCACTCATACATTCAAGATTCTGTTATAATGTCTACATCATAGGTGCTCATTATGAGGTTAACTTCAAATGAGTAACTTGAGATTCCCTCGCAAAGCTTCACACGCTCTTTTACAATGGCTTCAAATCAGAATTGAGATTTGTCAAGATCATTAAAATAAGGATGTTGCATTTCTTTTTTGGCTGAGATTCTCTTCAATGGCTCATAAATCATCATTTTCTGCAAGGAGAGACCAATCAATTTTTAGTACTTTACTTACAGATACACAAAGTAAAAGAAGAAAAAGAAAGAGTGTCCAAAATGGATATGAAATGAAAATAGATGGAAGGCATTTACATATGGGCATGGAAGTCTCTCAACTTAGTCACTCCTAGCCATACATCTTCACTAGGAGTTCTAAGATACCTATTGCACACAACACCTCTCATGAATATAATATCTTGAAATTCGAGATGCTCTTATAATGTCTACATCATAGGTGCTCATGATAAGGTTAACTTTAAATGAATAACTTGAAATTCCCTCAACAAGCTTCGCACACACTTTTGTAATGTATTTAAATCATAATTGAGATTTTTCAAGATCGTCAAAATAAGGATGTTGCATTGCTTTTCTAGCTAAGATTCTCTTGGATGGCTCATAAATCTAAATTTTCTGCAAGGGGACACTAATCAATGTTTAGCAGGTTACTTATAGATAGGAAAAGTAAAAGAAGAAAAAGATAGAGCATCCAAAATAGAAATGAAATGAAAATAGATGGAAGACACTTATAGATAGGCATTCTAGTCTCTCAACTTAGTCACTCTCGTTCATACATCTTCACTTGGAGTTCCAAGATACCTATTGCACACAACACCTCTCATGAATAGAATAACTTGAAATTTGAGATGCTCTTATAATTTCTACATCATAGGTGCTCATGATAAGGTTAACTTCAAATGAATAAATTGAAATTCTCTCACCAAGCTTCACACGCACTTTTGTAATAGCTTAAAATCATAATTGATATTTTTCAACATCATCTAAATAAGGATGTTGTATTGCTTTTCTAGCTGAGATTCTCTTGGATGGTTCATAAATCTACATTTTCTGCAAGGGGACACCAATCAATGTTTAGCAGGTTACTTACAAATAGGAAAAGTAAAAGAAGATGATAGCATTGGCATCAAACAAATTAATGTGCATAAAAGTATAAAATTAATAAGAACCAATGTGCATATACTTACAAATTAATCCAACAAACCATCCAGGTCTGCTCTACTCTTTATTGTGTCAAGTATTGCCTCATGGTCAGACTCACGGACCTTCCACAAGGTCTTGTTCAAAGTTCTACCCCCATATTTGTTCAAATGAACATTGGATTCCACAACAAGGTTTGAGTAATGAAGAATCTTACGATGCGTGTCAAAGTCCTGAAACAACCAATGTTTAACACTCTTATGTGGGTACCTTCTAAGCCACATTCCAGTAACAATAACTGAGCCTATAGGGTATTCAATGTTATCTCCATCTATAATTGGGGCCTCCAATTTCTTTTTGGCCTCAACAAAATGACACAAGTAATAGTATGTTCCCTTTTCATTGTCTTCATCTACAATAACTACATAAACATGCCCTACATTGATATGTGCAACAAATATCTTGAAATTAGTCAACATTATGAATACAATACAAAGTAAGATAACAATATGGAATTTCAAATACTAAGCAAGTAGATATATTACTTGGTAGAACTAGATCTGATATGTGGTAAAATTCTATCGATGATTCCATCCATGTTAGTTCCAATGTCATCGAAGGGCGATACATGTGAAGTGGGCTAAGATAACTTGTCAACCATTTTTCAACCCACTCCCCTGACTCCCAATCATTTCAAGCTTGCATTGTACATGAAGAACAAAAGCATGCATCATCCATGTATCGATACTCCATGAACCTGCATTTGAGCTAAGGAAAGAGTGTAGTTCACTCAATCCTATTAGTGTTCAACAATCCTCATATGGTGCAATGTTAGTATCATCAATCAACCAAAAAAATCTATGAACTGAAGACATACCTTCATTACCTAGACCCATCAAAGAATTACACCACTCGATGATTGATCTTTCATTTGTCAACTTTGCACTATCTTTATAATTTAAGTCTTCTTGTGCTAATGCTCTTTTCATGCATGCTCCTACACCATCATGCTCCCCATTTCCATGCCCAGCCTCACAAAAGTTCCACATATGCTGAACACCTGTAGTAAGATGCATCCTACATAACCAGTAGAACATGTGCACATTCTTGAATTGTGTTGCACAATTATCCGACCATATTATATGCCAACCGTATGCTATTCCCCTTTGAGCCAAATCACTGTAGAAAATTTGGAAGCAACCTTGCACGAACTCTAGAGAATGTGTGTGATCATCACTAATATAAAAGTGATACTCCCTCAATACATTTTGTCCTCTTTACTATCAAGTTTTGCATGAATGAATGCTATGT